>JAYEVE010001269.1:0-529551 GCA_036346375.1 Guadua angustifolia
CCATTTGCCCATTTCCCCAGACATCCGCTGAAATCCAACACAAGGATTTAAATTTCGTGCAGGGAAAAATATGGGTTTGGCCGAAATCCAAAATTTTAGTGAAATTTTAATATTTTGGATAAATTTTGATCAAAATTTTAAAATTAAAATTCAAATCTGATCTGTTTGTCACCGAAAAAATATGAATTTCAGCGAAATTTACGAAATTTAGATCGTTTTGCATCAATTTGAAAAGTGGGTCAAGCGACAATGAAAAATTTTAAATTTTTTGGAGAGTTCGACACATTGATGATATTGTTATAAAAATTTCAAATAATTATCAAATTTGGCGAATTTTTAAATATTCAAAAATTGCTACTATCCTAATAAAACGTGACGAGCAAGTTTGAACCGAATGAAAATTAGAAAAAAAATGAGATTATAAAATTTTAATTTTTTTTGGATGCTCTGACACATCCATAATATTCTCATAAAATTTTCAGATGATGATCAAGCATTATTAATTTTTAAAAATTTGAACAGTGCTAAAAGCCTTACCAACAAACTTGAACAAAATGAAAAATTGTCCAAACCATGTTATAAAATTTTTGTGGAGGGTCCTGATGTAGCATTAATGGTTATGTAAATTTTTTATATGATGGTCATGCTTAAATAATTTTTAAAATTAAGCGATTGCTACATCCCGATAAAAGTCCGATGATCAATACATAGATTTGCTTTAGCAATCAAAAATGTTTAAAATTTTGAAAATTTTACAAAAGGGTGATAAGGAAATTGTTAATATCTCATAAAAATTTTAAATCATTATCACGCTCCAGTGAATTTATAAAATTCTTAGAAAAGCACAATATCATTTATGTTCTTTCTCTTTTGATTTTTGAAATATAATATAACAAATGAAGTTCAGTGCTTATATAGATTTGATTGAGCAAACAAATAAATTTAAAATTTTTTAAAAATTATATAATGGTACTTGAGGTAATTTTAATCTCTCATAAAAATTTTAGATCACGATCACAGCTTGAGAAAATTTATAAAATTCGACAAGGTAATTGTCCCAATTATATTCATTCTGTTTTTGATTTTTTAAAGATAACAAATGAAGTTCAATTATTTTGAAAATTTTTATGTATATCCTACACTACTTAAGATAGTACCATAAAATTTTTAGCTCATTATCTAGCTTTTACAATTTTATAAAAATATAAAAGTGCTTACATCAAAATTTTAAAATACATCAAAAAATTGGTTTTTCAACAAATTTTCATAGAAGATGACTTTATTATGGGTTATTGGACCAAATCCGATCAAATTTGGCATAAAGTTTAAAATCCAGCTAAAATTCATGAATTTTCACTGAAAAACAAAAATACTGTAGCAATTTTAAATTTTTTTATTCAACCGGTAGTTTAGATTTTGTAGAGGCCTGAAATATGAAATTTCGATGAAAAATCACCAAAATTCAGTGAAAAATGGAACCTTGATCCAACGTTAATTGCTTTTAAGGTGAATAGGATGAGATGGTAAAGAAGAGATTGAATAGTACTGGATAAGATGGTATAGGGAGAATGTTTGGTTGTTGAATGTGATCGTGCAAGATTTTATTTGGTTTTTTTTTGGATAGGATGGTTCAAGAGGCTGTTTGATTTGAAGGATGAGGTTTAATGGAACAGTTGCTATCAAGACAAGTGCCTTAAACCAATGAACCAGCATCCATTTGGGAAATGCATTGTTAAGCTGACATTCTCTCAAATTTGTTCACTCAACTTATAGTAAACAACTCAGGTAATAACTAATCATACCAAGAAAATTCAGTGGGGAAAAGAAGAACACCTCTCCACCCTAGGTGCACTTCAGGATTACAAGAACACCGACAGCGAGGGGTTAACAATGATACGCCTAAGCAGATACGTGACGTCGCCACAGCCAGTGTGCTTCACGAACTCAGTCGGCGTGAATAAGTTGCCGTGGCAGACGCACACTATCCTCACCTCCTCCGCTTTCCTGTTCTTTTACAGGAAGCTGTAATGACAGAAAGCTTAGAAGCAAGAACCATCATCTAAAGGAGTGTCTATCTAGTCTCTACAAACAACAGCACATCTCAAAAGAATTCCACAAATCACATCAATCAAAACAAAACCTACTTAAAAGAAAAGCTAATGTGTAAAAGCATCATCTCTATCTATAGAGAGTTCTCCGTTTTTACTACAAAAGAATCAAAATCACAACCCCACAGCTAAAGATCTATGCCCAATTAAACCTAGTACAACTTCTCTTGACTCTTGGTCGTCAGACCTGTCAAAGTTTATGGAGTTGCGCCGCTCGAGGCACTTGCGCTTGGCCTTGAGGCACTTCAGGCACTACATCTCGTGCTGACGCCACCTCTCCTCCTCTGTCTCGGTGGGTAGCGAGCTGGTGCGCATTAGCGGCGCTGGTGAGGACGCCGTGGTGGCAACGTCGTCGCTGTTAGGAAGCGAGCAAATGGACGCGATGGAGGAGCACCACACCAGGCGCGGCTTCTTGGCATCCCGCACCAGGTCAGCGCCAAAGTAGCCGCCTAGAAAGGGGAATAAGGAATTTTTAATAATATTTTTTTAAAAAAAACTTCACAAAAATGATATACCAAAACAAAATTTTGCAAAAATACTCACCTGTCGCCAATGGTTATAGAGTTTTGTCGCCAACTATTACAGCTCTCTATAGTCGGTTCAATTGGCAAAAGAGACTTGTTGCTAATTTAAATGGCGACAGGTGGGTATTTTTGTAAAATTTTTCTTTGGCATATTATTCCTGTTTTTTTTAAAATATTATTTAGCACAATTTGATTTCTTCGAACGGGATGATACAGTATTTTTAGTAATATTCCAGGAATCTATACCACCCCATTCTATACCAAATGGTTCCGTTCAGTCAACCAAACACATGGACAAGACAGATTCAATTCGCCTTGGTATAGCCAACCAAGTACACCTTAAATAAATGCCTTTTTCCTTCCCAATCAAACTCACAATCGCAGCTTCTTCCTCTCCATCCAACAAAGGGGCGGCGGCCATGAATCGGCACCACATAATACTTTCAATCTACTTTCTACAGCAACTGAACAACTGTGAGCCTATTTGGGGGAGCTACGACTAGGTTAAAAAGCTGTTTTTAGTTTGCTGGGCTGTAAAGCAGTTGTAACTAGTGGTTGTGGCTTTTCTTATTATCTTTGTTTGTGGCTAAAGGCTGCTATGATTGTAAGTTTTGGGGGCCAACTGAGCGGGAAGGTAGAAACATAGTGAAGTACAACGGCGTCCGAGTGGGGAGGTGACGTGGAGGTGGTGAGGCGGGGTGGCAGAGGTCGAGAAGGTAGAGCGACCGAGGTGGGAGGTGGTCAAGCAAGCCACACCAAAAGCTCCTCCCTAGCAACTGCAGCTTTTGAGGATGGTTCTGCTATGGCTTAACTTCCCAAATTGTTTTTTGAGCTATCTTTGTTTGGGAGCTTTTGGCTCAAAGTTGAAGCACAACCCCCCCTTCTACTTCATCTAGTGCTCCTAGTCTGCGGCCATGCATGTAAGTCAAATCGCGAAGCTATAAAATTATTTAGCACAGTTTGATTTAATCGAAAAACAACTTTTATATGTGCATCAGTACAAATCCATTTTATATGTGCATAAGCACAAACCCACTTTAAGACATACTGGCTCCTTATATATCAAATTTTCTCTACTCTCTCTTCTTTACCTTTAGAGTTCCCTCAATAGTAAGAGAACTATTGTTATCTATGTACTAGATTGGATTGTGCTTAATTCATATCTCTCATTTGCCATGACCTGATGCATATATATAGTCACAAGCCATGTAACCCTTCCATTTGAGCTAAACTAGCATCCTTTAATTGGCCTGATATTTTATCACTACTATAAAATGGTATATCACTATCACTTCATTTGGATCGGTTCTTAAGTTTATAGGAAAAAACGAATGCGATAGATGACTTAAGAGGGGGTGTTAATAATAATCACTATTAGTTCTCCGGTTAGAAGCGATTGTAATGTAACACTAGACACATCACAATCGTCTCTAACATTAGAACTGATTGAGATATGCCATACATATCACTATCGGTTCTTTCCTGCACATCACTTTCGGTTTTTACATAAGAACTGCTAACAATGTGGTCGTGCACATCACTGTCAGTTGCTACCTAGCTTCTTAGGTAAAAACTGAAAGTGATATGTGTTTCATACTCCTGAACCAATGACTACTGCCTTCAACCAATTGAATGAATGTTGCCTTCAACAATTCACAAACATAACTCCCTTTTAGTGTCACGTGTGTAACATATGGCTGAGTGGCTGCTGATTTGCTGAAGTATATATACGAGTTTGGGGCAATAATATAGATAGAATAAATCACTGTTTCGCGACATTTGATCAGTGAGTTGGCCTTGTTTATTTTGTTTGGGATTCGGTGTTGTAATGAATCAGTGATGATCGATCACGAAGGTCCTAGCTGTGTGATTTGGATTTGCATTTTATATTTTTACCATCATTCATGTGTATGCTGCTTCCTACTATATAACACGATGCAACCAGTTCAAGAATCTCATATCACAGACAGAATGGATTTAGCTCCCAAATCCAAGCGTATTCATTACTAATACATTGTATGCTTTATAGGACAGATTATTCACCTTTCCGATTGATATGCATCACCTTTCCGATTGATATGCCACGATTAGAAGTTGGCTTGCGATTTCATTAATAATATTCTTCCACGGGGACATATCCAGTGCAATTAGGATTTTGGTGCAATCACCGTGCAATCCAACTAATAAAAGTTTCAAAAAATTCTGAAAAAAATCATGGATATACATCTCATCTTACTCCATCTACATATAAAATTTCATGATCAAATTCGTCCTATGTTAAGAGTAATAAAAAAGACAAATTTCAGACAAACTTGAATAGTTCAAATGCACCCCAAATTTGTCTTTTTTGTAACTTCTAGCATAGGACGAATTTGATTATGAAATTTTATATGTAGATGGGGTAAGATGAGATGTACATGCATGATTTTTTTCAGAATTTTTTAAAACTTTTCTTAGTTAGATTGCACGGTGATTACACCAAAATCCTGATTGCACTAGATATGTCCCCTTCTTCCACATCACTGTCTCTCCGTTGTACTATCGCTTAAAGTATTTATCAGAGCCCTGTTCTTCGTTACTGGGCGAGTATGTTGTTGTCATGGGCTCCGGCGGGCAGGGCGTTGAGGTCACCCATAAGACGAGGACACTGGCACTCGCTAGGATCTCCCCCACGCCGAGGTCGTGACGTCGGCCGCACCAGAGTGGTTGAGCGCGTCGTCAAAGAGGCTGTCGGCACCATCGTCTATCCAATGTTGACACACACTAATTACCAAGAATGGTCTCTGGTAATGCGTGTGAATCTTCAAGCCCAGGGTCCGTGGGACGCCATTGACCCTGGTAATGACGACTACCGCGAGGACAGGCTCGCGCTTGCTGCAATTCTCCGCGCGGTGCCACAGGAGATGCAAGTGCTGTTGGCAGTGAAGGAGATGGCGCAGGAGGTGTGGGAGGCGGTGAAGATCATGCGCGTTGGTGTGGAACGCGTAAGGGAAGCAAATGCTCAAAAGCTCCGATGGGAATTTGGTGAGATGGTGTTCAAGGACGGAGAGTCCGTGGATGATTTCGCAATGCGGATCATGAATCTCGCAAACCATCTGAGTGTATTGGGAGATTCCATTACTGATGCAAAGGTGGTCAAGAAGATGTTGCAGGTCGTCCCAGAGCAACTGCAGCAGGTCGCCATCTCCATTGAAACACTTCTCGATCTGAGTATGATATCGGTCGAGGAGGTAACTGGCCGTCTCCGCGCCGTGGAACAGAGGTACAAACTTGGTTCTTCAGGCGAGAACAACGGCTAGAAACTGTATCACACCGAGGAGGACTAGGAGGCTTGACGGAAGCGGCGCGAAGCGGATGGCCAGTCCGGCGGCAGCGTTGGTCGCCGGCAAGAAAAGAACCGAGGCCGCTGGCATGACAATGCCCTAGGTGACGGGGCCTCTGGCTTGGCTGGCTCGAATCGTAGCCGAGCTCGGTCCAAAAATCAGTGCCGAAACTGTGGGAAATTCGGACACTGGACCAGGGAGTGCCGTTCGAGACCCAGGCCAAGAGGCAGGAACAGACCCATGTGACCCAAGAAGAGGAGACTTCTCTGCTGCTTCTTAGGGTGAATGTTGGCTCTTCATCGACTCCATCGCCGCGTGCTTCTACTTTGCCACCAAGAGAGTCCAAGCAGCTACCGTACACCCGAAAGGATGAATGGCGATGGAAGGAGCCCGTCCAGCTGAGGGAGGAGAAGGTGCTAGTTCAGTTGGGGTGGGAGGAGGAGCACGATCCCAGCATTTTGGAGCTGGTTCATGGTGATATTTGTGGCCCAATTGTGCCCACGACAACGAGTGGCAAGAGGTACTTTCTCCTCCTAGTCGATGACCGGAGCCGGTTTTTGTGGATTGTGTTGCTAAAATCCAAGGATGAAGCCGCCGGCGCCATCAAGCAATTCCAGGCTGCTGTGGAGGTGGAGTCCGGGCACAAGCTGGGTGCATAATTGCATTGCGCACTGATCAGGGCGGCGAGTTCACGTTGATTGACTTCACCGAGTACTGCGCAGACCAGGGCATCCGCCGTCAATTGACAGTGCCATACTCGCCACAACAAAATGGCATGGTCGAGCGCCGCAATGCCATGGTGGTGGGAACCACTACTGCGGATCGGGCATGCACAAGCGGTTCGAAACCGCTTTCAGAAGCGGTTTTAGAACAGCTTGTAAGCAACCGCGAGTGATACCCCATCGGGTATCTGGCGGTTCCCAACCGCTTGTGGTTCCACACTTCTGGCGGTCGTGCTCCAACCGCTTGTGGAGAACCTCTCCACAAGCGGTTGGTAACACCAACCGCTTGGAGAGGCTCTCTGGCGGTTGGAGTTGCGACCGCTTGAAGAGACCGACAACTGACAAGCGTTTTCATTATATTCAATTATAGAATATGTTTTGAGAGGGTTTTGATATAGATTTTGATAATTAAAATAAATAGAACTACAAGAGTTTTTGACATAATTAAATAAATATTATTCATGCGTACTCATTGAGATAATTACAGGTTCATTTACGAAAAATACGAACTTAATAGACTAAAAATGGTCAAGTTGATGAACACATGAAATAATAAGCCACTTTTACAAGTTTCAAAGAATAAAAGCGAATCTTGAGCTCAATTCTTGCATGCGTCGCTCTTTATATCCTTGGTCGAGCGTTGATGCACGATCAGTTCACATCCTTGATTATATTCAATATAGAATATGTTTTGAGAGGGTTTTATTCACTACAGAAGCGGAAGTAGTGTCGTCGGCCCAATTATTTGTGTAAATCGGTAAAATGGCCGACGACAAATATTATACTGTGTCGACGGCTAAAATGCACCCGACAGACAGAGATATTCTTTGTATCGGACGGCCAAAATGTACCCGACGACAAATATTTTATCTATCTCGGCGGCCTCAATGTGAGCCGACGACACATACACCCCGGAAGTGCGTGCCGGTAAATCTTCACCGCCGATATAAAAGACGATAGCGTATCCACGCGAAATGAAATTGAAATTGAGATCCCGCCAGGACGAGCTATGTCCTCGGCTATATCAAAACCGTCGACACAGGCACTCCACCCAAACAGAGAAAACATAGCCGCATGTGGGGATGCTCCATCGTGTAAATCGGGGAGAAAGAGCCACGGATAAAAAATAGGCAATGTCGGCGGGATCACTGGTACCGATGACATAGATGCACTTTTGTCGTCGGTTTAATTTTCGCGGACGACAATAGGCATCCTAGATTAAAAGACGATAACGTATCCGCGAAATAAAATTGAAATTCAAGATCCCGCCAAGGCGAGTGTGTCCTCGGCTATATAAAAACCGTCGACACGGGCACTCCACCTAAGCAGAGAAAACATAGCGCCATGTGGGACCAACCAGATGCTCCATCGTAGTCGTCGGGGAGAAACTTGACCGCGGATAAAAGGTAGGCAATGTCGGCGGGATAAATGGTACCGACGACACAGATGCAATTTTGTCATCGGTTTAATTTTAGCGGACGACAATAGGCATTCTAGATTAATTTAGAAAATCTAAATGAAAATGTTTTTGTTGTTTTTAAAATTAAGAAAAATGAAATATATAGCCATTACGACTTCGACAAAGGGCGACATTGGCCACCTCTTCATCGCCATGTTCGACTTGCAGCTTGTCCATGCTCTTCGACCCCATCGTCGGATCACTGGCGTGACACAATATATATATATATATATATATATATATATATATATATATATATATATATATATATATGGCGGCATATTCAATGCAAACCTCTCTTTTGGTGCAATCATGCAAACTCCTAATCTCAGCTCTTAGATCTCTCTTCAATGGCTAGATTAAAATTGGTGGGATTCCCCTAATCCACTTATAGCTCTTTTCCACAAAACCCCCTAGAAACATTTTCTTCTCTCCCCACTTCCCTCCATACTGGCTAGGCCGTAGTTGAAGCCGGGACACATCCTCCAGCCGGACCCGAACGGGATGAACTCGCTCCGGCTTTAACTCCTCGGCGTCGTCCCAGTACATGGGGTCGCGGCCGATGGCCCACGCGTTGATGATGACGCCGAACAGTGATCACGACGAACACGACAGCCAGGGCAACCGATACGGCAGATGTGTATCTCAGTGAATCTGAAGTAGATCAAGAAAAGGCAAACCATCATGCCCGCCTGACAGACAGCAAAAGTTCAAGAAAATATAGCCATTTTTTCCATACCGAAAGCCGCGCAATCACGTACGTACAGACGCGCTTGAAACATGGAAGTTCCAGAGAGCACATCACCTTGTGTAAGGAGGATTCGGCGTCATCATCAACGCGTGGGCCATCGGCCGCGACCCCATGTACTAGGACGATGCCGAGGAGTTCAAGCCAGAGCGGTTCGAGGAGGGGACCGTCGACTTCATGGGCAGCAGCTTCGAGTTCATCCCGTTCGGGGCCGGCCGGAGGATGTGTCCCGACTTCAACTACGGCCTCACCAACATGGAGGAAAGTGGGGAGAGAAGAAAAGATTTCTAGGGGGTTTTGTGGAAAAAAGCTATAAGTGGATTAGGGGAATCCCACCAATTTTAATCTAGCCATTGAGGAGGGATCTAAGAGCTGAGATTAGGAGTTTGCATGATTGCACCAAAAGAGATGTTTGCACTGAATACGCCACCTATATATATATATATATATATATATATATTTGGACATCCTGATGAGGTTTAATGATTTTGGGTGGTCACAGGGGGTGGAAGAGAGCGTGCATTAGCTACATATCCTGAACTGCATTGGAAGTTCCATTAGCTACATCCTGAGCTGCTTTTGACATTCACAGATCAACGAGTATAATGTTCTATTCATTCTATTTTTCTGTCTTTAAATCAGATGCAGGTTTTCTCAACTACTAATTATGGGATAAAATTAAGACCATATATGTGACAGTGGAAGAAGAGCTACTAAACCCTTGAGACACAAATTAAGACCATATATGTGAAGCGAACGTCAAAACAGATTTGAACTTCAACTGTGACTCTGACAGTGGGCCCGTGTGTGGTATCTGTGTCGTCGATATAATTTTAGCCGACGAAACTGGTTCCCGGTATCGTCGGCCAACCTCAAGCCGCCAACATTTCCTTGCTTCTCACAGTGGGCCCATGCGTGGTCTCTGTGTCGGCGGTCCAGGGTCTGCCGACGACACAGGGCTCCCTTTATTTACCCTGCAGGCCGATGGAATCTCTGGCTCTGTTGCTGCTTAAAACAGCGCTCCACCGGTTTCCTCCGGCCAGGCCTTGCGTCCTCCCCCCCGGCCGTCGCCTCCCGGCCCGGCCGTCGCCTCGGCCCGGCCTCCCGTGCCGTCGCCTCCCGGCCGGCGGCCGCCTCCTCCACCCCGCCCGGCCTGCCTCCCAACCCGCCCAGTGGCCCGCTCCTCCCATCCGGTGGCCAGCTCCACCCGCCCGCCGCCGCCTCCGGTCCAGCCCCCGCTGCGCCCTGCCCGCCGCCTCCTCCCGCCCCTGGCTGCCGCCTCCCCGTCCGGCCCGCCGCCGCCCGATCCAAACCACCCGCTGCGCCACCCCCGCCGCCTCCCCCGCTTGGCCGTGCCGCCTCCCCTCGGCCCGACCGCCGCCGCCGCGCCGCCACCGCTCCGTTCCGTCCGCCCGGCCAAGACCGCCTCCGCGGCGTGCATCGCTAAGGAGGTCGCCTTCGACCAGGAGTCGCGTTCCTCCCTCCAGGCCGGCGTCGAGAAGCTCACCGTCGGCGGCGGCGTCACCCTTGGCCCCAGAGGTTGCGCCATCTCTGCCCCTCCCTTTTTGCCCTCATGTCACTTAATTTCGAATTGCCTGCATTTAATAATGTATATTCAAACCCTTGACATTAACAATTCAACGCACGGCACAATCAAGTTAACTGCTCATGGTATGCATATTAGATAGGATCGTGGGAGGTCGTCCACACCGAACCACGCGCCCGGCTTTCGAGCTCGTCCACGCCGTCGATCCGCCCTCGTCCTCCTAGTCGCCATCTTGGTTAAGGTAATCTCGGTGGAGCCATCTCTTTTCTATGATGAGTGTAGCCCACTATATATGCAGAATGTAGTCTAAATTTGTGATGAAATGTATATGCATAATGTTGTGATGCAATGAAATGTATATGCAAAAATGTAGCCGAGCAATCCATGATAAATGTATATGCTATATGTGATTGTTATTATATTAAATATTGTCTTTTGTCTGCTGAGTGGATGTCCTAGTTTTAGGGGAAGTGCTGCCGAAATTTGGTGTTGGTCATAGTCTTCAGAACTTTGAGCAAAACACATTGGAAACAGCTAGTGAAGAAGTTGCAACCAAAATAAGAACAATTGCTCAGTGGAGGGAAAGTTTGGTTGTAAGTACTTACATACTTTTGTTTTCTTTCAATATGTATGCCTAGTTATTATTATGCTTTATTTTGTCGGTAAAAGGAGTTATTATTATACTTTATTGACATTGAGAGAGTTTTAAGTTGTTTTATTTTGTTTCTGCGGTACAAAATGTCGAGAATCGAGGAGAAACTAAAATACCCCCATATCCACTAAATCTTGTCGAGTTTGAAACTTGCTTCTAGGTACATCGAGAATGAGTTTAGAGCACACTATGAAGGTATTAAAAATATATTTTTAGAGTTTTATTTTTCCTTACAGTTTTGCTAGCTAATTATGGCATAGCTCGGTGTCACGATGTTTTGTTTGCTGGTTTCTTGTGATGTCCATACTGTGGTGAAGAAGCTGTATCAAGCTGGATTCATTAATTATCCGAGAATGAAACAGATAATTTCTCTCCAAAAATGACCTACATGTCGGTTTTGAAATTTACTAGTGTGGCTTGTCCATGTTCTTATTTCTTGTCTCGATGATTCATAGTCTTGAGAACTTTGAGCAAAACACATTGGAAACGACTAGTGAAATTATATTGTCATTGTTACGGGCAATATATTTGTGAATGTGTCAATGGAAACTTTGATCATTTGTGAATTGTATTGATGAATGTGAATGTGTGTGAAATTATATGTTGTGATTGTTCGGGCAATTGGGGATATAAAGCTGCTGGGAATGGGGTTTTTGCGAGGTTAAAATTGGATTTTTTTAAATTAGAGATATTTTTTTTATTTTTACAACCTGTGTGTCTCGGCTCTAACCTGCCGACGACACAAGTTCGCTTGAGTTACAGCACGAAGAAGTCGTGGTCGTCGGCTATATCGGCCGAGGAGACACGGATGTCCTCTGTGTCGCATGCTTTAACCATGCCGACGACACAATCTAGCCCGAGTTACAGCACGTAGAAGTGCAGTAATGTCGTCGGCTATAGCCCAGCCGAGGACACGGATGCCCACTCTGTCGGCGGCATTAATTAGGCCGAGACACAGATGTCCAATCGTGTCGGCTGATTAATTAGGCGAGGACACGATGTCCAATCTGTGTCGGCGATGATAATTAGGCCGAGGACACAAGTGTCCCCTCAGACGGCAGACTTTAAGTTCGCGGACGACAAATGTCCGGGTGTCGGGCCGACCTCGGATGGCATCTGTGTCGTCGGGATTTATTGTGGGCGTGGACATAGGTTGGTTGTGTGTCGACTACGTGTCGTGGGACTTGTGTCGTCGGAAGGTCGATTTACGAGCTCTGTGTCGGCGGTTTTGGCATCTGTGTCGTCGGTAAAAGCCGAGGACACTGAGCAAGATCCCTGTAGTGATTTTTTATATAGATTTTGACAATTAAAATATATAGAACTACAGGAGTTTTTTGACACAATAATTAAATATATATTATTCATGCTTGATCATTAAGATAATTACATGTCCTTTTACATGATACAAACTTAATAGCTAGACTAAAAATGAACAAGGATGAACACATGAAATAATACGTCACTTTTACAAGTTTCAAAGAATAAAAGAGTGAATCTTGAGCTCATTTCTTGCATCGTCGCTCTTTGTGCCCTTGGTGCGACGTTGATGTCGTCAGTTCACTGTCCTTATTTTAGGACAAGGACTCCAACCATCTGCGTGGAACTGCGCCTTTGGGGATACAATCTAAATCAACAATAAAGCCGATGAGTTGTTCTTGGATTGCTTTAACTTCGGTGCTTGCGGGATCATGCACAGCTCATCGATGTTGAAGTGACAAAGTGGGAAGTAAATAAATCTCTGGACATGTAATTAAAGTGTAATTAAGTACTAAGAAATTGACATGTTCACACTACCTCGGCGTTGGTTGTCGCAGCACATCGCCGTGGGTAATAGTTTGCATATAGTGGCACACATAATAGCCACATAAATTGTTTCCTTGTATGCGTCGTAGAACTGCGATGAAATTTGAGAAGAAAACAATTATTATTGGGATGAAAAACTATTACGACATATTAATATTCTTTATCGTACTTTCATTGCTTATTTGTACATCAAATTCGTTCTCGAAATCTCCTTGTTGCTTCTTTGGAACCTTGCGAATGCCACTGTGTGATGCGTTATTATGAGTAGTAATTATCGAGTTGAATTAGCAAGGTATTTCAACATATATAATAAGGAATTAAAACTATCGTATATTGGTATATACTGTTTAGGGTGTCAATGATATATTGATATTGGTCCACGGAGTCCTTTTGAGTCTTGAACAACGATCTGGTCGCTATCAAGCTTGATGACAAGAAGGATCGATGATACCTATTCATATATGTATTGCAACATATATGTAACTAGCTAGTAGTATTATCAATGCCTTGGAAAATATAAAACGAGAGGTTGTATATATACGTGCGAAGTTGAAGGCGTATATGTACGGTTTGTAGTCTTTGTCCCAAGAATGCATCGAGAATGTAATCTTCAACATCCTTTCGGCCATTTCTCAATCCAAAGAGGCGTGCTCGTTAACAATCTCGGGTCGATGAAGCCTCGTTGAAGATGTTCTCTTTTCTACATCTTTGTATCTCCATTCTACATAGAAAGGTATAAGTTTAAGAGTTGCAATTTTATTGTGCGAGGAAGCACAGTAAAGGTATGAGCTTGGCACTTACAGGCACCGACAACTCATGAGAGACACGTTGATGGAGTCGGCATGGTAAATATTGTAGAAGTCATTGAATTCAAGCCATATCTTTGTTGTTCCCATGATAAAAATCATCTTGTTTGAAGCGGAGGAACATCGCTCTTCCTTGAGCGGACTCATCATGTACCATTCGTGAAATTGCCGCATCTTGGTTGGCGGATCCTTTATCTCATTAGGGTCAATCAGCTCCCGACCCAACTTATATTGCCATTTGACCTTTGCCTTTGGGAGATCATCTGTTAATCCAAGAGCTACAATTTGCATGAACCGATTCTGCATCCTTCATAAATTTCTCGAGGTTCTCCGATCTTGGTCTCTCTTGTTCTTTCCGCGCCGTCGACCACGTTTATTCTTACGTGTAGCCTTTAGTATTGTCCGTTCATAGTTGGAAGGCCTGAGCGGTGACTTTACACGGCATGTCGCGAAGTGTTCCGCCGCTTTTGGATCAATTGGTTCCTTCTTTGGCTCTGGCTTCTTTTTTGCAAAGTGTGCACCAATTCGATTCGTTACGCGTCGGTCTCCTCGGCGTCATATCATATGCCCTCTTTGTAGGTTCCTTTGTCTTTGTTGATCTTTGGAGGAGGCCTTCTTGGGAGCGGGTGGAGGACCCTTTACGCTATCGAGCTTCTTCCTTGGAGGAGATGGTGGAGGTGTGGTTTTCCTCGGGGGTTCATTTTGTTTGAGATGGTGGTGGCGGAGTAGGGCTTCTTCGTGGAGCGGGTGGTGGAGGAGGCGTGCTCTGTTTTTCCGGCGAGGCATTGCGTGGAGGTGGCGTTGGGCGTGGGTTGCCGTGGTGGAGATGACACCTCCACACCATCTGAAAATATGATGTACCGTTTGCGCCAGAGGATGATATTGTGGAGGGCCTGTCCAAGCTTGTTCATGTCGTCGCCTCCGGTAATATCGAGGTGAAGTTCTTCAAATCCGCTCAGCACCTCCTCCACCGCGACCTTCGAGTAACCCGTCCGTTTCATCTAAGCACTGGATGCAGGCTCTATATCCTTTGATAGTTAGGCGGACGGAGTTACCGAAGCGAGCGATCGTTGATTGTTACAAATAACAAAGCACGAGGGTGAAATACTCCCTTTTGTACTCATCCCATACCCTTGCACCATCCTCCTAGCGTCACAAGATCTTCAACCAATGGTTTCGGTAGACATCGATGTCATTTCCGAGGTTGCTTGGGGCCTTGGATCAACAACGGCATCATGATGTACTTTCGCTTCATGCATAGCCATGGAGGAATGTTATAGATACATAGTGTAACAGGCGGGTGCTATGGCTGCTTTGCTCAATTCTCGAAAGGATTCATCCCATCGGTGCTCAACCCAAACCTTATATTTCTCACCTCATCTGCGAAGTTAAGATGCGTCCGGTCGACTTTCCT
Organism: Guadua angustifolia; assembly: GCA_036346375.1. Classification (NCBI taxonomy): domain Eukaryota; kingdom Viridiplantae; phylum Streptophyta; class Magnoliopsida; order Poales; family Poaceae; genus Guadua; species Guadua angustifolia. The sequence goes on from JAYEVE010001269.1 coordinate 15,106, forward strand.
CCTTTGTGAGCCATCTGCGGGGTGTCTAAGCATCCGTCGTCCTTACGCTCTTCTTTGTGCCAACGCATCATCGGGCATGCGCTTTGTTAGCAAACATACGTTTCAATCGGGGATCGAAGGAAATACCACAACACTTTAGTGGAGGTCTCTTCTTCTTCGCTCCCCATCTATTTCACTGGATCGTCACGTTTCACCTTATCGTGATTCTTTGCACATGGACAAACATCCAAATCGGCATACTCATTATGATCTGAGGATACAATTATTAGGACATGCGTGTATCTTCAGTACTTCCAATCCCAAAGGACGAGCGACTTGCAGCTTCATATGTAGATTCGGGTAGAGTGTTATCTTCAGGAAGAAACTTCTTACGAGTGATAACAACTCATCGAATCCTTATCGACACACCATTTGTAGCCTTCCATTGCATGAGTTCGATGTGGTATGCGACTTTACGTGTCCCCCTTACAGTTTGGGTACAAAGGAGTTACGTGGTCCTCTAACATCTTGTTGAAACTTCTCAAAGCGTCTTTCATCTGTGTAGTCTCCCTCCGAATCCTGCAAACATCTGGTCTAGCTCATCATCACCAAAGTCACCAACTGTTTCTTCCACGGAACAAGATTATGCGTGCCGTCTGGGATCTTGTTCAATCCATCTTCCTCTTCCTCGCCTTCTTCATCGTCTTCTGGCTAATCGCCTCAACCGCCATGGTTGGTCCAATGGTATAGTTTGGCATGAAACCTCTCATGATCAAGTGGTTCATAACTTGCCATCGCTGGGAGTGCTCCTTCTCGTTCTTGCAATCTACACACGGACAACATATGAAGTCAGCACGGAGGCAAGAATGCAATAGCCGCATCGAGAAAAAGCTCAGACGCCATCAATGAACTCTCTCGGCGACGGTCCGCATTGTACATCCATTGCCGATTCATCTACACCAAGTTATAATTTCATTAAAAATTATAACAAATTTAATTACAAAAATTATAACCTAACTTATAGGTACATTTAAAATCTATAGCTCACAAGCTCTTAAATCTACCTTGGTAATTATTTTTTCTTCTTGAGTCTACAATTAATGACCATATTAATTGTTCTTCTCCAACAAAAAAGCTCCACCTACACCGTCATACAATTAAAAACATACCTTTCTAATTTTTTATCCTTTCTACCTTTGTAATTATTCTTTTATAGTTCTACATTTTTTTCTATTTTATTTCATACACCAATGATTACCTTCCTTGCAATGTACCTAGATCTCCCCAACTTATTGTGATATTTAAGATTCTAAAGGTAACAAGCACCTAGATCTACACCCTACATCTCCATACAACAACAAAAACAAGCATACAAAATAAATTTTGGGGAAGAACTCCAGAATTTTATCATGCATATTCTTGCTTAAAAGTTCAAAATTTCTCCACATCCATTGAAAAAAATTGCAATATCTAGGTGAGAAGAATGTTGGCATGATGCCACTAACCTTGAAACATTTAATTTGGAGCTAATCACCCCCAATTAAAAATTTGGACAGCACCTCCCCCAAAAACAGTGCTTGGCCCGCCCTTCTCTGTTCGATGTACCTCTGCTGCAGGCTCATGAGGAAGAAGGGTTTAAATGGGCTGGGCGGGAGGGCTCGAGCGGTTTGAGACCTGAACCGCCAGATATGTTGCTTTCTAGAAGCGGTTCGTGTCTCAAACCGCTGGAAATCAGCGGTTTGAGACACGAACCGCTTCTAGAAAGCAACATCGAAGCGGTTCGTGTCTCAAACCGCTCGAAGCCCTCTCGGACCGTTGCCTCTGAACCGCTTCAGTGCGAACATCACAACGGTTCGCACCAAACCGCTTCAAATAGGCGGTTGTGATGCCCGATTAGTAGTAGTGAACCGACGTTGCATGCTCAAAGCAAAAGGGCTGCCTAGGTGGTTCTGGGGCGAGGCAGTAACAACGACAGTATACGTCCTAAACCGCTCACCGACTAAGAGCGTCGAGGGGATGACTCCATTCGAAGCCTAGTATGGGAAGAAACCTGGTGTTCATCATTTGTGCACCTTCGGATGTATTGTTCATGTCAAGGCAACTACACCACACTTGAAGAAACTGGAAGATAGGAGTCGCCCGATGATCTTCGTCGGCTATGAGAAAGGATCTAAGACGTATCGTGCCTACAATCCAGCCACGGAACGTGTCTGTGTGACACAGGATGTGGTGTTCGAAGAATCGGCGCAGTGGAATTGGGGAGATACGGAGGAACACGACGAACCCGTTGATGACATCTTCACAATGGAGTACTCGACTGTGCTCCAGCAGAATGGTGCAGAGGAAAACTCTCAACTTGCACCCACGGTGACTTCACCAGTGGTGTCGGCAACTCCTGCTACTCCAACTGGTGCTACGGTTGGTGAAGCAGATGCGGCAAGCGCCATCAGTCCTATCCAGGAGATGGAACTCAATCTTCAACTTCTACACAGGGTGTGCATTTGGATGCTAATCATGATGATGCGCCACTATGGCTCCGCAGGATCGATAGCATCCTTTGAACGGCAACACCACCAGGCTACGCATTGCGTGAGTTGGAACCTGGTGAACTGCACTCAGTGAGTGCGGATGAGCCCATTTCGCTAGAAGAGGCGAAGCAGCAACCAAGCTGGCAGAAGGCCATGCTAGAGGAGCTGCGATCAATTGAAGAGAATGGCACCTGGTTGCTTACTGATCTTCCCCAAGGGCGGCAAGCGATCGGCCTTAAGTGGATGTACAAGGTAAAAAGAGATGAGCATGGTGTTGTGACAAGATACAAGGCGAGACTTGTCGTGAAGGGGTACGCACAACACCAAGGAATCGATTACAACGAGGTGTTTGCTCCGGTGGCGCGCATGGACATAGTGCGCCTTCTCATTGCACTGGCAGCGCATGAAGGGTGGGAAGTCCACCATATAGATGTCAAATCTGCATTTCTGAATGGCAATCTCTAAGAGGAGGTTCATGTGGAGCAGCCGCCAGGATTGACAAATCCTGGCAATGAACACAAGGTTTTGAAGCTTCAAAAGGTGTTGTATGGTCTTCATCAAGCACCGAGAGCGTGGAACCAGAAGCTGGACGAGAGTCTTCTGTCACTTGGTTTCAAAAGGTGTGCATTGGAACATGCCATCTATGTCAAACAGGATGGTGAAGGACAGTTGGTGCTGGGGGTATATGTGGATGTGTAATACTGCTAGCTTTGGCTAGGGTTTTGACCGGTGTTGTTTTCGTTTTCTTAATTTTCGTATTATTCCGGTTGGAGGTAAGTTGTGTTGTTGCACTTTGTGCGGATTTTATTAAAAGTTTTGGATTTCTTCTGTAAGCTTTATCGGAAAAGGGTGTTTTCTCCGGGCCTTATATTTTCTACGGCAAGTTTTACTCAAAAGAAAGTTTGCGTTTCGCCAAGAGTTTGAAATTCCAATCTTTGGGATTTGTTGGTTTGTGGTCTCTAGAGTTGTGTAGTTTATATTTTTTCCCTAGCCTTTTTATTCTTAGCACCCAAATTGATGGAGTATAAAAAATAAAAAGAAAAAACCCTAGGAATGAGAGAGAGAGAGAGAGAGGGCTTTTGAGGCCTGGCCTCCAGCCGCCGCCTCTGGCCCTCGCGTCAGCGCCCGCCTCCCGGCCTACCTCGCCTCCTTCGCATGGCCGCCGCTTGCCGCGCCTCCCGTGACCTCGCGCCTTCGGCCGCCTCGCCCCAAGCCCGCGCGCCCCGAGCTCGCGCACCTCTGGGCTGGCTGCGCCTCTGGCAAGCCTTTGCCCGGCAGGTTTCCCCAGCACCGCCTCCCTCCACGGTGCTCCTCTCCAATTCTTTAACGCGAGAACGCCAATGAGAGCAAGGCAAGTTGAGCTATGGATGTAATTAGGGTTTTGTTGCAGTTGATTTGATAGATTCATGGCAACTTCTATTAAGCGGCGCTAAAACCTAGTTTGGTTTGACATCTATTTGGTCGACTCATTTGATTAGCGTTGCTTATGGTAAGGATTTGAGATTGAGCTGATAGCACTCATTTGGAATCATGAAATAGCATCATCTAGCTGTTAAACCTGAGCTAGGTTAGGCTTTATTGTCTTGATCGTAGCGAAGTGCATTAGGTTCACTTGTGTATGCATCGGTTGTTATGTACTGGAGTGTTTTGGGAGTATGCTTATTATAGCATTATCTGTTTTGCATAGTAACTGTTAAGTTGTTGTTTTGTTGGCAATTTCTATCACTTCAGTGAAAACTGGTTGGCTTGAGAGGAATTTAGTCATGTATTGTGTTTCACTTTGTAGAGCAGTGAAACTCATGCAGTAGCAAAGCCATGAAACGTTAATATCTGAAACAAAAATGTTTCTTCCGTACCAGAACCTCAAAGTCTTGAAACTACTGTAAATTCACTTATATGTGAGAAGATAAACTTAGTCTCTGTTCTGTTGAAATAGTTCCACATGCTAATATGTGCTTTTGATTCAAGAATTAATTCAATATGGCTTGGGGACCAGGGGACTTTAAGTCAGAACTGATCCTGAGGTAAGCTATGTTCTAGAGTCAATATGGCTTTTCAATAGCTGCAGAATCTTGACCCTTGCTCGCTTATAGTTGAGCTTAAAGATTGGGTTGATTTCTTCATATGGAATTTTAGACTATAACTGCTTCTAGAAAGTAAGCGTGCTTATGATAGTTTATCTAAACTCAGACTTTTGGATAATAAAATGCTTTCAAGCAATGAAATACTTTAGAAATATATGATGGGTACAGAGGTTACTTTCTACTTGCCTCCCTTTTTCCCAAATTCTACCTGTGGCTTTTGCATGATAAGCTTGTTTGGATATAACTAGAAAAATGGCTCATTTTATGAAAAGGCTTATGATGATTAAAAGGTTGAGGGAATGGGTGCAAGTGCATCCCTAGATTGTGGATAGGAAGTTATTTTGATGATTCGCCCTAAGATTGTATTAATGCTAACAAAAACGCAAATGATATATATGTGGTTATGAGTATAAATAGAAAATAGCTCATAGTATGAAATTTCTAATGATTTGGTTATGTTTAATAGCATATCTAGAAGAGTGTTCGTATTAGCTTATGGAAATGAAGATTTATGTTTATGAGCATAACTAGAATTGTTCATATTAGAAAATGCATATCGTGACAATGAAAATAACAATTGCTATGACATATTGGTAATAGTTGGTTTGGGGTGTTCCCTACTACTGTTGATGAGAATGGAACCGTGTTGTGCTTATGTTTATGTTCTTTTTGGTCATGGTTAAGAGCAAATGATTACGATGCTGTGTATGAATTGTTTATAGGCATCATGCATTCATGATAGAAGAGGCGACCCATGTTGATGTGGGCCTCGGTGCTCACACGTAGTGAGCACAAAAGTCCTACCTCGTAGTTCCATCCACGGATGGGAGCGAGTCAGTAAGAGTAGGCCTCGCCACGGGATGGTTGGGAATGAGAGGGTGCACACTGACGGGTGTATTCTCAGCTATACCGGTATAGGCTATGAATGGTGCAGTTTGAGCATGAAAAGCATAAGTGCATTGCATGGCATTGCATTGTGTCGCTAATGATAGCTGCTTGGATGTTGGGAGCTTGACCAATACAGGTTGAGATTGAGTCGAGGACTCATCCAAAGAGGTGTCGAGGTATGAGTAAGGTTACCCTTTGTAGATTTGAGTTGGATACGGTACTTGGAGTCTGTTTGCGACTTCTTTTGCTTACAGTTTCCAATTAAGTAAAATGGATTTGTTATGTTCAAAGTAGTTGTTTATTGCTTGAATTGTTGACCTTTTTTGTTATTGTTGCACTTTGCTGAGTCTTGGACTCACGCTTGTTTGCTTCCTATTTTAGGTTCTTTGAAGCTGGCTCGCCGGGATGGGAGTAGAGCACGTGCACGACTTCGGTTACCATCAATCCCTTTAATCGATTTGTAAAGCCTAGTTGTATTGATTGTGATTGTAATATGTGGTTCGTCGTGGTGTAGTTATTAATCTTTTTTGTTGGATGTGTGATTGATTAGGTAAGGACCTGCTAGAATGATATCATATAACTGCAAATGTTTTCTATCTGCTGAGTGGATGTCCTATTTTCTAAAAAGGTTATGCCGAAATTTTGTAAATTTTGGTGGCTTAGTTTTAAGCCGGTTTTAAGAGATTAGAGGTTGATTTCAGTCTTTTCGTAGATGTGTCATTCGTTATTTAGGGTTTTTGGTAGCATCCGTGGCGCGTTTGGCGTTGGGGTGTTACAGGATGACCTGGTGATTACCGGCACAAGCAGTAACAATATTAAGTCTTTCAAGAAGGAGATGGAAAAGTTGTTCAGCATGAGCGATTTGGGTAGCTCAGTCTTGTCTTGGTATTGAAGTGAGGCAGAGCGAGATGGCACCACCTTGACCAAAGGCGCTTATCTTGTGAAGATCCTAGAGAAAGGAGGAATGTTAGGATGCAACGCCTGTCGGTGCCAATGGAACCCATGATGAAACTTCGATAAGGAGAGTACAAGTCCACCAGTTGATGCATCCGTATCTACGGAGCTTGGTTGGAAGTCTCGGTATTTGATCAATACTCGTCTGATTTGGCTTTTTCGATCGGGTATGTTAGTCGTTTTTGGAGGAGCAGCGTAAAGATCATTTTTTAGCGGTGAAACATATCTTGAGGTATATTGCTAGGACAAGAAATTGGGGACTCTATTATCCAAGGAAGAAGAAGAATGAGGCGCCGACACTAAGGGGTTGATGATAGTGATCTTCTTTGGTGATATTGATGGAAGGAAGAGCACTCTCGAGTGTTGTTCTTCCTTGCGATAGTCCGATCACTTGGCGAGTCAATGAAGCAGTGGTGGCTTTATCTAGTTGTGAGGCTGAATACATCGCTATCGCATCTGCTGCTTGTCAGCGGTATGGCTATACGGACTCTTGGTCGACATAATGCATTCAGAGCTTAGTAGGCTGATGCTAAGAATAGACAACGAGTCCACAATATCGCTGATCAAAAATCCTGTGCATCATGACCGAAGTAAGCACATAGACACAAGATTTCATCTTATTCGTCACGCTTGGTACCTTCCATGGCAGAGATCACGAGTTCGTCTCCGGTGTCGCTTTCATGGATGCGCGTGATCCCGGCCGGCTTGAAGGGAATTATTGTTCTTGACAATGTCTAGATTGGCGATCGATCGTGCAAAGCTGCAAATTGTGAGGGGCAGCTCGCCGAGAAGCGGCGCTTGAAGACGAGGGTTCGGCTCAAGGGTAACGATGAAAAATGCCAAGGATGCGAGGATATTGGCGACGATGCTTTAGAATCAATTTAAAGCGATCATGGCGGCGCGGCAATTTCTGGCCGTGGCGATCGATTTAATGGTCATAACTATGGTGGTCTTCGTCCCCAAGATTTCAAGTTGGTGGTCATGGACGATATGGAGTCCGTGATCGCGTTCAAGATTTTGAGGCGCAATGATTCAAATAGCGCGGTGTTCTTGGTGGTGGCGTCGAATGTTGGAAATCAGGTTGCGGATTGTGGCGCCCAGAATGTTGGAAATCCAGGGGGCTGCCGGATTGCTTACGCGGAGAAGATTTCTGATGATGTTTTCGCTAAGCAATTCAATGAAAAGGGGGAGAGCTCTGCGATCGGTAGTAACAATCAAGACTTCTCTTTTTTTCTTTTTTGTTTTGTTTAAGGGCTGTGTGCTTCTTGTTAAGCAGAGGCCGGGAGAAATTTTAAGGACTTGTATCATCTTGATGTAATGTTCTTGAAATTAATAAAATCTTCCTTCATCTAAAAAAATGCAAAGAAAGGCCAGATTGAAGTGGAGTTTATCGGAACCGGAGAGCAATTAGGTGATGTTCTGACAAAGCCTCTTTGCAGGATCAGATTCCAGAAGCTTTGCAACAAGATCGGCCTGATTGAAGTCAAGTAATTCAACGCGACAAGATTTAGGAGGAGATTTGTTGAATAAATCTTGCACGTTTCAGTGTTTCTTTTGTTTTCTGTTTAGAGCATGACCGAGTCTTGTGGTTGTGCATGTTAGAGTTGAGCTCTGGTGTGTGCATTGTCGCACAAGGAGCGCGTCGCCCGGCATGTCCTGCTGCATGCGAAAATGGCGCATGGAGATGGGTAACATGGCGTGCATTTCGGTCGGCCGGAGAGGCCACGATCACTTGTATTTGCTCCCAGTTTGTTGCTTTATATATTGACAAGAATCTGATGAAAAGCTGCCGCTTCGCAGCACCAAAAATCGCTCTGAGCACTCTTCCATTCTTGTGAGCTTTCATTTGCTTCTGACAGTATTGTGAGATGAAATTTATACTAAGAGATAAAAAGATAGAAATTCACACATTTATCGAAGAAAAAGTGAAATAGCTAGAAATTCTCACATTAATAGGACAAAAAGAAAAAAAAATTTGAGCATCCAAGGTTTTTAGGTGTTGTAATCTACGGCATAGATTCAACATAGACATAGCAATCTACGTCTTTTAAAATCCTACCAAACAAAGAAAAGAGTTTTAATAGCCTACTAAACATAGTTATATTATGTAAGAAACAATAATAATGCAATCAACCAGGCCGGATACGCGTACATGCATGTTAAGGATTCATAGCCTACCGGGTTAGGAGCTTGCGTGCAAAATAATTCATCATGGGCTAGCTATTAGGATCATACTAGATTACTAATCCCTCTAGAAAATATTAGGTTGTAATTAGATAATGAGCGCTATAATTAACTAGATATATATGAAAAATATTGAAAAGTTAGTGGTTGGCATATTAATAAAAGAAAAATTAATCCCTCTAAAATATATGGTGTTAATTAAATGTTATGTACTAATTAAATGTTAGGTTCTATGATTAACTAAATATATATAAGAAAAAGATTGAAAAGCTATGGGTTATCATATTAATTAAAAATAGAAGATCTGTATTAATCAGAGAAATGAGGACAACATGGCATATATTAATCCATAAAAAACAGAAACCTATTTTACAAAGCTAAATATTCACACACCGTATCCAAATTAAAGCACAACAGCTTGCGTACAAAATAATTAATTCATCATGGGCTAGGAGCTAGCAGGCGTGCACAAATGCATGTAATGGATGCATAGCTAAACATGCATGCATGTATGGAATAGCTATTAGGATCGTACTAAATTACTAATCCCTCTAGAAAATATTAGGTTGTAATTAGATAATGAGTGCTATAATTAACTAGATATATATGAAAAATATGGAAAAGTTAGAGGTTGGCATATTAATAAAAGAAAAAATTAATCCCTCTAGAAAATATATGGTGTTACTTAATTAAATGTTATGTACAAATTAAATGTTAGGTTCTATGATTAACTAAATATATATAAGAAAAAGATCGAAAAGCTATGGGTTATGATATTAATTAAAAATAGAAGATCTGTATTAATCAGAGAAAAATTCTGCCCTTCGTGTTGCTTCAGGAAGCTTCAGCTACCATGATTCTTCAGGCCACAAGGGCACCATCAACACAGGAGGTGTTCAGGTTAGGTCTCCAATCAACGATATCATTACACATAGATAAGACTGATTTGTATTTTAATGGTTTGATCTTACCTGCAGAAACCTGTCATTCAGTAGATATGATTGATGATCGTTACTCTTTGCATGTGATGATATCATTGCTGAAAATATAGATGAATCTTCTGTTCTTTTCTAGGATTTTTTTGTGATTTTTTTGAGATTTTATATGTTTTTTTAATTTTTTTTTGAAATTAAAATATTATTTTCGTCGCCTGACAATTAGCCGACGAAATTAGGTGCCAAATTATTTTTGTCGGCTTGGCCGACGAAAATTACAATTTTGGCCGACGAAATTACTGCATTTTTTTGTCGGCTAGGCCGACCAAAATAGCACAAAAACCGACAAAATAAGCTAATTTCGTCGGCATGGCCGACGAAAATACATATGCCACGTCAGCACCGAGCGCGGTTCGTGTGCATCGGCTAGTAATTTCGATGGCCACGTAAGCCGTCGAAAATAAATTTATTTTCGTCGGTTGCTGACGAAATTCACTGTGTTTTCGTCGTTTTTGTTCTGTCGGCCAAAAGCCGACGAAAAAACGTGAAAAGCCGACGAAAATGGCTTTTGGCCGACGAAAATGATGCGGATTCCTGTAGTGTACACGGCTTTGAGTGATATATCCAATTTTTGTTATTCCAGTGGAGGAATAGAGATAACTAGGAAGATAAGCGCCAGCGACGCCGCTGCGTGAACGAAAACAATTTCCCTTTTTGAGAAAAAAGCAATCGAGATATATTTTCTAGTTTTTATAGGGTCTTTCGGTTTTTTTGGGGAAAATGGAATAAGGCGTTTTTTAAATCTTCAGAGGATCTTTTCACCTTTTTCTTGGGAAAATAGACCGGAACGAAAAAATAGACAAAAACGTAGTTTCTAAATCTTTGGAGGATCTTTTTTGTGGTGGCACTCGACCACTCTTTAAGGTCCTGCAACCTCTCAACTTTAATACATAGTATATATTTTCTCGGGGAAAACGGAGAAAGGATCTTTTTTTGCCTAATCTAACACTCTATACATTCACCCGTCAATAATATATGCTTCGAAAAATACTATAGATCGAATTGCAAAAAAAAACTATAAAGATACAAACGTGCACATATTTCTCACTCCGAAAAATATCAGAAACCGAGTTACGGAGAAAAAAATAGAGAGATAGAGTTGTAGAAATATCTTTTTCGACGAATTATTTGGAAAATATTGGAAACCAAGTTGGAAAACCGAGGTGGGAAAAAAGTCTAGAGGAAAAAGGGTGAAAAAATATTAGAGACGACAACTTTCTTTTGTCGAGTCTAACACTCTACGCGCTCACAGAGTAATAATACGTGTTCTAAAAAATATTAGAGATCGAGTTGGAAAATCGAGTTGGGAAAAAATCTAGAGATACATGCTTCGGAAAATCCTATAGATCGAATTGGGAAAAAAACTATAAAGATACAACCGTGCACATATTTCTCACTTCGGAAAATATCAGAAACTGGGTTAGAGGAAAAAATAGAGACATAGAGTTGTAGAAATATCTCTTTCGACGAATTATTGGAAAAATATTGGAGATCGAGCTGGAAAACCGAGGTGGGAAAGGGCGAAAAATTATTAGAGATGACAACCTTCTTTTGTCGAGTCTAACACTCTACGCGCTCACCGAGCAATAATATCGAAAACATTTTTCCCGGGAAAAACGGAGAAAGGACCTAAACGTAAGAAGCAAGGACCTATTTGCTACGTTTTTGGACCTGTCCGCTATCCTGAAAAATAAGAAAAGGGCTTGCTCGCGATTTGAATTTAACGTGAGTTTTTTTCCATAAAATAGTGCGCGAGGGACCTAAACGCGAATCGGGAAAAAATATCTTCCCCTCACAAAAAATCGTGGAGGATCTATTCGTAATTTACAGGGACCTATCCGTAATTTGAAGAAACACAGGGGTTTTCCACGAAAATGGCTAAGATGACACATGGCTAGGCTTCTCATCCGGCAATTCTATGGAGTATAATATAGGTAGGATATTTAGACCACTTCATCTCCGGACGTCAACATATTCAAATCGTAGCTTGCCATGTAAACTGTATTATTTTTCGGAAACACACACGCTTTAAATATATATCATTCATGAAAAAGAAAAATAACTTAAAAAAAGTTTTACAACAACAACTTGGTGCACCACGTACTGCACACCTCGCACGTGCCTCATCACAATTGACCGTCAAGTCACTCATAACCTAGAGCTAGCTCGCACGTTTTTAACACATATACAAGGGCAACAATGGCTGCTTGGAAAAGCGAGGGAGCCGAGCAAGGTTCAAATTTTCGTTTGAAGAAAAAAATCGTTCCAAGCTGAAATCCGAAATTTCGTTTGAAATTTGGTAAATTCGGCCGGAGGACATTCAAAATTCAAATTTCAAAATTCAAATCCGATTTGTTTACCCGAAATTTCGGCGAAATTTCCCGAAATTTCCCGAAATTTCGGCGAAATTTCCCGAAATTTCGGTCAAAATGAACCGACTGAAAATGGGTTCAAACGATGTCAAAAAATTTTGATATTTTTTTTAGGTTCCTGACACATTAGGTATGTTCTCATAAAAATTTCAGGTGATTATCGGATCTGTGTAATTTTTAAAAATTCAAACATTGATACTATGTAGATGAAACGTTGATCGACAAGTTTGAACCGGATGAAAAATAGTACAAACTACGTTAGAAACCTTTGAATTTTTTTGTGGAGATTCCTGACATACTTATGATATTTTTGTAAAAATTTCAGATGATGATCAAATGTGAAGAATGTTTAAAAATTCAAACATTGCTACTGTCTTGGTAAAGCACTGAGCGGCAAGTTTCATCTGAATGAAAATTAGAACAAACGAGCTTGTAAAATTTTGAAAATTTTTCTGTATGGTTCTGACACATCCATGATATTCTCATAAAATTTTCATATGATTATCAAGTGTCATGAATTTTAAAAAATGCGAAAAGTTCTACTTTCCTGTTAACAGACCGATGATCAATACATAGATTAAATTTAGCAATAAAAAAGGTTTAAATTTTTTTAAAATTTTACATAAGGGTGGACAGGAAGTTATTAATATCTCATAAAAATTTGGAATCATGATCACGCTCCAGTGAATTTATATAATTCGTAGAAGGCACAGTGCCATTTATGTTCTTTCTCTGTTTGATTTTTGAAATATAATACAACAAATTAAGTTAAATTGCTTACTGCATTGATAGATTTTATTGACCAAACCAAGAAAGTTAAATTTTTTTAAAATTTTATATTATCTTCCCCAGCAATAAATTCATCAACACTAAAATATCAGAAATTAATAAATTAATTTAAGATATTTAAAAATTCAAAACAGAGAGAGTTGAAAACTAGTACTTTGAATGTCGAATTTTTATAAATTCCTAGAGAAATATTTTGAGCTGAAATTTTACATAGGAATCCTTAGCTCAAATAAATTTGAAAAACAAAATTTCAAAAGTTATAAAAATATTTGAATTGCACGATAAATCCTTAGCTCAAATGAATTGATTTTTGAAATATAATACAACAAATTAAGTTTAGTGCTTCTTGTATTCATAGATTTTATTGAGCAAACAAATAAAGTTGAATTTTTTTAAATTTTGTAGAATGCTACTGAGGAAGTTATTAATCTTTCATAAAATTTTTAGATGATTATCACACTCGAAAAAATTTACAAAAATCTAACAAGTTTACTGTCCCAATTATGTCCATTCTATTTTTGATTTTTTAAAGATAACAAATGATTTTAAATTATTTTGAAACTTTTTTCTATGATCCCAAACAACAAGGGATGGTACCATAAATTTTTCAGATGATCATCAGGCTTGTAAAATTTTTAAAAATCTGACAGTGTTTCTGCCCAAATTCTAAAAAATCTCAAAAAATTAGTTTTTCATCAAAATTTCATGGAACAAGACTTTATTAAGGGTTATTGGACCCATTCCGTTCAAATCCGGCCAAAAATTTGAAAATCCGGACTCCAAACCCGAAATTTCGGCGAAATTTCGAAATTCTTATCAGCGATTCTTGTAGCAAATCAAATTTTTTAAATTTTGAATTCGGCCGTGATATATAAATTCGGGGGAGGCCAAAAACCGAAATTTCGCCTAAATTCGGTGAAAATTTGAACCCTGGAGCCGAGGCCATCGTCCAGAATTGCTGCAACCTTGCTGCCGCTGGCGACGGCGGGATCGGAGGATCCCAAAAGTGTACCATCCAATGGTGCTGGCCGGCAAAGAGGGAGAGGGTCCTGGTACACGTTAGACTATCTCCAGCGGTATCCCTTTAGTCTCCAAATCCTTTTAGAAAGGGATTCTCTCTTCAATCTCTATGTAAAACCCTTCGAGAGGATGCTGCTGAAGATGATAAGAATAAAGGGAATGAATATGGAGAAGAGAATGAGAAAAGGAAAGGGAATGAAGAAAAATTACTGGAGATAATCTTAGAATGCTCAGGGAGCCGTGCATGGCGGCGTTGCTGGAGTAGGCCGCGCAGCAGTTTGGGTACGGCCAGCATGCAGGGCACCCTGACGATACCCTGCGACACGCAGTGGTTCGAGAAGACGGTCAACATGACGTGCAAAGCCAGACAGGTGTTGACGTGTAGTGCATGCTTGGATGGCATTAACACACACGGGAGAAGTTGCTAACTAGCGAGTCATTCCATTCGTTATAACTAGGGGTGAAAACGGAACGGAAACTTTCCGACCGTTCCGGACGAAAACGGAAACGGAAGCTATTTTTCGGAAACGGAAACGGAAATTGTCGAAAACGAAAACGGAAACGGAAATTTTCTCCGGAAACGGAAACGGAAATGGGAGCGCTGATTCCGATGAAAATGGAAAACGGAACAGAAATTCCGTTTAACTGTAACCGGAATTTTCGAAACATCCATGCGCGAAGCCCGGCCCAGCCAACGAAACATCCATGCGCCTACTATCAACACTTGGAACCCTAGCCGCCAGTCCAAGCCTCACGAGTCCCGACCGGCGGCGACCCCACCTCGTCCATCGCACTCTCGACCGGCGACCCCACCGTCGCCCCCGCCTAGCCCTCAACCCGTCCACCTCGCCGCCCCACCGCTCCTAAGTCGCACGCCTCTCCCCAAAACGCCCGACAAGAACGCAGCGGGCGTAGCCATGGCGGAAGGAGCACCACCGACGCCGTCACCACCAACTACGAGGTGGATCTGGGCAACCTCATGGCCTCGACCCCTCGCACCACCTCCCCGCCGCCTCGTCCTCTAGGTTCCCCACATCACACGAACAGCAAGAACACCTTTGCCTTTTGTGCCATGTTGTTTCGTGACTAAATTTTGCGCTTGATGAGGGAGGAGCTAAGGCGGATCGTCATGAAGGGGACGGAGTCGGCGCAGCGGTGGCCGACGCCCTCAAGGCTTCCGCCAACGAGGATCGCGACGGCCCCATCGTCTCGCCTCCCGCCGCCCACCACCCGCCTCCCCACGAGAAGCATGTGAGAAGACAACCGCTCTCTTCTATATTCTACTCGCTAGTGATCTCAAGAGCATCATTTGCTGTTGATCTGTTATAGAATCATATGAACTGTTGATTTGGCTTTGTGCGTGCCAATGAAAATGATATGCGGGTGTTCTGTTTGTATTGCTGTGGGTATGAGAGTAGATTGGAGTTGTATTTTTTGAGTAGGAAGACAACAGGGGAAACCCCTGCCAAAAATTTATTAAAGAACGAACTGGGAAACAAACAGGGAATACTAAAGTGATGCAAATGTGGATCATGATTACCTTGTTAAGGATGTGTTTTACTGTATGTGTTGCTTATACTTGTGAATAACATGGTTATATAATCTGGAAATTGCCCTTCTCCTGCTACCACTGTATGATATATTCCAACTATTCTACTATCATGTTGCTTTGTTTATATTATCATACTTTATTTTGGCAATTCAATTTGTCATTTGGCTGCCTAAATGCTGCTAGTGTGTCTTTCGGTAATTATGTCATTGTATGCACGCCTAAGGTATATCTATGTTTTAGTTGTCTAGTGGAGTGTTTTGCAAGGAGTGACCGCTGTGTATTTTGGTCATTGCTAGCAAAGAGGAATACTAACAGGAGAATGCAGAATGACTGAAATGCTATGGCATGAGGGGGCTCAGCTCAGTTTATGTGGATGCAGAATCTTAGTTTTTTTTTGACTTGAAATAAGCAATCTATTTTTTGACTTGAAATTTTATTAGCTGTAGAAATCCCTTTTGTAATGATACTGGCTGATGGCTTTTCCAATATATGATAGTTGGATTTAGCTTATTGTTAGTTGTGTATTGCAAATTGACTCATTGTAAGTTCAACCTTCATTAGTTATGGTTTTGGTGTTAATGACAAATCTAATCTTGTGTTAATGACAAATCCAATATTAAGTTTATCCCTAATGCGATATTGTTCTTAATGACATATCTTATATTGAGACTAACATGTTTGCTTAGAATATCTTTGTTTAGTCTCATCGCATTGAAAAATGGAAAACCCAAGGTATGTTTGCATATTCATCTTAATATTAGTTGCATACTTTGGAGTCAAGTTAAAGTATGAATATCCCCATTATATTAACCACAAAATGTGTATCATGTTTCCCAATCCATATATTACATGGATGCACATATTTAGGGGGAGTTCACACTAATCTTGAAGAATCAATTTAAATGATAATTTAAATTGAGTTCATTTGTCGTGTTAATCATTAGAGAACACTCCATCATGTGTTGATGGTGGTTCTTGATTAATCAAGGACAAATGAATAGTTCTTAAGTATAATAAAGCATGAGTTGCATTATTGTACTTAAGACATACTTAAATCATTTCAATTGATTTAGGTTGTGCTCAATTGATCTAAAGGCATCCATTATGTGTTAATGGAGTGCAAGAGATAATTGAGACAACCATGCATCTTGGACTAACAAGTTTCATGAGTTATGTTTGAGTTAGGTCCAAAGATGGATGAGAACGGGATTTGGACGGCATCATGAGTTGATGGACGCCAAGGATGGATCCCAAGAAAGAAGAGTGATGATCCCGGGGAGTATCAAGTGATGATCATAAAGACCCCAAAGGGGATTGCTTATGTGCATGAAAGTATAACTAGATAGGCTAAGGACTTTTGTAGTCTTTGAGTCTAAGGTTTTATCGCCGTTCTATTAAGAGGGGTCGTTCCCTAGCTTGAGCTTCATCATGTGTTGGTGATCTCATTCCGCGTTCACTCAAAGCTCAAATCTTATTTGATTTGGTTTTTGCATATGGGTTAATCATTTGGCATGTGTTGCAAATGTGTTAAGCCTATGCTTGGTTGTTTTGCATTATGCTCTGATTTGCATGTGTTGCAAAGATGAAAGAGTATATGCATTTGGTTTTCGCACTATGCTTTGATTTGCATGTGTTGCAAATAGGATAAGCTAGTGCGTTGGCTTTTGCGTGGAGTTCACTTTTGCATGTGTTGCATTAGTTGAAGCTTCACGTTTTGGTTCGAAAAACAATCTTTCAAAAACCGTGTGGTTGCTTGGAGCTAAGTTTTGCATGTGTTGCAAAAGGAGAGAGCTCAAGCACGATTTGGTGTTTGTGTGTGTTTTGTATGGAGCTAGAGGCTTGCATGTGTTGCGAGTAAAGAGCTCATACATGTGATTTGGTTTTAGTTGAAGTTTGGTTTTGGTGTTGCATGGAACTAGAGAATTGCATGTGTTGCAATTAGAGAGTTCATGCATCTTGATTTGATGTTGCTTGGAGCTAGACTTTTGCATGTGTTGCAAAGAGTAGTGCTCAAGCATGAAATGGTTTTATTGCGTTATTTGCAAGTTCACAGCGAATAAACCGAGGTTTATGAGTCCGGAATTCCGAGAGCATGTGAGTGGGGCTTGCAACGGAGTTGACAAGTTGACCGGGTCTTGTGTTGACCTTCACATGGCTAGGGGGATTAATCTCATAAACTCGAGTTTGATTCGCTTAATACGATTTGCGAATAGTTCTTTAGTCGTTTGCGAAATGTGTTTTCGCGATTTTGGTTGAATTCTTTGAGCATAGTTTGAATTGGTGCAAATGTGTTTTGCACGGGTAAATGATCATGTGTTGATCATCCTTGAGGCTCAAAGAATAGCATTTGGTTTTTCGGAGAAGAGTTTGCGCAAAAATCAGAGGTTTCTCAGTGGGGGCGGTTGGACCGCCAGAGGGCCGGTCGGACCGGGCATGCATGAGGGCGGTGCGACCGCACGGGTTGCGGTGTGACCGGGTGTGTGTGGTGCGACCGGCTGGGCTGCGGCGTGAAATTTCTTCCGTGCGCGCGTGTGCTGGCGGTGCAACCAGATTTGGTCCGGTCGGACCGGGCACCGTGCGGTGCGACCGCTCGCCTCCGACCGGCCGTGCGATGTGAGTTTTCCAGCCGGGTTTTGCTAGGTTTTGTCGGCGGTTGGACCGAGGTCGAAGCGTTATGATCGGGCGTCTTGCGCGTGCGACTTGGTTCGGGTCGGTCGACCGGCGGCAGTGGTCGGACCGCGGTCGCCCGGCTTGATTTTTCAGAGGCGTTTGATTTGCGGTGTTTAGCTGATTTTGCTCGGGCGGTGGCCGCCGAGAGGCGGTGCGACCGGCGGTGCGATCGGCCGTAAGGGAGGTCTAACCGCCTCAGAACGGTTGTTTTTCCGACTGTTGGTTCGTGAGGTCCGGGTCAGACCGGATAAGGTCGGTCGGACCGCTTTTTTGCTTGCTTCGCCGCTTCTTGTCCCAACGGCTAGTTTCTTTGGTGGAGGCTATAAATACCCCCTTGGGGGCTTAGAAGCGATGTTGTTGCTGTGTTTTGAGGTTGAGGGAGTGAAGTGCATGTGTTGCTCTTCCCCATTTGATTCTTGAGCTAAGAGTGAGACTAATTGCATTCGTTGCAATTAGGAAGTGGTTTGGGTACCTCTTGTGCATGTGTTGCACTTGAGGAGGCCTTGTGCATGTGTTGCACTTGGTGATCACCGAGGAGCGCAATCGTTGTGCCCGGTGAGGTTCAAGCGGAGGAGCGGCTTGTTACTCTTGGAGGTTGCCGACTCCTAGACGGCGAGGCGTCGTCTTGGCGCTGGAGCTCTCGAGGTTGTGAGAAGCCCGGCCAAGTTTGTGAAGGTTCGGGTTGAGCCCACGCATAGCGTGAAAAACCACATCTAGTGGAAAGAGGCGGTGCTCGAGCGGAGCCGTCCGAGTCGTCGGGCTTGCCTCAACGTGGACTAGGGAGACCGCAAGTCTCCTAACACCACGGAAAAACATCGGTTGTCTCTTGTCTCTTTTATATTCTAGCATTTTCATTATTGATATATTATTGATTGCTAGATCATATTAGAATTGCTTAGTATTAATTGTATGTTCAATATAGTAATTCTTATATAGAGACATAATTTAGTTAGTGCACTAGTGAGCCTAGTTGATTTAGGCTTTAATTGTCAAAACCGAGTTTATCGCTTGCGCATTATCGTTGTGTAGGTTTTGACATAGGGGTTGATTAGAGCGAATTATTTAGTGAGCGATTAATTTTGTAAAACGCCTATTCACCCCCCCTCTAGGCGCATCCTCGACCCTACAAGTGGTATCAGAGCCACGGTCACTCTCATTTTAGGCCTAACCGTCTAGAGAAGTAAAAAGGATGGCGCCTAGCGGTTTAGTGCACTCTCACGATCCACTCATGCTTAATGAATCAAATTATGCTCAATGGAAATTATTTATGATCAATTATTTTAAATCCATGAGCCCACAAATTTGGTGGATCGTAGATGTCGGCATTTCTTCTCCATTAAATAAAATTGCTCCAACTAAAGGAGAGGAGAAATGTCTACATCTCGACGCTCAAGCTACTAATGTTTTATTTAGCGTTGTGAGCGTAGAAATTTTCAATCTCATATGCAATCTCAAGAACGCTCATGAAATGTGGATAAAGCTTCAAGATGAATTTGAATCATCCACACCAAGTGAGAATTGCAATGAGGATGAAATGTCGGTTGACGATTCTTCAACCTCTTCATCAAGTCAAGAACCGGCATTACCATCAACCTCAACCTCCGCCTCAAGCTTAATTTGCATTTAATCTTCTCTTATATCAAAAATTCGTTGCTTCATGGCAAAAGGTATAAATGAGGTAAGTGATGATGAAAACGATGATGAGCCCTCTTATAATGATTTAATGGATATGTTAGAGGAGCTAAATAATTTTCTTGGGAAGGAGAAAAAGAAATATAAGATTTTAAAGTTAGAACATGAGTCACTTCAAAATGATTATAATGTTCTAAAAGAAAACCATGAAAAAGTCCTTCTCAAGGAATTCACTAAAACTACTATGGATATGTCTATTCAATGCAATTTAGAAGATGAATTGCCTCACTCAAATTCTATCATAAACAATTCATCAATTAAATGCATATCCTCTTCTAGTGATGATTTGCCTTGTTGTTCTAATAAAGTTGTTTCTAGTTCCTCTATGCTTTTAGATGCTAATATTGTAGAGGAAAACAATGAGCTCAAGGCCCAAGTCATTAAATTGGAAAATGACTTGAAGAGGTGCGTAAAGGGTAAAGCCCTCCTCGACGAGATTTTGAGCAAGCCAAGGGCGCCTCAAGATAAGCGAGGACTCGGCTACAACTCCAAGAGGGAGAATAGCAAGACGAGGCACAATGTGCGACACACGAAGACCATCAAGTGCTTCGCATGCAACAAGAAGGGCCACATCGCCTCCGTGTGCCCTAATAATGTGGAGATCAAGCCACAAGCATCAACCATGAGGCAAACCGGCAAGGAGCAATTCAAATCGGTCAAGAGAGGACCAAATAGCGTGACATGCTTCAATTGCCGGGAAAAGGGACACTTCGGTAAGGATTGTCCCAAAGGTATAACTCCTAAGCCTATTCGTATTAATGAAAATTATTTGCTTAGGAAGGACAAGAATGGCAATGTGTTTGCCAAGCTTGTCAAGTCCCCTATGCCGACTAGAAATGATCTTCATTTGCATAGGAAGAGTAAATCTAGTAATGAGTTTGCTAAAATTGTTAGGTCTCCTAAGCCCACTCAATGCAATTCAAATATATTGCTTAGGAGAAATAACAATAGCAAAATATATGCTAGATTTGCTAGATCCTCTAAGCCAATGCATAATTCTAATTATCATATGCTTAGAAGAGATCAAACTAGAAATGGTTTTGCAAAATATCAATGTCCTCCTATGCCCTTCCATAAGAATACAAATACTTTGCCTAGGAGGAATAATTATCGCAAAACTATTCCTAGTCATGTTAGTCAATTCAATAATGTTAAACTTAGGACCATTTGGGTTCCTAAATCAATTGTGACTAACGTTGTCGGACCCAACAAGGATTGGGTACCTAAAACCGCCTAAAATAATTTTAGGCAATAAAGAGATGGATTGGACGCTTGCACATCAAGAGGAGAAGGATTACATTTATCTACAAGTGGTGTCAAGCATGAAGATTATCAAGTCCATCATGAGCCAATGCCATCTCGGGTAACAAGTATTTAAAATTGATTATTATTTAAACTTATAGCCTTGTGTAGGTTATAATGCAATATTAATGAATTTCAATTTAGATTACTTGTTATGGCCACTTGCTCTCGCCTCTTATCTATTCTCTTATTTCAAACCTTGAGCAAGTTATGGAGTGGCACATTTAGGGGGAGTGTTAATTCATATTCATGTGTATCACATCCCTACATGTGCCCATATTTATATAAGTGCATATATATTTTCAAAATCAAGCTTTTTAGCCAAAAATCAAAATTTTGTATACTATTAGCAAACTTGTGAAAAACTAGTTGAAAAATGTATACAAATGTTTTTGAAAGGTTTTCATATGGTTTTGGCGTTACAAAAACTAATTTCAAAAGAAAATAAGTTTTTACTCCAAAATCTAGTTACTAGTATCTTGATTTTGATTTAAACTTATAATTTTCATAAAAATAAAAGTAAAAGGATTTTGAAAATAATTCCAAAATGAAAATCCTAGAGTTGGTCATTCTTAATAATTCTCGTGTTCAAAAGTTTTCCAAAAGACCAACTCATCAAAAGATACTTGATTTTGAAACTCGCCGAAAAACTATACTTGACCCATAATGGTCATATTCTAGCACTTAGTGAGTTTCTCCATTTGGATCCATTCTTGTGTAGAATTGTGATTCAAAATGGCATTTTAGACTCATACATGAAATTCAAATCCATATTGCTTACCCCTTACTAAAATTGAATTTTCGTTGTTGATTTCGACCTTGCTTTTCAATTGCTTCTTCAAATGGACTATTTAGGTCAAAAGTCAAAATTCATCTCTAAAAGGCCCAAATTTGCGAAAAGTTTTGAAAAGGTATTCTATTATGTATTTCAAAAGTTTTACAAGCTTTCAAAATGAAAACCTATATGTTGAAATTGAATTTGGCTCAAAACGATTTGAGTTGATCCAAAATAGCCTAATTGAGCAATATGTCAAAATGATGGCATTCAAGTTGGATTTCATATCAAATCTTGGCTATAAACAATCTTGATATACCTAACTAAGCCATGAAAATCAAAATTGCATGAAATCCAAATTGAATTGCATTTTGAGGCTTTTCGTGAAAATCAATTTCCTTTTATGCCTCAAAGCGTAAATTGCCATAACTTTCAAAATAAAATTTATTTTGAGAAAATTCTTTTTGCAAAACCTTTTAATTAGTCCAAAGTTCATCTCCTCAAAATTTCAAATTTTTTGGACTTTGTTTGAGTCAATTTTGACAAAATTTGCAAAAAGTCGGGTTTTTCAGCCTGTCAGGGTCGGTCCAACCGCCCCCCCTGCGGTTGCACCGCCCTCAGGGCCGGTTGGACCGGACCTAGAGCGGTCACACCGGCCATGGCATGCGGAGCTCTGAAATTTCAGATTTTTCCGAGTTTTCTTTTGGGATATCTTTTGATTGGAACCTCCTTTTTCAAAAATTCTTTTTGAAAATGATTCTTGCTATCCCAAAGTTCATTTGTGCAAAATTTGAAAAATTCTAAAATTTATTTGATCGCTTTTCAAGTGGTATCAGTTTGAGCACCTTAATTGACTTAAAGCGTGATTTTCACTTGATCTTTTGAAAAGACAAAACTTGTGCAATTCAAATGCAAATAACTCCATGATTCATTCATTGAATATCTTGGGGAGTTTATTCATATCAAGTTTTGGGCACTTAATTGCTTCCAAGTGATATCATATCTTTGTTTTGCTCTGATACTGAATCTTTATATTTTTATTGATTCTTCTTGAGTGTTTAATACCTGTGAGTATATGTTGCTCTGATTATATTGCTCTGATACCATCGATGTTATCGATTATTCCTTCAAGTGGTATCAATTCTTCGTGAGTTGATCCTAAGTGGTATCAAATTGAGCATTTATTCATCCATATGCTTACAAGTGGTATAATTGAGATTCCTTTCTTCAAGTGATATCATGGTTCTCATTATTCATTTCTTCTAGTGATATCCTTGATTATATGGATTCCTTTTTAAGTGGTATCATTGAATTCAATTATTTCCTACAAGTGGTATTTCATTGCCTCTTTGTAGTATCTTTCCGATACCCACATTCTTGATTAAGAATTTCCTCTCAAATTCAAATTGTAAGTTCAACCGCTTAAGATTTCTCTGTGTGAGAGCCTTTATGTGTTGAAAATACATAAAAGAGGAAAATCTCAAGTTGAGCATTGTTCTTCATTAAAAATCTAAGGATGCTCATTTCTTTTGGATCTTCAAGCAAGCCCTTGAGATTAACTTTTACGAGTGGTATCTATTGTCTCAAGTGGTATCTCATTTCTTTTGGGTTCCTCGTTTACCCGGTTAGGCAAAATTATTGGATTCGTCAAAAGAATCATATTGAAATTTGCAAAGCCTAATAAAATGAGGAGTGAATTATTTGAATGTGTTTCAAATAAACCGTTCGATACCCTTCATTGCTTTTTATGCTTATTTGTATTTACAAGCGGTATCCAAAATTGCAAGCGCTTATTCTTCTTTCAAAGTGGTATCCAAAATCCCGAATATGGTCTCTTTTCGAGTTTTTCTTCTTTTGGTATCAGGCCATATTTCAAATGAAAACTTATTTTATTCCTTGTATATCCTTTTCATTTGGGATTTTATTGCCTACCTTTTTTCAATTGGTATCTAAAATATAATTCACTGCCAAGGTCATTAGTATCCTTTACAATTCTTGTATGACCTTAATTAAAGGGGGATAATTACATGGGGGAGAATTAGGAGCTTAAAAGGGAAAATATTTAATTATGTATGCCAAAAAAAAAGGGAAAATGATTAAAGTAAAAAGGGGGAGAATAATGAAATACAAAGGGAGAATTATTTCTTAAGTTAAATGCCAAAAGGGGGAGATAATGATAAATCTTATTAATGATAAATGTTTGTCAAAAAGGGGGAGATATAATTGAAATATTCTTTTAAGATGGTTTATCCATTTTTTTTTGTGTTTAATGCCAAAAGGAGGAGAATTAGGAAGCTTAATTTCATTTGGTTTAAAAAGTAAGCTTAATTTAATTAAGGGGGAGAATTAATATGCATATGTGTTCAATTAGCTTAAATTCTCTCAACATGTTGTAAGAGCTCATAATGTGATTGTTTAGTTGAAGTTTGTTTGGTTAGAACTAGAATTTGTTTCATAGAGTTATGATCTTGATTTGTGTTGCTTGGAGCTAATTGGTGTTGCAAGATGTGTTAAGCTAATTGGTTTTTTGCTTATGAATTGCATGTGTTAAAGAGATTATATGCATTTGTTTGCATTGTTGTTTGCATGTGTTGCAAAAGTGAGCTGTGTTGCTTAATGGTTATTATTTATTAGTTGACGCTTAACGATTTTCAAAAATTTTCAAATGTGTTTGAGTGGTTGCAATGTGTTGCAAGTTGAAGGTAAAATTTTGTGGTGATTTATCATCTGGTTATTGAAAGAATAGCATTGTTTTAGGTTGTTGAATTGGTTTTGGTTTTGACAAGATTGCATGGTCAATTGGTTCATGTTTGATGATGTTGCTTGAGTAACTTTGTGTGTGCAAGTGGCTCGCTGAAATGGTTTTTTGTTTGCAGTCGGTGCAACCGAGGTTGATCCGATCGAGAGGGTGGGCTTGAGAGACAGTGAGGTCTGTGTTCCTTCCAGGTTGGGGTTCCGATCGGTTATAGTTGCGAAGTCTAGTCTCCGGAATGTTTCCGTTTTGCTTGATTTTTCAGAGTTGATTGGTATCGTGTTTTGGGATGATCATGGTTCACCGAGGCTAGAGCATTTGGTTTTGGAGGTTAAGCCCAAGGTTTTTACGAGCGGTTGGCGCAGTGGCGACGGAGCGGGGCTGCCGTGTTCCGCTTTGTGCCCGGTTTTTGGTGGCGTGAAATCCCTTGCTTGGCGTGCTTTGGGGTTAAGTTAGGGGTGGCTGTGTTGCTTTCCATTGCTAGCAGGTGGGTTTCATTCGTTGGTAGGTTTTGTGCTTGCAGTGTTGCATTGGAGGCCTTGTGCATGTTGGCATGGTGTCACCAGGGCTTCAGTCGGGGTCAGCCGGGCTTTTTCGGGGTTGAGCGGGCGTGTCTTGGCGACGGCCGAGTTGGGCCCGGTTGTGAAGGTTCTTGGACCACTGAAGGTTTAAACCATCGTGAAAGCGGCGGGCCCTTCGGTTCGGCGCGGCAGTCTAGGGAGCCCAAGTCCCTGGGGAAACCGTTGTTCTTGTTCTTAATTAGGATTTATTATTGTTCTTCCATTTGATTCTGATTAATTATGAGTATTATTGTATTGCAATTAGAATTTTTATAAATAATTTAGTTTGCACTAGGAGCCTAGTTATTGGTGCACTTGTAAACCGAGTTCGTTGCTTACGTGGTTAACGATGGGTTGATTGGGGTTTGATAGGTTATTGGAACGCTTGCACCTTTGAACCCTCTGTGGATCGGTGGCCACCATGGGCAACCCATTAGGAAAAGGATGGGCTAGCGGGTCACTCGTCCTGCTAAGATCATATGCTCAATAAATTTAGAAATTATTTTATCATTATCTCAATTTTAGCATTTCATTTTTTTTAATGATTGCTTCAATAAAGAGAAAATTTATCTCAAAGAATTCTAAGAATAATTTAGTTAGCAATGTCACTATTGCAATCTCAAATGCAAAACGGATAATTAATAAGTTTGAATATTTAACAAGGGAATTAAGAATTGAATGCGATTAACGTTTTAAACCTTTCAACCCCAGCATCCAGAACCCAACTCAGCCACTTACTTTCATTCTTATATCAAAAATCGTTTCATGGCAAAAGGTATAAATGAGGTAAGTGATGATGAAAACGATGATGAGCCCTCTTATAATGATTTAATGGATATGTTAGAGGAGCTAAATAATTTTTTAAAGGGAAAGAAATATAAGATTTTAAAGTTAGAACATGAGTCACTTCAAAATGATTATAATGTTCTAAAAGAAAACCATGAAAAGTCCTTCTCAAGGAATTCACTAAAACTACTATGGATATGTCTATTCAATGCAATTTAGAAGATGAATTGCCTCACTCAAATTCTATCATAAACAATTCATCAATTAAATGCATATCCTCTTCTAGTGATGATTTGCCTTGTTGTTCTAATAAAGTTGTTTCTAGTTCTCTATGCTTTAGATGCTAATATTGTAGAGGAAAACAATGAGCTCAAGGCCCAAGTCATTAAATTGGAAAATGACTTGAAGAGGTAAGGGTAAAGCCCTCCTCGGAAGTTTAGCAGAAGGGCCAAGATAAGCGAGGACTGCCCAACCCAAGAGGGAGAATAGAGAGGAGGAACAATGTGCTACACGAAGACCATCAATGTTCAGATGCAAAAGAAGGCACACCCGGTGCCCTAAAATGTGGAGATCAAGCCACAAGCATAACATGAGGCAAACCGCAAGGAGCAATTCAAATCGGTCAAGAGAGGACCAAATAGCGTGACATGCTTCAATTGCCTAAAGGGACACTTCGTAAGGATTGTCCAAAGGTATAACTCCTAAGCCTATTGATTAATGAAAATTATTTGCTTAGGAAGGACAAGAATGGCAATGTGTTTGCCAAGCTTGTCAAGTCCCTATGGACTAGAAATGATCTTCATTTGCATAGGAAGAGTAAATCTAGTAATGAGTTTGCTAAAATTGTTAGGTCTCCTAAGCCCACTCAATGCAATTCAAATATATTGCTTAGAGAAAAACAAAAATATTGCTAGATTGCTAACCAAGCCAATGCAATCAATATCATTGCTAGAGAGAAAAGAAAGGTTTTGCAAAATACAATGTCCTCCTGCCCTTCATAGAATAAATACTTTCCAGGAAATATAAAACTATTCATGTATCAATCAATAATGTTAAAGGACATTGGTTCTAAATAATTGTGCAACGTTCGGACCACAAGAGGACTAAATGGAAAAAATTAGGATAAGAGTTGTACGTTGACCAAGGGAAATTAATTAATTAAAAGTTTGTCAAGCATAAGAAAAGCCATATAGCCAATGCTTCGTACATATTTAAAATTGATATTTAATTATAGCTATGAAGATTAAATAAATATGTTTGCAAATTGATTACTTTTTCCTTTCCCTTTATGCATTTCAATCAATTTTAGGAGTTAAATGCAATTATGTAGTGTTATTCAATTCTTACATCCCTAATTGCCATTTATATATCAATATTTTCAAAACAAGTTTTACCAAAATAAAATTTGTTAAATATAAATGTGAAAAGTTGAAATGATAAAATTTTAATTTTCTATGGTTAGAAAAAATTAAAAGAAATAATTTTATCCATCTAGTTATATTTTGATTTTATTTAAATATAATTTTAAAAAAGTAAAAATTTAAAATAATTCCAAATGAATCTAAGTTGTCTTCTAATATTCTTTCAAAAGTTCCAAAAGCATTAAATGATACTATTTGAACCTAAAACATATTTACCATAAGTCAATTCTACATTAGGATTTCTTTGATCATTTTAAGAATTGGATTCAAATGCATTTTAATCTACATGATTCAAACCTATTGCAATTATAATTATTTTCTTGTAATTGCTTCTTAATGTTCTTAAATGATTATTATTTAAATTATCTCTAAAATCAAATTTTAAAAGTTTTGAAAAGTATTCATTATATTTCAAAGTTTAAACTTTAATAAACCTTATTTGAAATTATTGGCCAAAAGATTATTGATCAAAATAGCTAATTGAGATATGTCAATTATGCATTCAAGTTGGTTTCATTAAATCTTGTATAAAATCTTGATATTAAAAGCATGAAATCAAATTCAAAATTAAAATATTGACTTTTCAAAATAATTTTTTATGTTCAAATTTAAATGCTTATTTCAAATATTTATTTTGAAAATTTTCAAAACCTTTAATGTCCAAAGTTATTCCTTTAAATTTAAATTTTGACGTTTGATAATTTTGACTTTGAAGTTTTCAACTTCGGGTAACCGCCTAGGTTGCAACCTCAGGTCGGTTGAGGACCTGAAATCAATGCCATTGGGACTTGAATTCAATTTTCAAAATTCTTTTGAATATTTTGATTACCCTTTAAAATTATTAAAATATTTGCAAAATTCATTTGTGCAAAATTTGAAAATCAATTTATTTGATCCTCAATGGTATCAATTTGAGCATTAATTGACTAAACTGATTTTCATTCTTTGAAAATTGTCAATTCAAATGAATAACTCCATATAATTAATATCTTTGGATTTATTCTTCAATTTTGACTTAATTTTCCAAGTTGTTCATTCTTGTTTTCGAATCATCTTTATCTTATGATTTTTGATTTTAGTGGTATATGCTCGTTAATTGTCAAATCGATGTTATCGATTATCTTATGTATCATTCTTCAAGAGTTACTATGTTCAAATGAATTTTCTCCTATCTTCATGTATAATTGAATTTTCTTAAGTGTATTGTCTCATTTTCATTTCTCAGTGATTCCTTATTATTGATCTTTTTGATCATTGAATTAAAATTTCAATTTTCATTCCCTTGATATTTCGATACAATCTTGGTTAAAATTCTTCAAATTAAATTAAGTTCAACCTTAAATTATATCTTGAGCCTATTTTAAATCTAAAAGAATCTTGAGTGCTTTTCTTTAAAATCTAAGTGCTCATTTCTTTTGGATCTTCAGAAGCCTTGATTACTTTTCAAGTGGTATTATTTCAAGTTATTCATTTTAAGGCCTATTTTAGGCAAAATTATGGTTTAAAGTCATTTTTCAAAGCTATAATAGGTTTTATTTGAATGTGTTCAAATAACCGCTATACCTTCATGTTTTACATTGTTTTACAAGGGTATCTTGCAGCTTATTTTCTTTCAAAGTTATCCAAAATCCTTCTCTCTTTGTTTTTTCTCGTTCAGGCTATTAAAGAACATTTATTCTTATATCCTTTCATTTGGGATTTGCATTTTCATTGTTCTAAATATAATTAGAGTCATTGACTTAGCAACTTTTGATTAAAAAGGGATAATTAATGGAGAATTATGACTTAAAGGAAATTTTAATTTTAGCAAAAAGGGAAAGATTAATAAAAAATAATATGAAATTCAAAGGGAATATTATTAAATCCTAAGTGATATATAAATCTTTTTTAATGTTGTCAAAAGGGATATAATTGAATATCTTAAATGGTTTAACTTTTTTTTTAATGAAAAATTAGAAGTTAATTCATTTTTTAGTAAGCTTATTTAATAAGGAGAATTAATATGAAGTGTTCAATTACTTAATTCTACATGTTAGTTTTTAATGTCTAACTTTTTCATTTACAAAAATTTAAGTTCAATCATTATAGTTTGTCTTAATGACAATTAATTGGTAATACATCATATTAAGTTTACTAAGAATGTTTAATAATATCATATTAGCTAAATGTTTCTTAAATATTTGTATTAATCGAGAAATAAACCCAAGTATGTTCAATTAATATTAGTTCATCTTTATCAAGTTAAAGTTGAATATCGTTATATTAAACAAATTTATATGTTAATCCATTATTAATGGATATTTTAGGAGTACATTATGAAGAATCAATTTAATTATTTAAATGAGTTATTTCTTAATTGAGAACACTCATATGTGTTATTGTTCTTGATTTAACATGATAGTTCTTAATAAAAGCTGTTATTATACTTAAGAATTAATCATTCATTGATTTGTTGTGTAATGATCAAAGCTATTATGTGTTAATGGATCAAAATAATTAGACAATGCATTTGATAATTATATTATTATTAAATACATGTTTGTTTTGTTACAAGCATGAATAAAAGAAAGTATGTGTATTCATTAATTAACAATTGTAGAAGTTAGTAACTAAAAATTTAGTAAATAATTAATTGACTTGAAGTTCTTAGTTATATAGTGATTATTATTATTTGATTGTAAGGCCAATTGATGGCTTTTAATATGGATAAATTTTAATAGTTTATATAGATTTATTTTGATTTGTTAGCATATTAATGGTCTTTGCTTATTTTTGTTTCCTTTATAACTATTTTTGATTTTAATGTTCTTTGGCAAGTTAGTAAGAACCCATTTTTATAGTGATTTATGCAGATAAATTAATTAATTTTGTTATGTTAAAATAGGTAATGTTTTAAGGATATTGAGTATCATGATTATTTTCAATTATGTGTTGATAGCAATGAATGTTTTAAAAAATTGTTTGTGAGTTATATTAGATAGTGTTCTAATAATTATTTTTTAGTTTGGTTGGATAATAAATGATTTGATTAAATTCATTTGTGTTTAGTGTGATAGTTTTTGGGTAATTGCAGTAATGGTAAGTTTGCAAGTAGATGATATGAGCAAAAGCATTGGTTGATTTAAAAGAGTTGTGCTTCAGCTTGGTAATGTATCGACGTTATTAAAGTGTTACGTTGTCAATTGTTTGCATTGCTATAGCAATTTTTGAGTTTGCGTATTCAGTATCCTGATGTAAATGCTTGTTTGATTTGTTGTTCGAGTTTTTTTTTTTTTTTTTTTTTTTTTTTTTTTTTTTTTTTTTTTTTTTTTTTTTTTTTTTTTTTTTTTTTTTTTTTTTTTTTTTTTTTTTTTTTTTTTTTTTTTTTTTTTTTTTTTTTTTTTTTTTTTTTTTTTTTTTTTTTTTTTTTTTTTTTTTTTTTTTTTTTTTTTTTTTTTTTTTTTTTTTTTTTTTTTTTTTTTTTTTTTTTTTTTTTTTTTTTTTTTTTTTTTTTTTTTTTTTTTTTTTTTTTTTTTTTTTTTTTTTTTTTTTTTTTTTTTTTTTTTTTTTTTTTTTTTTTTTTTTTTTTTTTTTTTTTTTTTTTTTTTTTTTTTTTTTTTTTTTTTTTTTTTTTTTTTTTTTTTTTTTTTTTTTTTTTTTTTTTTTTTTTTTTTTTTTTTTTTTTTTTTTTTTTTTTTTTTTTTTTTTTTTTTTTTTTTTTTTTTTTTTTTTTTTTTTTTTTTTTTTTTTTTTTTTTTTTTTTTTTTTTTTTTTTTTTTTTTTTTTTTTTTTTTTTTTTTTTTTTTTTTTTTTTTTTTTTTTTTTTTTTTTTTTTTTTTTTTTTTTTTTTTTTTTTTTTTTTTTTTTTTTTTTTTTTTTTTTTTTTTTTTTTTTTTTTTTTTTTTTTTTTTTTTTTTTTTTTTTTTTTTTTTTTTTTTTTTTTTTTTTTTTTTTTTTTTTTTTTTTTTTTTTTTTTTTTTTTTTTTTTTTTTTTTTTTTTTTTTTTTTTTTTTTTTTTTTTTTTTTTTTTTTTTTTTTTTTTTTTTTTTTTTTTTTTTTTTTTTTTTTTTTTTTTTTTTTTTTTTTTTTTTTTTTTTTTTTTTTTTTTTTTTTTTTTTTTTTTTTTTTTTTTTTTTTTTTTTTTTTTTTTTTTTTTTTTTTTTTTTTTTTTTTTTTTTTTTTTTTTTTTTTTTTTTTTTTTTTTTTTTTTTTTTTTTTTTTTTTTTTTTTTTTTTTTTTTTTTTTTTTTTTTTTTTTTTTTTTTTTTTTTTTTTTTTTTTTTTTTTTTTTTTTTTTTTTTTTTTTTTTTTTTTTTTTTTTTTTTTTTTTTTTTTTTTTTTTTTTTTTTTTTTTTTTTTTTTTTTTTTTTTTTTTTTTTTTTTTTTTTTTTTTTTTTTTTTTTTTTTTTTTTTTTTTTTTTTTTTTTTTTTTTTTTTTTTTTTTTTTTTTTTTTTTTTTTTTTTTTTTTTTTTTTTTTTTTTTTTTTTTTTTTTTTTTTTTTTTTTTTTTTTTTTTTTTTTTTTTTTTTTTTTTTTTTTTTTTTTTTTTTTTTTTTTTTTTTTTTTTTTTTTTTTTTTTTTTTTTTTTTTTTTTTTTTTTTTTTTTTTTTTTTTTTTTTTTTTTTTTTTTTTTTTTTTTTTTTTTTTTTTTTTTTTTTTTTTTTTTTTTTTTTTTTTTTTTTTTTTTTTTTTTTTTTTTTTTTTTTTTTTTTTTTTTTTTTTTTTTTTTTTTTTTTTTTTTTTTTTTTTTTTTTTTTTTTTTTTTTTTTTTTTTTTTTTTTTTTTTTTTTGTGAGAAGTTAAAGTATGAATATCCCGTTATATTAACCACAAAATGTATCATGTTTCAATCCATATATTACATGGATGCACATATTTAGGGGAGTTCACACTCAATTTGAAGAATCAATTTAAATGATAATTTAAATTGAGTTCATTTGTCGTGTTAATCATTAGAGAACACTCCATCATGTGTTGATGGTGGTTTTTGATTAATCAAGGACAATGAATAGTTCTTAATATAATAAAGCATGATGCATTATTTAAAAATATTAATATTTCAATAATAAGGTTGCATCATTATTAAGAGTTATATTTGAATGAGTGTTGTAATTATGTCAAATGTCTAAATGAATCATTTTATTTATGTTGGATCAAGTTTGATTGATCGAAGGATTGAGTAAGAATAAGTTGAGAGTAAAGTTTTCAATGCAGTTAATCATATAGAGTTATTGCTCATACAAGGATTGTTTGTCGTATATGCAATTATGTTAGGTAATAATTTGACAATATTGTTAATGTTTATAGGTAATGTGAATTGGCTCAATATGAAGGATGGCAAGTTATGCCAATGACAAGAAAGTGATGATGTGGAGATTGTCATGCAAGTTGATTGGTTAGCAAGATTGTGGCAAAGTTTTTGTGTCTGAGTTTGAGTTTTGGATCCGAAGGTATGGTGTCCGGGCTTCATTGTTGGTGATTCAGTGCGGCGATTAGGCCGTATCTAGTATTAGTTTTGATTGGTTTATTGGCTTAGATGGTTCATTTAAAGGTTGTTTGTATGGTTTGTTTGCGATTGTTGCGGAAGAGTAAGATTTGGTTGCTGGTGTTTTGATTGGAGTGTTGCATGGATAAGCATGGTTGGCTTTGGGGTTTTTTTGCATTTGTTCTTGTTAAGGCTAGTTTGGTGAAATATTACAATGTGGGCTTGGCTATGTTTTGATGTGTTGAAAAGGATGGCCAGCCGATTTGTGTTGTGATTTGTTGTATGATAGGCAGTTGTGTTGCATACAATTCAAATGATTTGGTTGGAATTTGTGGTGTTGCATGGATAGAATTGCCGTCTTGTGATTAAGGAGGTTATATCTTGATTGATTGCGTGAGTAGACTTTAGCTTTGAAGGTTGTGGCCGCAATTGGTTTTGAGTCTATTTAAGGAACGTGCAAAGAGTTTGACGAGATTTGGCTTGCATGATGGGCATGAATTATTGCAGTTAAATCGGTTGCTGTGTTATCTGCATTCGGTTTGATTTAATGAGTTTGATCTATTGATGCTGAATGTTGCTGATGTTGAATTGTTTTAGCATTTTGTTTGACTTACATGGTTTAGCAATGTAAATGGTTTATCGCTTAATCATTTTGAATGGCTTAGTAAGAATGTTTTCGGGATTTTGCTATTAAATCGAGTTTCAAGGTTGGCAGGGTCTGCGGCATGGAGGTCGTGAGGAAAGGATGCGATGCGGTGCTCTCGGGAGTGCCAGGCGGCTCGTGAATTTCTTTTAACGGTCACCGGGCACATTTGGTCGGTCGCGACCGCCGCTGCTGCCGTATTTGCCCAAGGGAGTGAGTCTCACCGGAAGTTTTGTGTTTTCGTCGGCGTTGACCGAAGGTTCGACGATGCGGATCGCTTTGCGCTGCGTTGCCCCACCGCGTGGTGGGTTATTCCGGGCGGATTTTGCTGTTCGTTGAGTGCGTTATGACGCTCGAGGACGTAGCGCCAATGCGTTCTGAGGGTTCAACGGCTAATTGTTTTCCATATGATGAGGTGTTGGGTATTTCGGAGGTTGTTTGCTGCTGTGTCCGAGTTTTTGTGGAGGCTATAAACCCCTGGCTTAAGGTGTATCGTTGCTTGTGTTTTAGGTTGAGGATAATATGTTGCCTTCCCCTTTGAGTTTTGGCTAAAGTAGTTTATTCGTTGTGCAATGAATGTGGGAACGTGCAGTTGCATTGAGGAGGGTTGAGGGTGCAGGTGACCCATGACGGATTTTGGCAAGTGAGGGCAAGGAGCTGACTTGGTGGTTCGTTAGGCGCAATGGGCTCTCGAGGTTGTGATCTGCATTGTGCAAGGTTCGTTGCCAAAGGTGAAAACCATCTAGAAAAGGGGCAGCGGAGCCGTCGATGTCTGGATTGCTCAAATACGGAGTTGTGAACCGAAGTGAGGTTGTACTACCTTGTTATGAATTATTTTAGACAGATTATTTTGTAACTGTTCCTAGTATTGAATGCTATTGTATAGAGACATATATATTGCGAAATGGCCTAGTGATATCATTAATTATGCATTCATATATTGTATATTATGCTAATGCTAATGATAATTTTTATGATAATTTGAAAGCTTATTAGAGCAATATAATTTCAGTTATGATTATAGACGCCTATTGAATATAGGTCTAACTTGCTCCACATAGAATCATATGTAAAACTTGCTAATATATTTGCATGTCGTGGACTAAAGATTGGTCCAATTAATAATGCAATCACCATATGGGCTACTAAGATAATTTGTATCGACAATTGTCAATCTCATTTAATCCTAGACCAGATGAAAATTTGTGATTTACCCAACCTTTATTAAGATATAATAATTAATCTTAACTGCTCATTACTAATTCCTATTCAAATTTTAATTAGATGCAAAGGGATTTAATGTATTGCATTAAAATGCCCAAATTTAAAAGTTAATAATTTGAACTAAAACTAAATTTGAATAAAATTTGAAAGTAAATTTTTTCAACAATCTAAAATATAAATTGTAAATTAAATAAATTTTTCTAAAAACAATTTAAAAATTCAAAATTTAATGGAATTTAAATTTTCAATTTCAAACAATCATAACCTTATTAAATTAAAATTCCTTCAAGGAATTGCCTTTTTTTAAAAAATTTTTTGTTTAAATGAAAATGGTAAAAATGACTATACCTTCTTATAAAATTGAAAATGTTTTTGGAATTATCTTAAGGAATTAAAAATAAAATTTTAAAGGAAATTGCCTCAAAGTTAAATTTCAAAACAAAAAGTATTCAAGGACATAAATGTTTGGTCAAAATTTAGTTCCCAAATGCATTGAAAGAAGCCAATATCAGTTAATTAACAATTGGATAAAATACCTAAAAATGAAAAGCCAAGGTTGGCTTAAATCTTTTTGCCCAAAGCGTAATGCTAAATTTAAAAAAATTTAATTTCCAAATTAAATTGCAAGACCAAAATGCAAAGACCTTTTGGCTTTGCAAAAAAAAGGGCATGTCAAGTCCCAACCCCTTGCCACAGAAACCAAGGGAAGGCAACCGGAAGGAATCAAATGTTTTGGGAAATAGTGGAACCCTTTTCCAAAATTTTTAAATACCAAGCAAATCCTAGGCAACCGAAATAAAATTATTTAGGGCCAAATGGATGTTTGACACTTTAATTCAATGGTTCACTATCTTAATTGCAAAAGAATAATCAATAACCATTTCTAATGAAATTTTTAAACCATTGAATTTTCAATATATGTTACTTAAATCCAACTAAATTATTTTTGTTTGTGATTAAACCAGATGTTTTAATTTACTCCTAAAAATTTCAATAAAAATGGTTATTATTTCAATACAAAAATATACTAGCATGGTAAGAATTTAAAAAATTCTATTAATTATCTTAAAATATCTTAAAATGTTTTTAAATTATAATTCTTTCCTAAATTATTATCTTAATTTCCAAAATTTGTAATTTTCCAAATAATTTAGTCAATAAATTTAATTGAGCTTATTGGGAAAAAAAATTCAATGGATTGTCAAATAAGATTCAGTATCCAAAACCCTAATTTTATTAACATATTTAAAATAGTTATTTCTTGCTTGTTGGTTATTAGCAAATTTGAACAAATTGAAATTATAAATTTGCAAGCCTTCATTTTTTTAAAATTTTCAATTAAAGGGATATTTTAGGTTTAATATTTTTGTATTAATTTAAATAAGCCTATTTTGTATTAATCAATTCTTTTAAAATAAATTTTTTTCCATTTTAAAAATTATTTTTAAATGTTATCAAACCTATTTAAATTCTATTTTTAATGATAAAATATTTCAAAAAAATTTTACCAAATTCTATTTATTATTAATTTGTGAAATTTATTAAAAATAAATTTTAAAAATTTAAAAAATTAAAAATAATTCTAAAATAAAATAATTTGTTAAATTATTTTATTTGAAATTTTTAAATTATATTTTAAAATAAATCATTTGGAAATTTAAAAGAATTAGAGTTTATTTTATTTTTTTAAAAGTTTAAAGTTTAAAAGCAATTTTAAATTTAATGAATTAAAAATTATTATTAAAATTGGTTTTTTACATTAAAGGTTTTCAATTGTTTCATTATTTGGTTTTAAAATAAAATTAATTTTAATCAAATCAAAAATTATAATAAATTTGTTCTTATTTAAAATTTTTTGTAAATTTCAAATTCCTTTTATTTAAATAATTTTCAACATTTAAAATTATTTATAAAAAATATTTAAAATTTAAGTTTTTTATATCAAATTTGGCTTATAAAAATTATATAATTTAAATGATTTGGTTAAATGATGAGTAACCAATTGTTGATGGGCTTTTTAAGACAATAAATTTTAAATAATTGGCATATTCAAATTATTTATTAAAATTTTTTGAATTTGAATTAGAATTCCTTTTTAAATTTTTGGAAATATTTTGTAAATTCAAGGTAAATTTGAAAATTTAAAATAATCGGTTTTTAGGATTCTGTTTAACCCTTAATTGCACAATTGAGGAGACTACTTTGACAAATTCAAATTTCAATATTATTTTGGTTCTTTGAGTTTTCTCAGTTTTATTTTTAAAGATCTCCTCCTCTTTTGGTGCAATCTGAAAATTTATTTATTTTTTTTCGTGGTTTATTTGGCCTTTTTGAAACTTGTTATTTTTTTAAATCATTTGTGAATTGAAAAATTA
This sequence comes from Guadua angustifolia, assembly GCA_036346375.1. NCBI lineage: Eukaryota > Viridiplantae > Streptophyta > Magnoliopsida > Poales > Poaceae > Guadua > Guadua angustifolia. The sequence continues at coordinate 52,113 of JAYEVE010001269.1, forward strand.
CATTATTTATCATTTTATTTATCATATACAATTTGGTTAATTGTTCCAATTATCATTTTGCTTATAATTTCAGTTTTTTAAAATTTTGGATTTTTGTTATAATTTGCATTTAAGTGGATATCGTTTTTGTTTTTCATGAATTTTTTATTTTCCGAGTAAAGTATTTTTATATTTGTTGTGGATAATTGGTTCTTTCATTAAAGATGATTTTGTTCAGTTTATTTTCTAGTAATCCTAAGATGGTTTTTTTTGAGTTCTTAAACTTAAGTTCTAAAGGGTTTTTTCAAGTTGACCTTGTCCTTTTTCTTCCTAATTTTATCAAATTATTTGATTCCTTAATGATCAAATTAGATTTAAAGTGGATTTTTGTTTTGAATAGTATTAAAAACCGCTTCTTATTTTTTCTAGATTAAATTGGATTCCTTAAGACCTTGAGCTTTTAAGTGGATCAGGGTGGACCATTGGCTTGGTTCCTCTTTTTGTGGCCATTTTGGACTTTTTAAAGCCTAATTCTTTTTGGTTTCTATTTTAAGTGGTAAATTTTCATCCGCTCGTATTTCATTTTGCTTTTTGTTGACTTTAAAGGGATTTAAAGCAAGGTTAGGGTCTTAAAGGGTTCCAAATTAAATTTGATCCTTTTATTTCTTTTATGGGGATACAATGAAACCAAAATTTTTCCTTTATTCCTTTTCATGGATTACCCAAATCTTTTTTTTTTTTTCAAGCATTTAATTTAAAATTGGGTTACCTTTTTTTGGTTAATTAAGGGGATTTGGCTTATTTATTTGATTAAAGTAACAAGTAAGATAATAAAGTTTGGGTTTAATTAGTTAATTAACTGGATATTTTAGGACCAAAAGGATTTTAATTTATTAATTAAAAAAGGGGTTGTAAAAGGGGGATTATATGTGGTTTCTTTTGAAACCAAAGGGAAGTAATTATTAGGTTTAAAAAGTTCTTAATGGAAAAGGGGAATAGCTAATGGTTTAATTTTTTGATCCAAAAGGTTAAACCCAATTTTCTTTGGTTATTAATAATTAAAAGATTGAAGTTCATTATTGTTATATTTGTTTAATTTAAACTAATTTTTATCAATCCATATTTAATTATCCATAATTTCGGGTTATTTGAAATTTAATTTAGTAATTTTTGTAGATTTTTGTTAAATTTAAAACCATTGATTGACCCCAAGGATTTGCAATTCTCAATATTGGCTTAAGTTAAGTTAAAGATGATTCTTTTTTAAAATTATCCATTCAATAAAAATTGTGCTCAATTATATTAGTCATATTTATATTAAAGATAATTTAAATTTTCAAAAGTTTATTTTTAAAATTTTCAGGTGGGGTTTTGGGGATAATTAATGAAGATAATAAAAAAATTTATTTTATTGGATATTAAAACCCCAAAATTTTAGGTGGTTTTTAAAAAGGCAAATTTTTTTAAAATTTTAAAGTAAGGGTCTTTAAAATTTTATTATTTATTATTTTGGGGAAGTTTAAAATCAATTTAAAGGGGGTTTTAAGAAAAATTTGGCCCGTTTCAATTGTTTTAAAACCCGGTTGTTTAAACCGTTTGGGTTAAAGTGGGAAAGAAATTTGATTTTTAAAGTTTTTCCCGGGTTTTAAAAGGTTGGCCCCGGGGGTTTTTCATTTTCTTAAAAAGTTTAAATTTTTTAAAATTTTTTTTTTAATTTTTTTTTTTTTTGCTTTTTTGGGGTTTAAGCCCTTTTGGTTTTGTTTGGTTATGGTTTGGTTTAAAAGTATCTTTGGTTTGTTGTTAAATTTGGTTGTTGGTTTTGGAAAGATTTCTGGTTTGATTTTTTGCTTTGGGTTTTTGAAATTTCTTTTTTCCCTTTTCAAAAAGGTGGTTTAAAAGAAGTTTTTTGTTTTTGGGGGTAAAGAGTTTGGGTTTGTTGGTTTGGGGGGGCTTCATGGGGTTTAAAGTTAAATTTTTTGGTTTTAAATTGGTTTTTTTTAAAGGAAATTCTTTTAATTTGGTTCTTTAGGTTTTATGTTTGGGGTTTTAAATTTTTAAATATTTTTGAAAATTTTTTTAAAAATGTTTTGAACCGGGTGGCCAATTTGGGTTTGGAAAGGGTTGCTGGGGTTTTTTGGGGGCGGTTTCCCAAACCCGGTTTAAAAAAGGGGTTTGTTTTGTTTAAATTTTTTGTGCCGGTGAGGTTCAAGCGGAGGAGCTGCTTGTTACTCTTGGAGGTTGCCGACTCCTAGACGGCGAGGCGTCGTCTTGGAGCTCTCGAGGTTGTGAGAAGCCCCGGCGAAGTTTGTGAAGGTTCGGGTTGAGCCTACGCGCAAGCGTGAAAAACCACATCTAGTGGAAAGAGGCGGGTGCTCGAGCGGGAGCCGGTCCGAGTCGTCGGGCTTGCCTCAACGTGGACTAGGGGAGACCGGCAAGTCTCCGAACACCACGGAAAAACATCGGTTGTCTCTTGTCTCTTTTATATTCTAGCATTTTCATTATTGATATATTATTGATTGCTAGATCATATTAGAATTGCTTAGTATTAATTGTATGTTCAATATAGTAATTCTTATATAGAGACATAATTTAGTTAGTGCACTAGTGAGCCTAGTTGATTTAGGCTTTAATTGTCAAAACCGAGTTTATCGCTTGCGCATTATCGTTGTGTAGGTTTTGACATAGGGGTTGATTAGAGCGAATTATTTAGTGAGCGATTAATTTTGTAAAACGCCTATTCACCCCCCCTCTAGGCGCATCCTCGACCCTACACCTGCTTTGTATTGCCAAATCAATTCGGACATCTATTGCAACCAAAGACAATTTGGAGTGCAGAGGAGACACCTGAAAATCATTCTTTGCTGGAACAAATTTTGCACTTAGAGCCATTAGAGGTAAGTCTAGATGTATTGTGGTGTCTACAGTGTTTATCTTTTGTTAAAGAGGTAACTTTGAATAGATCGTGTACTACATTCTTGTGAAAATTTCCATTTCCATTTCCGTTTCCGTATCCGCTCCGTTCCGTTCCGTTTCCGTTTCCGTCATTGTCCGTTTCCGTATCTGTTTCCGGAGTTTCCGATTTCATTTCCGCTACCGGTAAAAAGTATGGAAATGGAAACAGAACAGCTATTTACCGACCGTTTCCGTTCCGTTTTCACCCCTAGTTATAACTACCTTTGGTCCCAAGAGATTATTTTAGATCTCATACGGTCTCTAAAATATAAATTTAACCACTAATTTGTATTATAATATATTTATAGACCTAATGAAATTATAATATTATAAATGTACTTTTCGACACAAAATCTACATATATAATTTTTATATATCCAATTTAAATATGTAGCGTATCACATTGCATCTGAGCCCTCCAAATATACACACCGTGCACACCAACTAAAAAAAGTCGTGAAAAATTCTTAAAAAATTGTAGATATACTTCATAGATTCTCTACCTATGTCACTACAGGAAAACATGGATTTACAAGCTGTAAAACCGCTTCCTATAGTTGGTTTTACAAGCAGCTTAGCCGCTTTGAATTTTAATAGCTACTACTTTCCATACTGCTACTTGGAATAGTATCTAAAGTGGTACTCTTGCTGAATACTTTCCAGCGGTACTCTGCTTGTAATATTGAATTCCTAGCATTACTAGTCTTTGCAATGTTTAAACCTTTCAAAGCGCCACCATGCATGGAAAGATAATTGCAAGTGTATCTTGCATGTCATTAGGCATAACCCACATTCAAGAAAACTAATCCTAAACACATATATACTGCTTGCAATAATAATTGATGGTGCATTCATGCATGCATCCGTTGTCAACAATCAGTTATAATAATGATAACAACTCAACAATTTGATAAAATCAAATGTAAAAGAATAATTCACAGAACAAATCTTTCATATTCTTCCATACTCAGAGCCAAGCAACAACATACACATGAGTTTTGATGTCTAGTTACATCACGTACCATGCATATTCCACCAAAAATAGCCAAGCAATAGCATACAAGAGTTTTGATGCATGTCTTGGTACATCATCATATGCATATTCTACCAAAAGACAGATGGATTTATAAGAAGATTTTTGCATTCCAGCCAGGAGAACCATACATTCTATCAGATCCTATTCTTGCACTTACAGAAAGAAACCAGCAAGTATTCAAACACAGAATTACACAAGGAATCTGGCATGTAAGAGCTATCTCAGCTTCGAGTAGATCTGATCCTGTTCAATGGATTCTGCTCTGTTTCCAGTATTGATAAAACTTGAGGCATTGACATGCCCCCTGAGACAACAATCTCTGTAACAACATGAAACAAAGATATCATCGAAGTTATTCAAATTATATGGACCAACATGAAAATATAAATACAGAAGATGAGCGTACCAATGCCTTCACGAACAGATAAGTTTGGTCTAATCACATCACTTGAATTCACCAAAAATATGTCTCCAATATAGAGATGATTGGTTGGAACATATACACAGTACATATGAACAACAATATAATGTATAGAATATCCACTACAAGAACAAGAGAAGGTGCATATTTTCAATCAGTTGAAACATCAAAACTAAGACAAGACACCCATTCGTAATCTAAGAATAACAGTAATCCCACTCAAACGAAACTATAATGCCAAGAAAAAAGATCTAGAAAGGCAAATCAGGGGCATATGAGGGAGAATTGTGGAGATTATGCTCATATGGTGAGTGAAATTAGTATAGCCAAGAGCAAATCATGCATTCTTATTCAAATATACTAGGGTTTGAGCTAAGCTTATGTACAGAATTTTATCATGCATACAAGAAGTGCATTGCTCCCTTCTGAAGTTATGGGAAACAATTTATGCAATTTAAGCCTCCTTGAAGGCCATCTTCCCTATGATCATCCAAGTAATAATATCAGGATGCAATATGAAATAGAAGATGCAATTGTAAGTACAAAATATCCAGAGTTAGTTCAACAATCGCACTGAAATTTTCCTTTTCAGATTAACAGGACTCCTGAGTCATTTCAGACTTAGCATCAAGTACATCATAAAATAGCAGAAGCAAGAGCATAAAAATAATTTTTCATTGTGAGAAAAGTTAATTAGTAAGTGCTCACAAGGTGAAGAAGTGTGCTGTCGCTCCCTCTCCCTAGCACCTTTGATGGCCTACAAAAAAATTTACTGGTCAGCACAAAAACAAATAAATTTCTCAAGGATCACAACTACAAAGTAGTTTGATTTATCTGAAACAAAATACAAATCAAGACTCAAATTCAAAAATGATAACCACGGTATGATATCAAAAAGAAAGAAAAAAAACCATTTTGTCGACTACCGGAGAAAAGGGATACAATCAAGTTTCTGTGTGTTTTTTAGTTGTTCTTAGTTCTTACACCAGCTTGTCAGCTTCTCAGAGAAAAAGGGTACAATCAAGTTTCTGTCAATTAATCATACACCTTGTTATTACAAATCCCCTAGGCACCGCTTCAAAGAAGAAAAATTAAGGTCAGTAGGACTTGTAAAGCATTGAAATATTCCCATGGCCAGGTTGAATTGCACTAGGCATAAGTGGTGAATTGGACAGATCCAGAGACCATAAGAATACCTATTCACCTATTCAGGACACCCTATTTGGGAATCATCGTTGACTAAAATTCCAGCAAAGGCATGTTTGAACCCAAGTAAACCAAATGCGGTAAACAAATGTCTAAGACCTGGTCTCCGTCTCCTGGTCCAATGGCAAGCACCATACATAGCCGTACACCAAATCAAACCTGAGTGTGGATCAAAGGCTCATCAGTGTGGATCAAAGGCTCATTATCTCGATTGAGAACAATATTTCCATATTCGAGAGTAAGACCAAATATTACATGAGCGTCGATAAATCATGCAATGTGATAGTTTTGGATAGTATCAAAGCAAACACAGTATATTGCAATGGAAGAACACGTATCCTCCTTTGCTCGGATATTTATAGCTGAAGTAACAAATCATGGTCGTGTGTAAGCTGCGAACACACAAGATCTTGTGAGTAGAGAAATCTAAAAGGTTGCCAACCAAAAAACATTATCTTGTGGTGATAATAACATGTTCAATAACAAAATTCTAATTCATTGCTCAATGAACAATGAACTGAGTCTTGCATATGTATTTAAGTAGATGACAATTGCTTATTATCTATGCTCGTCTCTAGGAAAGTTCATCATATAGGGCGTGAACACAAACAAACTTTTGCTACACCATGACACGGATCTTGTCGATAGAATATTACCATGGCGTTATAAAACCTAATAGAGAATGGATTACTTTCATTTGGTGAAACCTTTACGAAACATTTTAATGTGCATCCCTTGCTATGACAACCATGATCAATAAGCAACTTGTAGAATTGTTTATGACTATCACAAGAAGCGGTTATATGTCCATCTTCTCACAAGGACAATGAAATAGTGATAGACGCATACACGAAGGCTAAAGTAAGTAATAAGGCAATTGTATCTTTGGTAACCTCCATTTGCCTTGCCATGTCAATCATAGAAATCATTACTCCATGGGCTAAAAAATCTAGCAATCATCATATTCGGAAAGTATGGAAAGCAAATGGATTATATAAGCGGAGATGGACGCCTCATGGAAAGTAGGTACATCCTTTATACATTGTCAATATTTCTATTTAACACATTTTGCGAAAGTAGTTAAATAGAGAATTATCTAGCACTCCATACATTTACTAAAAGTAAACATAGAATTATCTAGCACTCCATATATGATGTCATAACTGGTTTATAAAGCTGAAAAATTAACAAATTTTCTTCAGTGAGAATAACATACACTAAGGGACACCAATACTGCATATTAACTTAGCATTTACTATCCATCTATGCATATAACACATCTCTCTATAAAAAGGACTCGTTAATGGTTTCCTAAGAGCCCAGGTACATCATTAGCTATCTTCTTTATGTAATATCGATGTGGACCATTTAAACAGATAAATAAGCATTAAAAAATCAGCTGAAAGATATGTAGATCCAGCTAGCATTGAATAAGTAATTGCTTTTTAATCTCAGCTATCTGATCGGTTGCAGAAATCATCCATCCATTACCGATAGCTGCAAGTCTCTGCTTCTTCTTTTCAAACTTCTCGATTCTGAGGATAAATGCGGAAAGCAATACTTTAAATAGAACTAACAAAATCCGATACATCCAAACCAAAAGGGAAAAAAAGCAAACATGATGAGGGGCAAACATGATGTACAGTCCTCTTATTACCATACCAACAATGTCTATTTCATATGAGAAAACATATCTATTCTTTAGACAACATCATTGTTTTTACTCTTTATCTGTGATTCTTGTATGTCTCCTTATTAACTAAATGTCTTCGAATTTTTTCTTTGTTCAGCCACAGCTAGATGAGGGAGAGGATGAGGACATTAATAAAGTTATTTTGGAGCTACGAGAAAAGACTCTTTGAGCATGTTGTTTTTTATTCTTCACTTCAGATAGAGCACCACCAAAGTTAACTTCATTTCGATTTCTCCTCTCTATGACTAGATATAACATATTTGAGTTAAATGTATAACAATGAAATAATTACATTATGCTTATAGAAGGAAAGCTCACCTCCAAAGTCATCTGGAAGCTCTTACACTCATGATCAACATAGCTTGATGTTGGGCTGCGGATAGAGGGACGAACAGGGGAAACATCAGGAATATCTCCAGAAATCTGAAGATAAACGTCAACATGCTATATGCAAGCCAGGACTTATCTGTGACAAGAAAATACAACTTATTCCAACTGATTAGTCATATAAAAAGCAACATCGCATATGCACCTATAACCTTCTCCATCCAAGCAGTAATATACATAAATTTCACTATACTATAACACATAAACATACATCACCAAAAGTACAACTTAGGAACACTTTGACTCCAGTCTACTCCTTTGTCATAGACATTAACATACTCATATGTCTTGTATGTTTACACCAAAAGTATGATCTATTAAGCTACGTTAACTTTCTAAGTAGCTGCTAACTAATGTAGTCCATCCTAGCATTTAGTAAACCAAAAGTACAACTTAGGAACACTTTGACTCCAGTCTTGCATCACTTTCGTAGCTACCTACAAAAGAAGAAACTAGGAAACATACTCATATATATGTCTTGTATGTTTACACCAAAAGTATGATCTATTAAGCTACGTTAACTTTCTAAGTAGCTGCTAACTAATGTGGTCCATCACTTTGGTAGCTACCTGCAAAAGAAGAAACTAGGATGAATTAATTATTCAACAAAAATGAAACAAAAATGCATGATTTGAGTACTTGTAAAAAAATATTCTTACAGTGTTGTCTTAGGGCTTAACTTTTTCCCTTGTGTCTTCCGGCTGTTTCTCCATGACTTGAACCACCACCACCACCAACTCCAACATCATCTTCCATCTACAAATTGATAGTTTTTTTGGGTTAATTTTATATCATTCTGTAATTAGAGTGTAAACACTAGAGAAGATGGATTACCCTTTCATATGGCCATGCGATGGAATGCCCTTGAGCATCGCCCATTTTTGTGACATTCTTGTATGGTCGAGGCAATGGGGCATTCTTTTTTAGCACATAGTTAACAACCACCTCGCAATACTCGAGACCCAAGAGGAGTACCTCCAACAATAGCACTTGAGATGTTCTTTGGATAGTAGCCTTAGCTATTTGGAACATATTGCCCTACAACCGAGATCAAAATAACCTCCTTCCACCCTAAAAGTCGGTTTGAATTGGAAATTAGCTACCTTCAAGCATGCGCTTTGTCAAAACACATATAACAAATGACTAGTACCCTTGATTAGTACTTGGTATATCATGTTGCACAATGACCTTCTTTCAATTATCTATACACAAACAAAGCTAACTTTTAGTTAAAGGCATGTCATATATTGTTGTGCATATCATAAAACAATAAGAATATACCTCATTATGTGGAAGCCTTATCTCATTAGGAATTGACCTATCACCACTCTCATGACTTTGGCATCTCATATCCTATAATAGTTCATACAAATATATGGATAATTCATTATCAGTTCAAATAGTTATTAGCCCAATATGTAGCAATAGGTACACAACAAGAATCACCTGTATTGGAGAGTTTGATGCGTGATTGTTTGATGCACGATTGTTATTTGGTTCAGCATTTTCTGTGGACTATGCTAAAGCAATCGATTTCTTCAATTCTACCATTTCTTGTAGTACTTTTGATAATTTCTCTTCGTGGCTATCCAAGCGCTCTCTCAAAATCACATTCTCATTTTCAGCTCTAAGCTTTGCACACATAGCTAGTTGAAGTTTTGTGGACGAACACTTACGTACCCCCACCATTTTCAGGTCTTGAGGTGTCGGCCCCACACCAATAGCACGAACACATGCTCGCTTTTCCTTCCCAAATAATTTGCTGAAAAGATCTCCTTCCTGAATGGTTTTGTAGCTAGCTCGGTTTGTTGGCACAAGTCTCATTGATTTTGTCCTGATTTTAGAAAGCACATACCTTTAATAAATAAACAAACTTGAAAGTGCACAAATAAACATTCATTTTAGATCACTTACAATCATGCATTCAGCTTCTACTTGTGCACTTCCATCTTTTCGAGTATGTGCTTTGATAAACACTTCATGCCTAATCGGCTTGTAGCCATACTCTTTCAACTACAAATCATTAATGTATTAAAATCGAGTTAAGAGTAAAAAAATTGCTTTGTCTATTGAATTATTGAAACATTTAGTACCCATTCATTCGCAACCCGAGCAAGGCTCTTGCTTCGATGGTATGAGTCATAATCATCTTTGCGCTATTTGCTTTTCCAATTTCACTACGAGCCTAAGAGGTTGATAGAATAATTTAATAATCATGATGAATGAAAACTATGTTCTTGCCATTAACATGGATTATACCTTGCTCTGGGGTGTTCTCCAATATTGCACAAGCCATATCCAATCAGATTTGGGCACTCTCTTATCAATCTCCATTTCAAAAAGCTGTTCATTGCTTAAGTCTTTGTTTGGTTCGAAGTAAACTTTCTCTATTTCACATTTGAAATTCCTCCACCTCATCGCAGCTTGTTTCATAACCCAATCTTGAAGGTCATCACTCACATCAAAAAACAACTACAAAAATCAGTGGACACCAATTTTGTCAAAGGTAAATAGGCATAGTTTGCAATGCATGAACAAGGATTTCAAGAAAGAAAATTGACCTGCACTATGTCCCAAAGGTCAACCTTCTTTTGTTCGTCAACTTCAAACCAATTTGTGGAGGATAGAGGTATTCCTGACCTCACAATTGTGGATACGAAATTGGTTAGTGGTGCAGCTTGCTCTCCAATGGGTTGATTCTTCTCATTGCATTCAACATGAATTTTTGGTTCATTCTCCTTCCTACTCCAAATGTCATGCTTCACAGTGTGCCCTCGTCCTTTCCTTTTCTTTGTTGGCTCTACAACTAATGTGCTACATTATAATTAAACCAATAAAGTGCATAATGTTAGCAACATTATAATTGTTTATGTCACTTTACCTGCATTCAATGTTTCATCTTCATTATCATGGATTTGTTGATCTTCATCCTGAACATCATAATTAGGATTTTCGTCGATATCTTCTCCTTCCTCATTGTTAATGCGTGTGCACCTTCGTCGTTTAGGAGGCCCTTCAACATCATGTAGGATTTGTTGCTCTTCAACACGAACATCATGGGCATTCAAGATGGATCTATGCCTAGCATTAGTAGCTTGTATCGTAGCCTACATTGAATCACATGTGCACTAAAAATAAATACATGCAATGGCTTACATAAAAATAAACATAATGGATCAGCTCAAAAAGTAAATACAAATTAGTATAGCATTTAACCTTTCTTGTTCTTTTAGATAGAGCAGCCATAATATTTGTAGGCCGTTGAAGCCCAGCGGCTTTCAATGCCTCATTGTTCCTAGCAATTCTTGCTCGCCTTTCCTCCTCATACTCATTTTGTAAAGGACCATCATTTTCTATTCCGTTTTTTGCCATACTTTTGACTGCATAACATATTTATATGCAATTGGTTAGCAATTAACTCAATCCATTGTGCATAATGTCAGCAACATTATAATTGTTTATGTCACTTTACCTGCATTCAATGTTTCATCTTCATTATCATGGATTTGTTGATCTTCCTCGTGAACATCAAAATTAGGATATTCGTTGATATCTTCTCCTTCCTCATTGTTGATGCGTGTCACCTTCGTCGTTTAGGAGGCCCTTCAATATCATGTAGGATTTGTTGCTCTTCAACACGAACATCACAGCTAGCATCAACATCATCCATTCTTTCATAGTTAGTAGTGTGCTTCCGTAGTAGAGGAGCCTTTTCACGGGCATTCAAGATGGATCTATGCCTACCATTAGTAGCTTGTATCGTAGCCTACATTGAATCACATGTGCACTAAAAATAAATACAATGGCTTACATAAAAATAAATACAATGGATCAGCTCAAAAGGTAAATACAAATTAGTATAGCATTTAACCTTTCTTGTTCTTTTAGATAGAGAAGCTATAATATTTGTAGACCGTTGAAGCCTGACGACTTTCAATGCCGCATTGTTCCTAGCAATTCTTGCTCGCCTTTCCTCCTTATACTCATTTCGTAAATGACCATCATTTCTTGTTCCGTTGTTTGCCATACTTTGGACTGCATAACATATTTATATGCCATTGGTTAGCAATTAACTCAATCCGTTGTTAGCATAGAAGAACATACAAAAATTAAAATGCAATCAACTAAGTGCATGATTTGTAAAAATTCAAAACAGGGTGTAGTATCTTACTTCCCTATCTTAGCATTTGATTGACCAACAATCACACCATCAATATCTTGTCTTTCACAGTTATTACAACCCTCATGGACACTTAATTGCCTGTCCACATCAACATTCAAGCCGTATTTCTGCATTTTCAATTCTGCTACATTTTCAATTTCTTCCCATGTAGACATGTATTATATGTCCCTAGGCCTTGATTGAATGACAAGATGCCAATCTTTATCAACAGGATCTTGTACATAATAAACTTGAGTTGCTTGTGATGCTAAAATGTATGGTTCATCGAGATAGCTTCTCCCGGTATGAAATAAATGGCTAAAGTTCTTGTGGTGATTCCAAACTTATCGGTTTTACCCACTTGTCCTTTTGACGAACATCAATCCATCACATTTAAACAAAACAATGTTGCCCTTCCTATGATAATCTAACTCAAGTATCTCTGTTATGACACCATAGTATGTTACATCTCCTATTTGTGGATTTTGATCCTTGAACTAGAAAAACTACTAGTTTTTGCAAGAATGGCAACTCCACTATTTTGAATGGGCCTACCATCATCATAACTTTTGTGTGGAAACTATATCCATTTATTGAATAGCTACTATACTTTTTGCAACCATAAAAGGCTCACTAGCCAATATACTGAATCTCCTCTGGTACATCTTCATTTGTTGTAATAAGTCATTCACCTATTAACAATAGTACATACAAATTATTCATAAAGTTAATACCAAATTGTGTATAGAGATTATAATTCAAATATCATTTCATAACTTACATGCAACCTAAACCACTCATGAAATGTTGTGTGATGTATGCGCTCTCTCTCATGCTTCTTTCGATGACCAATTGAAGAAAGATAGTCCAAATGTTGTCTGCAGATATAATCTAAGTAAGAAAATAGTTATAGATGTGGTCTAACGATACTAAAACTGATTGAAATTAGTTTGAGAACATACATCGATATGGCTCAATGTGCTCATAATTAAATAAGACATATCTATGAGCTTGAAGCCAGGTTTGGTGGTCAAGTGTAACCGTGCACTTCCCAACCAATGCACGCGTCAGATATAGTTGAAGTAGGAGGAGCCATTTGGTAAGTCACGCCATGGCCATCATTGTTCCTGCCTTGGTGATTGAATCTAGTCTCACAACCATGCAAGTAGCGAGAGCAAAATGTCATACTCTCATCAAACACATAATTTTCAGCAATTGACCCTTACGGATGACTTCTTGTTGAACATATCCCTTCAACCTTAACCAAAATCTATACAATGTTTTACATAAATTAATTATATACAAGTCTATTAAGAAAATATTAGGAAAATTAACTATTCTATAATATTAATGTACCTTTCTATAGGATACATGTTGCGGTATTGGGCGAGGCCCGCAATTCTTGCCTCGAGATGGAAGATGGACTATGAGATGCACCATGATATCAAAAAGGATGGTGGAAAGATCTTCTCAAGAAGGCATAATGTCTCTGCAATTTCACATTCTAAGTCCTCCATATCGCTCACCCGGATTACGAGAGAACATTTTCTTGAAAAAGTTATTAACACGAATCAATGCAGCACTAACATTTTCGGGTAAAATCTTTCTAATGACCCGATGGGAGCAAGTACTCTAAAAGGACATGGCTATCATGCGATTTTAGCCCTGTTAATTTCTTCTCTTGAACATTTACACAACTACGGATATCATTTGCATATCCATCAGGAAATTTACACCTTTCAACATTTCACGTAACATTTTCTTCCGCAGAGCTCATTGAGTAACATGCAGAGGCAAATAAAACTTTTCACCCATTGGAATAGGGTGAAGTTCCTTTTGAAACCTAATGCTTGTAGATCCAAACGAGAGTTTAAGTTGTCTTTAGATTTTTTATCAATATCCAACAATGTATTTATTATATTGTCACACACATTTTTCTTGATATGCATTACATCAAGGTTATGCCATAATAGAACATCTTTCGATATGGTAGTTGTAACCAAATTGGTTGCTTCTTCCAAATAACTTTTGGTTCACTTTCCTTACGTTTGCGTTTTTGTGGTGGTTTTCACCCTATTGGATCTTTACCAAAATTATTTATAATATCTTTTGTTTGCTCGAAAACATCATCTCCAGAAAGTGGAAGGGGTGCTTCCCTCAACTCCACTGTACCATCAAAAGACTTGGTATCACTTCTAAATTCATGGTCAACATGCAAGAATCGACGATGCCCCATGAAGCAATGTTTTCTACCTTTGGTTAGAAAAAGAGAACATGTTTCTGAGTAGTAACAAACACATCCTGCCTCTCCAGAAGTAACCTGTCCAGATACATATCCAAGTCCTGGGTAGTCAGTAATTGTGGACAACAAGGCAGCATGCAATTGAAACCATTCACTAGTTGCTGCATCATAAGTTCTAAAACCTTCATGCCAACTAACTAACAAATCATCAATCAAAGGCTGAAAGTAGACATCCATATCCTTTTCAAAGACATCTAGGACCGTGAATTAGCAATGAGAGGATAAAATTTGGTTGCTTCATACACATCCATGGCGGTAGGTTGTAAGGAATCAAGATAACGAGCCATGTACTATGTGATGAACTTAAGTTTCTAAAAGGATTTATACCATCGTAGCTAGAGCAAGTCTTACATTGCGACAATCGAATGAACTCGGATATTTATTGTCAAAATCCTTCCAAAGCAGTTGAATTATTTGAATAGCGCATTTGCCCATCCCTTAGGCGCCCTTCACTATGGTATCTCATATCACTTGCCGATTTTCGGGACATATACAACCGTTGGAGTCTTTTCTTTATTGGAAAGTATCGAAAGAATCTTTTGGGGAACCACGTGCACTCGCTTCCCATCGGGACTCTTCTTTTCTACCTTCCATCTAGAAGTATTACATTTTGGGCAATAATCTCTATTAGCATTCTCCTTCGTAAAAGCACACAATCATGTTTGCATGCATCGATATTCTCATAACCTAATCCAAGGGACCTCACTTTGTCTTCTTCGCTTCATAGAAGTTCTTTGGCGATGAAGTATCCTTTGGAAACGCCTCATTAAGTAAATCAAGAAGAGTATCGAAACTATTATTAGTCCATCCACCAAAGAACTTGGTATGAAGAAGTCTCACTATAAACTGTAGCTTTGTGAATTTGCACCCAAGATATAATGGTTGACTAGCATCATTTGCTAACTTATAGAAAGCCTCAACATCTTCGTTTCGACTCTCTAAATCACAATCGCCACCTATATCACTAACATCTTGGTACCCATATCCTATATCATCAAGCATTTCTGTCATCTCATCATCTAGCTCTTGCTCCATTTCTAAGTAAGGTTCGGGCTGTAATTCTGGTTCCCTATGCTGTTCAAAGGATGATACTTTTTCTCCATGAAAAATCCATGTTGTGTATCCTTCTAAGAATCCTTCACATATCAAGTGGTCATGGACAATTGTTGTTTCGTACCAAGTGCTATTCACACACTTATTGCAAGGGCATCGAATCTGATTTCCTTTCGATGAATTTATAAAAGCAAATTCTAGGAAGCTTTTCACACCCTCCACGTACTTCTTCGAGTGCCTACATTTTATCACTAAATGTATTAAGCATAATTAGATAGCATGAGAAGTTGCTATTATATTGACTTAATTTTTAGATTTCTACCTAGTCTCATTCATCCACTGCTTATCCATGGTGACTCTCCAATGCGTAATGAGCAGTCTAGCATAAAAGAAAAGCAGAAAGTTAAAAAAATAGTATATAGATTGCTTGCTTCAAGAAAACAATAAGGAATTAAATCATAAGGGGGTTTTAGTTCCCATATTTATGGAAGTAATTTATAGTTCGCATCAAATACAAAGCTATAGATTTATGTCTTCAAAAATGGTTATTCGAAAATGGCTCAGATTTATCCCGTCCATCTCATATTATCTAAAGATTCTATAATCTACTGTGTAGAAACTAGCCCTGTGGGCAGCTTAATTTCATAATGGCACAATAAAAACTAGACCCTCAGAAATGTTTATCAGGTTTGAAACTATATGCACGGAGATAAACAAACACAACAAGCTGTTTGACAGCAGTGTTGCTTTGCAGCACGCTTTCATCGAGGCGGTTTTAGTAACTAAAAAGTGTCTTGACCATTTCGAACCATATTCCCATCAAAAGCCCAAAAGATTACAACCAAGTAGGTCAAACTATATGCATATGACTTCCTTTAAGTGCTTCTGAAGAATAAAAATAATAAGCTAAGCTTGTTCTTTTACTTGAGGAAACCAACTACTGAGAAGTCTCGAGCTTGACTAGTCTCATAAACAAACAACAACAAATATTACATAGATAGTAGAATATGTCCAGAGAGCAAAAATTTCAAGAGCACAGAACATTAGCATCTAACAAAAGGCAATGCAGAAAAATACATAATCATCTGATTATAGCAACCATTTTAACAGTGATGAATTACTAAGAGAAAGAGACAACCTCAAGAACCAAGTTTAGTTCATTCTAATAGTTGCATGACTTTGCGAGAACACGAACATGTTACTGTCATATTGAGTACCATCGTATAAATTTCTTCCAATACTATCATACATGTACAGGACAAACTGAACATTTCACAAGACAAAAATAGCTCTCATTTATCAATGCATCATACCACTCCTCTCTCTAAATCTGTTGTTTTGCTTTCATGCTTAGTAGCAGAAATGGTCATGTTTTGTTTGTTTATATTTGTAGAATTTGTTTGATTGTAAGGGCTCAATTCGTAGATCAACCATCAAGTATCTAGATCAAACCACCAAGTATCTAGATCAAACACAAAGTAAGGGCTCAATTCATAGACCAGTGGATGAACTCAGAAAATCAAAAGCAAGAACATTACCTCGGCTCGAGTGGCTTCTTCGTCATTGCTCTGCCCCTTCATGGCAATGCGCTTAATCCGGCGTCCCCCTTTGTCACCCTGCCCTTCACAAAGAGCGTCTAGCCTCGATGCCCCTTCCTCGTTGCTCGCCCTTACGTATTTCGATCTACACCTATCCACGACTTTGGATGTGCTGCCCTGTCTTTGCTCTACCTCCTCACGGACTGCTGCACCTCCCTTGACTTTGGATTTGTCGCTCTGCTCCAAGATGGCCGCCTATCCTTCACCGCCCCAAGAGGAGATGCTCCAGAGGGGCGCCAGAGATGATCCAAGAGGAGGCAGCGGCTTGTCCTCCGATTGTCCCCGCCCTCGGCCGGCCACCGCCCTCAATGTCGCTCCATGCTCCCAGATGCACCGCCCCTTGCATCCAACGCCGTTGTGCCAGGGATGAGGTCGCAGCGCTGGTTGAGCCGCCCCTCTCCTCCCTCCACCACTGCCTAGAAGCTCCCAGATGCACCGAATTGAGTTCTCAAATTGGAGCCATGCTCTATGCGCTGGTGAGAGATTTGGGGATTTTAGGATAACCCTAGATGATGCGAATGGCTGGCCGCGCCTGCCCTCTCACTCTCTTTTTTTGTTATGGCTGGGTCGACGTGGGCCTTTTGCCTCGCGCGGCTGGGCAGTGGCTTGGCGCGCTGAGAAAATTTTTGTGCGCCAAAATTTTCACTCACCCTTAAGTGCCCAGCAGAGATATCCCAAGCGATGGTCAAGTGCCCAACCAAGCAAGAGATATCCCAAGCGGTAGTCTGTCTTAAATAATTTTTAAAGCTGTTTGGTTGCTTGTGATGATATAACTCTTTAGATGGCGGTACCACTTTGCTAACAATTTGAACCTTTCTGACAAAGGATCTTTCTTTGTTGAAATAAAATTTTATTTGAAGCAAAGACTACCACTTTTAATTTTATTTTTTCTAGGCGGTTGTAGCTCTTGCGAGAATGGGATATCCTGTAGTGTGTATAAAATTATAGGTTAAAATTCATTATGTATCAAGAGTTATAAAAAGAAAATTTGACAAGTTTAAATTCTTTAAACTTGTCAAATTCTCTTTTTGTAACTCTCGATATATAATGAATTTGATCTTGAAACTTTATACATAGATAGAGTAATCTATGAAGTATATCTACAATTTTTTTTAGAATTTTTAATGACTTTTTTTAGTTGGTGTGCACGGTGTGTACACGGGAGGACCTGTGTGCACAGGATACGTTGCCTTTAAATATTTAAAAATATATTGATAGTTAAAGTTTTAAAATTTTAACTGTACATATGCTAAGGAGACACGGAGGGAGTACCTTTCTTTATTATTCATGTTCCATTAATTTGTGTTTGGCTTCATTTCAACTGAGTTTCGTACATCGCATTATCTTTTTCCGCCTCTTAATTGGGAGAATGACGTAAGTTCAATTTCTTTTTCCTAAATTAGCCCGGCGCCAAAATACACATGAATACACTTTGGTGAAAAAATGTTTAATCGATTTCATCACATAGATGATTGGAAATGTTTAATTAGAGGGACAAATTCCTAACGATTGGTTGTGGGTTCGTCTAAGAAAATTCTTAACCATCACTGAACATGTGGTTTCTGGTAGTGAGGATAGCACAAAAAAATGTGTGGTATTTGCCAGAGCACACACTACAAGATTGATAATCTACTAACGAATATTACAAAATTGTAGTGATCTTTTAGAACTTTGAACATCTCCTTACAAAGATAGCAAGAATAACCTAATTTTCATCTCGTTGGACTGAGCAGCTTCACTGCATTGTACGATAAAATGTCTGATATGTGCTAAAATGGTGACAGAGTGATCCCATGAGAATTTTGCAAAATCGGGAATTTTAAATTTGTTAGGGTGAGGCATCCAATCAATATAATCAGCGTACAGCTTTCGATAGCCTGTAACCCTCCCTTTAGGTTGTATGCCGAATTGGTCTCGTAACACCGTAGATATCTCATCGGTCTAATTCATCTTATTGGCTGATACAATGTTAGGAGTCTGCTAATTATGTTCGTAATTGGCATTCTGCCTCTGAGCGTAAGCTCAGGTTGATAGGTTGCTTGAGTCGATGGAAACTGATGAGGTTACTCATAGTCCACGTTGTTTTTCTTGGCAATCGGCTCTGGTACTGGAACAAAGGGTTCTGAGTAGTTACAACCTTGTATGGAGCCACATAACCCTAACCTTCATGTACTCCCTTTATATAGCCCTTGGTGGGACCCTACGTTACGGGTCTAACCAAGATGCAAAGCCCACTTGGCCCATTGGTGACGGATCCAATCCAAACTAATGTATTCCAACCTGTTAAGTATGTGACCATGTGGGTTCATGCATTTTTGGCTATGGCCTGGAAACTTAGCCCATAAGTCGAAAGCGGCCACTAGTAAAGCATAGCGACTTCAAACATGTACAAAGGTTATTGTCGGGGATTGGATAATTTCCATAAAGACCATTGTACCCCGGCAGCCGGTTTTTGGCCGACCATGCAAAACCTCGGATGGTGTCCCCGAGGAAGATCCTCGGACGGACCAGCTAGTGGATCCGCCCCGACCATGTCCAGGCTCATCCCCGAGCATGCGTCTTAATTCCCCGAGCATGCGCCTTAGTTCTCCGAGCGTGCTTGCTCGGATGTGCGCAGCAGTCGGCCAGAGTCGAAAGAAAATCTCGAGCATGACCAGCAGGTCGTGTTCGGTCCATAAAGACGACGTGGCGGTAATTACGTTGTGGTTTAAAAGACCGTTAAGCCACGATCCAAGTCCATAATGTCCACGACACAACATGGCGAAAATCAAGGGAAGTAGTTACAGCCACGTTCAAGTACAGTAATGGTGTGTTATTCGGTTGTAGTTGCTGCAGCCGCCTATAAATACTCCTATGGTAGATCATAGGAGGAAGAGGAAAAAAGAGAGATCAGACGCATACAACAAAGACACGCAAAACTCCTGTGCGAACTCAAGCAATAGCAAAATCATTGGATATAGGGTTGTTATCTCGATCGTGAGAGGCCCAAACCAGTATAAAATTTCCTTGTCCACTGTCCTTTCAAGCATAGCATCCTAACAGCATTATTCGGACGTAAACCCTCCACGAAAAAGGGGGCCTGGTTGATCCCTCAATCAACAAGTAAGCTTGGCGAGGAACCCATTTTCCAAACGTTGACAATTATATTGAATGAACTTATATAGTTCTTATGTACTCATCCTTTTGCCTAACAACATTAGGTCAAATTCAAGGAGAGAAACGTGCCATCCTTTGAAAGCTCGATCCTTCAACTGTTCTGTAGTAGATTACTCAGTTTCAATTGACTCGTCGTCAATCATATTGGGCATGACCATGCACTTACTTAATCCAACCACATCGAAGAGCTCAAAGATATTTCTCCCATTATATAGGAGGAGCAAACTCGAAAGCTATCTTTGTGACTACCTAATTATGGAGTAGCATTTTATAACCCCTAATTATACTATTATACATGTAGAAAACCATGATGATCTGAGGCCTGTGGATCCCACATACACTACGTATAAGATCAATTGATGACATTTAAGAATATAAAAATTCTCATAGTGTTTCATGATGGGTCATTCCAACACCATGTTCTCCAACATATGTCTACATTATCGATTTAATATCCCTATATCCATAATTCGTGAAACATGATTATCAATTAGTCATATGCTGACCTATAAATCACAATTGTCCTACATAATGATATAAGGTTAGGGATAATATAGAATATTGTCAAACCTTGAACAAGGAGCGTCATGAACAAGCCATATACTTGTTGATCAATACTAATGATATTTATTTAAAGAATAAAATAATCATATTATTCTATAAATATAGACGTGATACAATCATCATTATGATTGACCAAAGGGGTATCAATAAAACTATAGACACATGTAAGGCATAAGGGCGGTGCCATTGACTAGTCATACACACCAAACAGACAATTGAGAAGAGACGTTGTAACGGACCGCCCTTTTCAGGGGGTGCGTATAAATACCTTCGTAGTTACTCAGGATTTTAGTTATAGGTAACTAAGTGTACATTGCTAGACATAAAAACAATTGTGAATATTTTATAGATAAATTAAGGGCCTTACGGCCAGAGTTTACAAAAGGTGCGGCTAGCACCAGATAAATTACACCGAAACACCCACAGGAAAGGCTTGAGTAGATAGATCAAGACCTTCAAAACCAAATATCATCGTCATCTATGTTCTTCTGGAACTCGCCAGCTTCATTGAAATCTAAAAGGGGGATTAGGAGCAAGGGTGAGTACACAACCGTACTCAACAAACCACACGGAAATTCTGAATATTACATGCATAGAGTTTCAAGGAATTGGTACTAGTTTAAATATTTGGTGGATGCATGAGCTAGGATTAAGATTATATAACACAAATGAAATACAAACCATCAATCAACACCATCACCAACACTACCACTGAATTATTAGCAAAAATCCAGATTACGGTCAGTTTATAATTAAAACTACTCGAGCTCAGTTACAGGAATCACCCTAAATTAACCCATCTTCATTAACCGGAAGCACGGCATATTCGAATACCATTTAGATCACTCTGCAAAGCTACTCAACTTTACCCACAAGATATCTACGGTCGTTAGTGCCCTGTGCAAGTAACATGCAACTTTAATGCATTCGGGCGGACCGAGATGAACATAGCCTTTTATTGAATTTCCCCTCTTTAGCCCCTACCCAATAGGTTACGAGGGTCCCCAGCTTCTAGGACCCACAAGCCAAGGCGGGGCGCGATCCGCCAAGCGAGGACACCTCTTTGTTATGAGACACTACTACAGAAAACATCATCACAGACGGTTCAGAAGCGTCATCGAGAGGCGGTTTTGTGAACCGTCAAGAATAATCGTCTGTGATGAAGGAGCTCATCGAGACGGTTCTCTACCCGTCGAGAAAATATATATCACAGACGGTTTATTAATACAACCGCTCGTGAAATTAAACTATCATGAGCGGTTTCAACTCACAAATGCTCGCGATAATTTAATTCACGAGCGGTTATTATTAAAAACCGCAGTGATAAGTTAATACTGAGCGGTTTCAACTCACAACCGCTCGTGATATTAACTCAACGAGCGGTTTCAAATAAGAACCGTCTGTGATGGCCTTTTTTTCCCACACCCCCAGCAGAACCTCCATTAGTTATGGTGTTGTTCGAAATTTCCATCAATATTTCTACAACGATATTTATAAGGCACAACCAGTTATAGATGTTGTAATTGAATATCTGCACTTCCTATATGCATTGAGGCAACAGTTTGTCCGATCAGGATAGACTTAAAATATAAACATTTGTAGCGCTTTTTCTCCCTTGTTATGATAATGTTGATGGAACTCGACTAATAAATCAACCAAGACCCGCAGGCAGCATTGAGAGGCGACAGCAACCACGGTCTTCTCCATCGAACCGGACACACTAGAGTGTGTGATTTGCTTCATGCCATACGAAGTGGCTTTGCGCAGGGTCACCGTAGTGCCACGGTGCAGAGTAGCCGGACGGCATGCTCTTGCGCAGGTTCACCGTCGTGCCACGGTGGGAGATCGAACATGGTACTTTGGTAAAAATTGTAGATGTACTTGATAGATTACTTTAGGTAGGGTAATTAAAGATTGAACAAATGTGATTGCAAGTCGGGTCTTCCTTGCCCGGAAGGATTTTGGAACACCCGACTTGAATGGAGAAGAGGAGCGGAAGTAAGCCTATGGACAGTGGTTCGCCGAAGAAGACAGCCTTATCTATAACCAAGCAGCCGTCAGAGGAACGGTGCCATTGCTAATTCTCACTTGGAGATTGCACCGTGTGGCCACCTTAATGTCACATATAGGATAAGTCCCGCTATGTTCATCTATGTCACTTGGAGGAACGGATGCACAGCTGCTCTTACGGGTAGTGGGGCTGACTTGCGGACATACTTCTAGGGTTTGTGCAGTATTTCTTTCTTGATTGGTGAGCCTTTCCTCGAGGATTCTTATCCTTTCATGAAATTCTTCTCTCAGTTCTCCCCTCAACTCTTCTCTCAACTCTCCTCTCAACTTGTCCTCCAAATTCTTTATAAGATTTGACTCGCGCTCAGCTATAGTTCTCTTCTTATTTCGGTATATATGGAAGTCGTCTGGGAATCCAGTTTTCCATGGAACAAAAACCCCTTTGCCTCTTGTACGACCAGGGTGTTCCTTGTTTCCACTACAACACAGTAAGCTACTAATGGCGCTTATATATGCCGCTATAAGTGCCTAAACGCCCTAAAAACACTTTTCCCGACGTTTATTGGCCGTCAAGGAAAATGCCATCGGGGAAAAGTAATTCCCGGCGTTTATCTAGCTTGGCACATAATAAATGCCGGGGTTGGTTATCGCCGACACATAACAAATGCCGGGAATAAAGTTACCCCGGCACATATTAAATGCCAGGGTTGTCCATTAAGCCGGCACATAATAAATGCCGGGGAATTGGTTATCGATGACACATAACAAATGCCGGGACTAGAGTTACCCCGGCACATATTAAATGCCAGGGTTGTCCATTAAGCCGGCACATAATAAATGTCGGAGTTTCCTACTAATGGCACATGTCAAATGCCGGGAATAGTCTAGTACGGCATTTATTATATGCCATTTTAGAGCAAAGGTGGCACATATGAAATGCCTTGATATAGTTATCAGCGGCACTTAATTAATGCCAAGAATAGCCTTAGTCCGGCACATAATAAATATCGGGGTTTTCTACTAATGGCACATATCAAATGCCTGGAATGGTCTAGCACGACATATGAGGAATGCCATGTTATTAAATTTGTGACACATTAGAAATGCCGTGGTATCTATTTGTGGTGATTGCAGGGCATACAATTAATATTAACAAGGTGGTATTAACAAGGTAGGGGTATTATCTAAACTACCCAAGATTAATCAATGTCATTTTCTTAATGAATATAGCATGCATAGTTTAAATGGAAATACATTTTAAAAGTCTAGGGGCAATATGGTCAAAGCATGACTTGCCTTCGAATAGAAGTTGATTCTGGTCTGACTCTTGCGACGGGTCTTCAAATTCTTCTCCAACAGCTCTCGACAACTCGGAGTCTACGCGCATTCAAGCGAACATACAATAAATACTCAATACAGACAACAAGGTTAACTCAAAAAAATAAATTAAAATTCACTAATAAATAGCTCATATTTTTACAAATTTTTAGAAACTGGTATCACCCAATTCCGAGTTAAAACGCAAACGTTATAGCATTTGCAAGATTCTGAAAATTCAAATAAATGAATAACCGCATTACTCTATTTATTTTCCTACTGAAAATCCGGTTAAATCCTCTCGGCGTGACACGTGTTAGCACCAGAGTGAGCCACGTCATCACGGACGCTGACATGTGGGCCCTGGATTACGTCATGCTGACGTCAGCACACCCGGCGGTCCACCCACTGACAAGTGGGCTCGATGAATAGTGTTCGGTCCACACGTCAGCTGATACGCGGCGCTCGCCCGACAGTCCATGCGGCCCAAGATTTCCTGGCCGTTGGATTCAAATCCAACGGTCGGTATCTCGGCAACGGCGACTCGCCCCGTAGCGTCGTGACACTACGGTGGCGATGGGATTGAGGATCTCTGTTTGTGGTTACGGCGAAGTGCTCTCGCCGAGTCTGCGTGGCCTAACCAGAGCCGCACATCCAAGATCTAACGGCCTCAGCCAAATGCTAACCATGTAGCTACGTGGACTCAACACGAGCGGTTGGATGAAGATCCAATGGCGATGGTTACCCGGACAATTTACTGTTATCGAGCCTACACGGCGCAATCCTAGCCGGACATTCCAGATCTAACGGCCATTATCAAAACATCTCACGCAGCAGCTACGTGGACTACGCAGAGCCACACGATTACCATCTAATGGCCATTTTCAACGCTACAACTACCGCTTCATTGGCGCTATAGGCGGTTGGATTAAGAATCTCTGATACGAGATCTACCGAGACTTATTTAAACTTATCTCTCACGGGAAGAGGCGTGGCGCTACCTCGATCGTTGGATGAAGATCCGGCGGTTGAGGCGATTGCGATGCTCCAAAGAAGAAGCGGCGGCGTTAAATCACGGACTTGGAGAAGATGCGATGGCGCCGAGCGATTCGAAGCTTCTCGGCGTGAAGAAGTGGCCCGCTGGATGCGTCTCGACACGGTAGACTCGGAGTGGGTCTTGGACGCGGCGAAGAACGACGGACGACGGCGGAAAGCGAAGAAAACCGAGGCGGTGGAAGGATGCTACTCCGGTGAGCTCTAGCGTGGGCTACGGTGTACGGGAGTGCACGAGAGGGTGGGCGAAATGAGCGGAAGGAAGTCCTGCGTGCAATGGGGTATATCTCCCGCTCGGACAAGCCTTGGAATGCGCGCAAAATCCCTGACAAAATCCTCGGCAGCCTACCGGCGACGGTGGTGCACAGTCGCGCCCTCCCGATGCGTTCGGTCACATCCCACCATCCGATTGCGATCTGATGGCTCCGAGCGAATAACGGTTCAGCGATACGGTGCCACGTGTCGACATCCTAATGGCCACTTACCGAGATCCAACGTCTCCCGCGCTATAAACGACGCGGCCGAACTGCATCCATCCGATGCAGATCGAACGGTCCAGGACAAGCGGCGCTAGGGTTTTTCTGGCGCGAGCACAGTGTTGGGCCTGGCCCAGCACTGTAGCTAGCCCTTTTTCCGGGTTTTAACAATTAATTTAAATCCAGAAATTCAAAGTAATTGTTTAAGGCACTAAAAATACTCAAAAAATTCCAGAAAATATTTTAGGGCATTTAGAGCTTAAATAAAATATTTTTGTTTATTTTTGATAATTACTTTTATATTGTTTAATTATTCAAGTGAAGGATAAATTTAAATCAAAGTTGATTATTTCCAGAAATTCATCAAAAATTCAGATAAATTCGAATAAAAGCAAATAACTTAAAAAATTTAAATTAGGCCAAATTTCGGGACGTTACAGTTTCTTAGGTGTTAGAAGGCTCTGTATGATCTTTAAGAACCTATCATGTTAAAGGGAACATATCTAGTGCTAAAGGTGATTTCAGTGCTAACATGCTAAAATCTAATCTGGACTCTTAGATCAAGTTTTGAAGGTTGAGATTTAACTAACTAGCTATGTGTGAAAGCATTTACTGTTTGCCACCTCGAAACAGCCAATTGTCATAAATGTTTTCACACATAGCTGGTTAGTTAGATCTCAACCTTCAAAACTTAATCCAAGGGTCCAGATTAGATTTTAATATATTACCACTGAAATCACCTTTAGCACTAGATATGTTCCCCATGTTAAATACCCAATGGAAAGCATGGCTAGCGATGTTTGTTGTCTTCCCGGAGACAGGGTTTCCAATGAAACTGAAAAACTTGCCACTACAGGGCAATCGACGAGAGTTTTTTTGTTACGTATGATTATTTTTCATAATATACTACTACATATCCCTTCCGCACTAATATCCAAAAAGTTGGTAAACTCACATGGAATACCACTTTTAACTTTTTCGAAGAGAACACAATCATTTGTTCCTTACATCAATAACATAAAAGCCTTGTCCTTCACAAATCAACACCACCAGGTCCTTGTTGTGTACACAATCAGACCATTTTTCGAACGCATAGCAAACTCAAACCAAGTCGAACATAAAACACGACAAGTTGTGCAGACACGTAATGCACAAAGTCAAGCATAACCGTGCAACACAGAAGTTGTGCAGGTGCAAAGGCACGTGAAGAATTTTTTTTTAAATAATATTATTTTAATTCGAAATCGCGACATTAATACACGTATTTTAAAAATTGCAGAAATATTATCCGGTCGCCAAACCGTTTGGCGATAATAGGGTCGTTGCCAAACGGTTTGGCGATAATAGGGTAGTCGCCAAACGATTTGGCGACTATACCGTAATCCCGCGTGTCAGCCCGGTGACAACCAGTTGTCGCCAGGTTAGGTAGTGGTCGCCACACCGGGCGGCGACTACTTAGTAGTCGCCGAGCCGGTTGGCGACTACTAGTAGTCGCCGAGCCGGTTGGCGACTACTAGTAGTCGTTCAACTGTTTGGCGATATCTGTACATTTTTTAATTTTTAAGTAAATTTTGTTGTGAACTGTTTAAGCAATAATTGTTATATTAAACAGGAAAAACTAAAAAACTCTTGTCATGTAATAAACGGAAGAATTATTTTAGTTCGTTAGTGATCGCATCTCACTTTCGTATTTTCATAGCCCCCGCAGATAGGCCGAACACGGTCTAAAAAGACGGAAAAATGAAGGCCGCCTCACGCAAAGGCGGGCTACCACTTACGTATGGGCGAGATAACAAGGCGTTCGTCCGCATTTTGTTGCGAAGTCGGAAAAAGCACTTACGACCACGAAACCACGAAATCGTGGGCACTAAGGGTTTTCGTTGCCCTGATGACAGGCGAACACGGTCCAAAAATTACAGAAAAATTTAAGGGCGGCCTCGCAATGCCGGCTACCACTTACGTATGGGCGAGATAGCCAGACGTTGGCCCGGTCATTTGTTGCGAAAATCGGAAAAGGCACTCGCGGGTAGAATCAGCGAGCACGTATAAAAATTAAATTGGACAACCACGACGTCGGAAAATTTTGAAATTTTTTATGGAGGTTCCTGATAAATCAGTGATATTACCATAAAAATTTCAAATAATTTGAAGATCTGAACAATATTTTTAAATTCAAACAATAAAATTTGATTGTTATGAACATTTGAAAATTTCATTTTTATTGTTATGAACATGATGCATGTGAATTTTCAAAATTTTATGGTCGACAACAACTCATGTTATGAACACTTAAATTATTTGTTGAACATATATAAGGACACATACAGAAAGTTACGATGAGAAAATAAGCAATAGATTAGATTATATTAGAAGGGCATTACAACAAAGGATGTGAAATTGCTTGACTAACTAACTAACGAAAAGCACTTGTTCATCATGGTGGAACAAATGATCGTTCACTTTGTCTGTCGGTACAAAGAATGATGTCATACATTTTCGCATATTACGACCGTTCTAATTTTGCGATTTGTCCTGGACACCGCTCGATCCCTACTATGAAAGAATTCCATGGGGTTCATGATGCTCCCAAATGTCGCCGATTGGATGGCCTATGCCGCACGTCTCGGTGTATAAGACTTAAATTTTGGTTGTTCTTTATGTGGATTTCGCCTCCCATATGGGCATGTCATCCCGATTCAGCGTCCCCTATGTTAATACCACGGGTTCCGGATGGTCCGCGAACGCTTGTCGAGGATTTGTTGCGTGGTGCGGACCTCGTACTTGCTTCCTTGTCCCTTCTTCTTCGAGAGGAGGAACCCTCTTGCGCCTCTTTGTGTTGGCGTTATCGGAGACATGGCGCCTGCCTTCTTTTGGCTCGACTCCACTATATGGTGCGGGGAGGTGTGTGTTGGGCTTATGCTTGGACAACCCGGCGTGCCTGCGATCAATGATGCCCGCTTTGGTGGTTGCATAACACCGTAGGCGTACTGGGTCCGGCTTTTACGGGCGGTAGTGGCACCACGGAGAGGGTTGCTCCCCAGTTATCCCATGCAAGTTGCACGAGATGTGGGTGGTGCGTCTCGGGTCCACCCGGTTGAAGTACCAAAGACCGTTCATCCTCGGCCAAGGGGCAGGTAGAATCTCCGGTCCGCCAGATCACCGTGGTAGGTATCAACCACGCCTCCGAGCCATGTTCGCAAACCCTGGGCTTCGGGTGGCCTGGAGGAGGTTCCTCCTTGACTTGTTGATGTTAAAGTGTCCTACGAACTCCTGTGTGCAATGAACTGGTTTAGCACTACTACTTTATGAGACTAACATGAGTATAACGCATGAAACTCACCGATTGGTTGGCCCTCGACACCGCCCTAAGCTCGGGTCGATCTAGAAAAGGTACATATCTGGCGGCCTCCCACGGGTGAAGTTCTCGGGCAAGCGGGTTTGGCATCGTGGCGGTTGTAGAGAAATTAAGTAGTCGCGTCGTTCCGCCCATCGATCCATTGGAAGAAGCAACAGGTCCTTGTCCGAGAAAAGAAAGAATGAAGCATGAGATAGTAGTGTTACCTGCATTGTGTGGACAGCGAGAGGTTTACCTTGTAGGTGCGAACACAGATGATGACGCGGCCGTCGCTCCATGGGTAGATTGCTCCATCTTCGCCAGTAGGTTGCGATCGCATTTGGTCGGGGCAACTCGGTGAAGCTTGAAGGCGCCGACGCCATCGCATCCGGATATTCGGGCGGAGGACTTCGCGCTGTCAAGAGGCGACAGTGAAACGACATTGTGTCCTAATTTGTGTAGATTCGGTAGCGTTGATTGCTGGTTTGGCTGTGTTGGATGTCTACCCTTCGGCCATGTTTTATAGTGGTGGTGAGGGGTTACTCCAGACGACGTGTCACCCATCATCAAAGCCGCATGTTGTCGTTTCAGTTAAAAATGCCGGGTGCAGCGTGTTGTCGTCTCAGTCTGAAAAGCGGGGTGCAGCGTGTTGTCCTCTCAGTCTGAAAAGCGGGGTGCAGCGTGTTGTCGTCTCAGCCAGAGCAGCGTGGTGCAGCGTGTTGTCGTTCAGTGGCGGGTGCAACGTGTTGTCGTCTCACCAGAGCGGCGTGGTCGAGTGTTGTCGTTTCAAGATGAAAAGCGGGTGCGGCGTGTTGTCGTTTCATCTGGCGGGTGCGGCGTGTTGTCGTCTCTGCCGAGCGGCGTGGTGCGGCGTGTTGTCGTTTGATCAAAAGCGTGGTGCGGCGTGTTGTCGTTCGAGAAAGCCGCAGCGTTCGCGTTGTCATGTCGCATTGATATCGGAAGGTAAAAAGCGTGAACATCACTATTAACATTGTAAACGATGCGAACAAAGTAACAAAGCGAGAACAACACTCTAAACAATGTAGAATAGTACAAAGTAAGAACAAAAGTAGGACAATGACCTATCGGCGAGTCCCTAGTCGGCCCCACCCTCCCTCGATGACCCCTCTTCGCCCTCGTCCGAGGAGGTGCATCGTCAAGAGGGCGAGGGTGAAGCGCTGCGATGGCCCTTTGCTCCTACGATGGCACCGCCGCCCGTAGTCCGGAAGAATGCCGCACCGGTCGACGGTCGCGGGGAGGCAACGTGTACCCTAAGGTACCGAACTCCGTGCGTGGAATAGCCGGTGCGAGGGGCTGCGTGCCCTGTGTCGGTGCAGGGGGCTGCGTCGCCTGCGTCGGTGCAAAAGCGTCTGGCGTGCACCAAATAAGGCGGTCCGTGAAGAACTCCGCTCGGCGTGGCCCGAGGAGTGCGTGGATCGAGAAGCGGCCTCCACCCTCAGCGTAGCTCGCGCTCGGATAATACCTTTTAATTGTAGTTACGTGATGCAAAAACTCAACGTAAGTAGCTCGACTTACCTGGCGTGGGGACCATGGTGGGAGCGCGTGGTGCCTGCCAGCCGGACCCTCCAGCCACGCCTGGGCCCGGAGGCAAAGGAGTGTGGAAGCTGCACTCGCCTCATTGTGTAACGAGGAGCCGGGTTGTGGGGTGTGTAGGCACGCGCGGACGGTAGGTAACCGGCGTCGACAAGAACCAGCTCCACGATCTGGCAAAGCCGGCCACCATGCGTCCCCAGGCCTCTGCCATCTCGTCCAGCGAGATGGCAACTCCGTCCCGTAGCCTGGACAAGACACTGGACCCGTGCGTGTGCAGCTCCCTAGCGTGGTCCACCTGCCACACACGAGAAAGTGATATGCATATGGACATAGCGTCAAAAATACACAATGTAATTTACAAAATTAATACTTACCATGCCGTGCATGGCCGCTCTACTGGCTCGGGTACAAGTCACCACGCTTAGGAGCGTCTGTGTGGCCGAGCCTCCTCCACCGAAGAGGCAGACGCAGCGTCCGGCACGCATCAGCAGCAGTAGCTGGTGGGACGAAGTCGTCGAAGGTGTGGCCTCATCGACGACGTGCTGCTGCGCCCCGGTCCACTGCGCCAGCCACGGCTCCATCTTCTGTAGCAAGGTGGGCAGGCTCTTCGGAGGGCCATGGGTGGCGACCCTGAAAAGAAATCGCAATTATTAGACATACGATGTAACTATTTCACATATTTTAGTTCCGATAACTCACGTGTGTCTTGCTGGTGGTACGGTCCCCCAAGGAACGGGACCGGCCGTCGAGGTCGAGGCTGTTCGAGGACTCGGTGCGGCGCGTAGTCCTCCACGTAGACGTCGAGGACGATCTTCCTCGTCGTCAGCCAGAAACCCTGGTCCCTACCGCAAAGCGCCGAGATCCCAGCTGCGCCGGCTCTGTCGTGGACACGGCGCTCGCTATAAGGGTCCCACACCACCTGCTCCGCGTGCAGGTGGTCGAACGCCTCCGTGAAGGAGTGGTACGCCGAACGTACCTGCACTCCCGCCCACTGTGGCTGCAAAAGGAAAAAAATATGTTGAAGCACATGCGACTGCAAATAAAAATTGATAAATGCAAGTCAAGAAAATAATTACCCGTCGCCGAGTCCAAAGCGAGCCCACGGTCGGCCGGTCGATGTCGTCGCCCCCGTACATCTCGGCGGTGTACACTCGCGGGAAGACCAAGGGTCGACCCACTGGGAAGCGCTCGAACGACCAAAGCTGGAGGAGTAGAGGCATCCCAGTCAGGTTGGCGGCCTTGCTCAGCTTCACGCACGCGTCGCAAAGGGCGCGGTACGTGCCAGCAAGAACCGCCGAACCCCAGGACACCAGCGGGACCTGGTCTGGGTCAGCAGCGTCCGCGATAGCCCGTGCGTAGGCTATCCACCGTGCGTCGACGCTGTCTCCGTGCGTGGTCGTGAACATGACCATCCCAAACAACCAAAGCAGGTAGGCCTCCAAGTGTCGGTCCACCTGGTACGGCGTGGGGTCCGCCGCCATGTGCTGCACCTGTCACAATTAACGTATAGTAATATGTTAATAATGTTACAAAAAATTAGAATAACATACACACGCATAAGCACTCACGCAATCGGGCGACCACCTCCTCAACGGCCGTGCTTCTTCCTAGCGAGGGTATCGCCGGTTAGTCTGAGTCACTCCGTGAACCTCTCCTGCAGTCACTGCCACTCCATGGAGCCACCGAGGGTCCGACGGTTTCCATGATCGGCAACCTGTAAGCATGGCGGCGCCTGCGCAGGTGACCGTCACCTCCCGAACGCAGTGGAAAGTGTCGTCTCCGGCGCCAGCAGTCCACCAGACAAGACAAGAGGCTCGATCGAGCGGAAAGCGCCGTGACCGCTCTGGACCGTCGTCGCCCTCGCAGATCCTCGGCCTCGGCCTCGCCCCGTCCTCGGTGAGGCCTCGATCATCTTGGCGAGGAAGCAACCCGGCCGCGCCAACCTATCGACATGTAAATTCAATTGTTAGAAGAAATGTAATTGTGCGAGCAATGAAACTTGTAAATGTAGTGCAACTCACGGGCGTAGAAAGGCTGGGTGGAGCCGCCAAGGTCTCGGCTGCACACGGCACCGCAGCAGAGGCGCGTGCTCAAGGCCCGTGTGGTGTGGATTTAACGCACGTGTTGCGTCGGTCCAACGAAGAGTCAAGGAGTGACTCGGGCTCTGGGTCGCCATCTCGCAAGTAAACAGAAAAAAGCGACGATTAGTAATGTAAATCAAAAGCGAAGAGTTGGGCGTAAATAAACAAGCGACAAACATATTACGCAATTCAATAGAAAAACATGACGAAAAGGTACAATCGTAGATAAAACGATACACATTACAGAATTCAATACAAATTACATAATTCACTACATAAACATGATGGAAGGTCCAACATACTCGCAAATACCTAACATAGAATAAAATGGTACATATTACACAATTGAATGCACATTACATAATTCAATACATAACACTAATGGCATTGCGTTGCTTTGTGCCCGTACTCACATGACCGAGAACACCTCCTAACAGGCCACCCACTTCAGATTCATCCATGTCATTGCGAATCGCCTAGATTGTGGACGGCCACCGCCTCGGTGCACATCTCGCAAATTTGCATCCGTGAGACATATCGCACATCTGTGTTAATGGCGGTGAAATCACCTTGTGCTCGAAAACCACGGAACTCACCGGACCGGTATTGACAGCATGACCCTTCAAGTAGAAAGTGGACACGTATTGCGCGCGTGTTCATCCCAATTTGCCCACAAGCTGCGATCACATGCGGCGGGGAATATGAAGAAGTCTTGGCTTGTTGCGGTGCATTCACACCATCCGGGGCCCTTGGCCTAAGTTAACCTCGTGTGTAATAACCGCGTGTCCGTTCCCAATCCCCTTTACAGGAGAGTCACTTGAGCGGTACTCGGTGACTCGGCTCACGCACCATATGCGATTGAGCTTTCTTTGTGCGTTCCTCTATGTAGGCCATCATCCGCGCAAGCGAAGACGGTGTTTGCAATGTTGTGGCATGCGATCTGACCTCGCATGCCTTTTTGGAAGTACCGCGAACGTGCGGCATGCCTTCCGGGATGGCCACAAGTGGTAGCGACGTGAGCCTCGATGACCCAATTGTAAACCTCGGCTATATTCGTTGTCATGACACCGAACTGTTCAAACATATCGATTACCACGATAACTCTAATTGTTCAATCGTCACGGCTATGTTAATTTAGTATACTAACTGGCGCCTCGGTGTCATGGAGCAATGCCCACTTCTCCAACGGCTCGCCTCTATCCGGTCGAGAAACACTTAATGTTTCTTGACGATAAATCTCCTCAAATTTGGAGGATCGGCGCTCAGGGGTGATAGCCTTTTGGGTGGGCAATCGTTCGGCGTTCTTGGTTGCTTCTTGACTCTTCAATCGTGCGGTAGTGTGCTTGTCCAACTCGGTCAATATCGCGTTGAACTTACGTGCCTGGTTCTGCTTGCATAACCTCTTAAATAGGTTCATCGACTTCTTACTCTTGAACCGCTGAAAAAATTTGCTCCCAAATGTCTCATGCACCACATTACGCATGTCACGCCATGGAAAAAGGCTCATCAAGGTCCTCTGTAGAGTCTTAATTGACGAAATGATACCTTTATGGCGGTCATGGATGATGCACACGTTGGGCGATCACGAACTACCCGAACTTCAAATGTCACGAAAAACCACACCCGGCTATCCGGTTCTCACCCTCAACAAATGCAAAGGCCAATGGAAGTATGTGGTTGTTCCCATCAATTGCAATTCTTGTTAGAATCGCCTTGTATTTCCCGATCAAGAATGTACCATCGACGCCTTGAAGAATGGGCGGCGATGACGAATGACGCAATGCAAGGACCAGTGAAAAAAGCTCGGCGAAATATCGAGACCCGTTACCATCCGCTTCACTTTCTTCAAAAGCGATTATGCGTGCGGGTTGGTTTCCTTCAAGACATCAAGCACACGAGGTAGGTTACAACACTGAAGCCTCATATGTGCCAAACCTCTTCTCTAATGCCTTTTGCTTCATACGCCCGGAGCCATCGAGTAACTTATCCGGTACTTAAATGTTCTCAAGATTGCTTTACGAATATAAGAACACTCAATGTCCCGCTTCTCGATGATCTCATTGAACATCACGCTAGCGATTATGGTGCATTCAAGTTGCGGTGTTTCACCGAACATTTTCTAGTGCATGTGTGCCCATCTACTCGTGATGCAATCCAAAATGTCTCGCACTTCGGCTTGTAAGCATGTACTCGGAATTCACATCCTTCGGTTCTGCACTTCACTGTGTATCTATCTGGACTGGACAAAACAACTCGGAACTCTCTCTGCTGCGATAGTGCCCACCCCTCACCGCCAACTTCAACTCGAATTGTTTGCGAAAACTTGATTCAAATTAACGGCATTGCTACCATACTCCCAACGCGACTCATGCCCCCACAAAACTTCCATACTAGCTTTGTTTTTCTGTTCCACTCGTCGGGATGGGTACATCCGTTGCCCAAGATCTACTATGCATTTCATCATCTCCTCCTCTTCCTCATCTTCGTCGATGTCATCATCACACTCCAACATTTCAGCTTCATCTTGCCTCGCCATATGGTCCACCAACTCCAATTGATCAACAATTTGCTCGATTTCCTCCCCTTCATCTGCCCGACCTTCCGCGTGTTGCATCCCTGTTATCATCTTCCGCTGCTACCTCAGCCGCCACCACTACCTGAACTTGTTCAGCTGTAGCCGACGTGCTGCTTTCGCCCACGTCGCTAATAATCACCTCTTCTCTAGGGCACGCGCTGCACCCAGCATTACACACTCAAGGCTAGATCCCTTGCACCACCTTAACCATTTCGCCACAAATGCGTCCGATCTATTTTCTTCAACTCCCACAGAGCGGGTCACCCTTACTACGCGTGAATAAGACTTGAATAGTAATGAGTAAACACTTGCATCCAGGAAAAATATTTGGTCAACCAAAGCTTTATATCACGGATGCTAACTCTATCGAGACATAAGTGTTCCGCCATTGTGACCGCAAA
The DNA here is from genome assembly GCA_036346375.1 of Guadua angustifolia. Taxonomy (NCBI): domain Eukaryota; kingdom Viridiplantae; phylum Streptophyta; class Magnoliopsida; order Poales; family Poaceae; genus Guadua; species Guadua angustifolia. Next base: position 87,423 of record JAYEVE010001269.1, read on the forward strand.
CCGCTCAAATCAACACCATTCTCGCCCAATTTTATTTCACCATCACCATAATATACCCTAAATTTCATTGCATCCGACATTCTTCATGACGACATAAACAAAATTGATTTTCAGATCATCACTAATATCACTAACAAACAATGTTCAAAAAACACTAATATCACTAACAAACAATGTTCAAAAAGCCCGCCTAGGCGGAAATCACAAAATGCCATGTTGCAATGAAATAAAGAAGTGAATTCATACCATATTACTAACGATGTACTGCTAGTCAGCTAATGCCTAATGAAATTCTCAGATTAAATTCTCAAATGAAATTCTCTGCTACTACTACTACTGATCTACTGCTTGCCCCCCTCCCCCATAATTTTGCTCTGCTGAATGCCCTGTCGTCCACTCGCAAAATATGGCAAGCACAAGCCTCACCTCATAGATCGGGAGCTCCTGGATGCTAGCGGTGCGGGATGCTCGGGCGCCGGCGCGAAGGAGGAGGGGAAGAACAAGCTCGGATCGAAGTTGGGGAAGACAAACTCGCCCCTCGGACGCTGGCGGCGCGGGGGGATCTCCGATGCTGGCGGTAGGGAGGCGGGGAGGATCTTAGGGGCACCGGCGGCGGACCATGATCTTCGCCCGCGGAGCACGATCTTCGGCGACCTAGCTTCCCCTTCCTTCTTCCCCCGCACGACTCGGTAACCTAGCTTCCCTCCCCCCTCTCGAGTTTTTCGTTTTCCCCTCTTATCAACTTTGCACCGCGGCACCGCCTTTCTTCCTTGGCCGCCGCTTTTCCGCCGAGTCGGCTGACCCACCGTCTAATGCCGCTTTTTCATTCTCTAAAATTTCTACAATCTATAATTTCTATTTTCTAAAATTTCTATTTTCTAAAATTTCTAATTTCTAAAATTTCTAATATCTACAATTTCTAAACATTTCTAATATCTAAAATTTTCTAATATCTAAAATTTCTAAATTTTTTTGCACTATAAAAATTAAATAACAAAAATTCAAAAAAATTACCTTTTTTTCCTCCTTCTTCTTCCTCCCTCCCTCCCTCCTCTCTCTCTCTATCTCTCTCTCCCTCCTCTCCCGAGCTCTCCTTGCCCTCTCTCTTCCTCTCCCGTGCCGCCTCTCTCTCCTCCCGCGCCGCCTCTCTCTCCTCCCGCTTCCTCTCCTCCTCTCCTTGTGCCGATCGATCATGCCGCGCTCGTCTGTTCTTCCGAGCCGAGCGAGCGAGACGGCCGGCCGTTCGGCCGAACAGTTATTCGGTAGTAGTCGCCACACCGCTCGGCGACTACTAAGTAGTCGCCACACCGCTCGGCGACTACTAGTAGTCGCCACACGGCTCGGCGACTACTTAGTAGTCGCCACACCGCTCGGCGACTACTCCCTGGCCTGCTGACAACTGGCTGTCACCGCTTCAAAATTCGGGATTATGATATTGTCGCCAAACCGCTTGGCGACTACCCTATTATCGCCAAGCCGTTTGGCGACTACCCTATTATCGCCAAACGGTTTGGCGACCGGGTAATATTTCTGCAATTTTTAAAATACGTGTATTAATATCGCAATTTCGAATTAAAATAATATTATTTAAAAAAAAAATTCGCACGTGAACAACACTTTTATTCTAGGTCTTAGCAGGTAGCAGCTCCCAAGCCGCACTGATATAAACACACCAACATATATTGTTGGAGGCACATCGTGGCAACATCAATCTGGTAGGTAGCAGCACACTGATCGATGTTGTAACCATGCATTTGCAGAGATCACCTGTGTGAAAAATAGAAATTGGAACCATTAGAGCAATGTGATGAGCAGTTGAAAAGCAACAAGTAGAGTATAATTAGAGGGCTAAATGTTCACATAAGTAGGTATACTCTGTTAAAAAAATATTAAACAGATTTGGATAGGGATTGAACACGAGAGAGACATTCTAACCTGACAAGAGAAGCTCTGGGCATGGCCTTCTCAAAGCATGTCCCAAGCCACACAAACATAAATGCAAAAACACACCAACTCATAACATTGGAAACACAAGGTGACAAGTACTTAAATAGCCGCAGCAACATTCTGTAGGTAGCAGCATGTTGGCCCATGTAGTAAGCTTGCATCCGCTTCATTACCTGGATATAAAAAACGGGGAATCGAACAAGCAAAACAAGTTGATCAGTAGTTGAAGATCGAACATACTTAAAATAGAGGCCGCGATGTAAATGATTCTAGCCGAAAGATATTTTCGGCACTAGAGATGTGTGCATACCTGAGAATTGATCCTCTTGTTGTGGTCTTCCTGTAGTAACACGAGTGTCGTGTTGTGAAGAGGTGGCGGCTCGACCTCCAACCCACCCCACTCCAGCTTGTCCCACCAGTCCTTCTCGCAGTCCACCATTGCCGGCAGCTGATCACCTCGACGACCACTGTGAATGGCCGGCAGCCGCCTGAGACTCCAACAGCCCCTGAGCTTGATGGTCTCCAGCTCAGGAGCGAACATATCGATTTCACATATATGCTGCAACATGGGGAGATCATGGAGATGGATGTGCTTGAGGCTTGGGAATTTTATGCAGTTAGCACAGTCTCCTCTAAAAGGTTCGCCCTTTGGGAAAATCTGTGTGAGCTCACCACAATATGTGATGTGGATGGTTTCCAAGCGAGGCAGGGTGGGAAAGGACCAGGGTAGTACAAACTTGACCCTGGGGCAGGAGTGCAGGTGTATATACCGTAGTTCTTGAAAGGCAGTAAAAGAAAATGACGTGTGTTCGTAAAACCTGAGCTTCCTGCTCCAAATGCTTTTGACTGCAGGTAGGTGAGACGCCCAGAGGATCTCTAGGCTCTGGAAAGATCTAACTCCTATTGGACGTTCATCTGGAAGGAACACAGAATGCAGCTTGGGGCACCTATCAGCACGACACCATCTCATATCACCAAATTCCACACCAAAATTATTAGCAGTGAAGGACGAGTGGTCGTGCACATGCAGGGATTCAGCTCTCCTCGTCAAGTTTTCCATATTTTTACGATCCTGTTCGCTTTCCCAATTACACCCTCCTTCGGTAATTTCAATATGATGTTCTGAAGGTACTAGTTGTGTGCAAGCTTGCATTGAGTATCCATCTTCGCCATCCTTGTTGACAACCTTGTCAAGGACATCTGCGTAGGGGAACTCTTCTCCTGGGCTAATTTCCTTTTGCTTTTCGGTTCCTTCAACTTGTTTATGGTTGATAGTACGAGAGAGATGTAGATGGAATTTTACATTCCAGGTTTCCCATAATATACTCTGGGGGGTCCGAACGAAGCCCCGAAGGAACCTTGCATCTGCAACAACCATATGTACCTTGTAGGAGGAACAAGTTTCCTGGCTGTCATCATCCAATGCCCTTGTTGTCTTGACTCGGGTGTCTACGCATATCAACTTTAGTGGTGGATTTCCCACATCATGCCATTGCACTCTGCAAAGGTTCTCACAGCCCAGCAACAAGAGGCACTCAAGTTGTGGGACATGCTTAGCTTTGAGGTCAAGTTCTTTGATCGCTGTGTTAGAGAGGTTCAGCTCCTCGAGATTTGGCAATCCACGCAAGAATACACTCTTCAGTCGTGCACAACCCTCTAGAGAGACCTTAGAAACTATTGCAGACTCTTGACTTGTATGAGCACTCGGGCGCTCCTTTTCTTCTGGCATCTCTAGTGAATGCTTCCACCCAGATGCTGGTCCAAATCCATCGAAACTGAATGACTCCAATGATGTAGGGAGGACATCAGGTTCAACATGTTTCAATCCAGTACAGCCATCAAGAATAAGTACCCTTAGTCTACTTGCCCCTGATAAGTTTGGCAATACTTCCATGGCACTATTCCCAGATAAGTCGAGAAGCTGCAGGCTTGGAACTGATAAGTTTGGCAATACTTCAATGGCACTATTCCCAGATAAGTCGAGAAGCTGCAGGTTTTCCAATCCCATGAATGAGTCCTGTACTAGTGCTGTCAAGAAAGTAGAAGAATCAATCACTCGGAGCCTTCGAAGATTACAGAGCCATGTCAAGTCAAGCATAGTCATGTGCCAGACACACCTACTAGCTCCTGCGGCCTTCAGATTTAGCTCCCTGAGTTGAATCATCAGCACCATCTTTGAAGGGGATAAGATCCAGTCCCAGTTTGTACCGCGTATGTCCAGCACCCATAGGCTTTGAAGAAATGCCCATTTCGTCTCTTTCTTCTCATCTCCTACACTAACTAACTTGACACCCTCATCGCTGCAGTTTTCTATCAAAATAAATCTTAGGTTGCTGCAGCAGATAAAAGGAGGGGATGCAAAACTGAAGGTGCAGCAAGAGAGTCTTAACACACGGAGTTTGTTGGCTTGTTCGAACAAGTTCTTTGGCAATGCTGTCAGATTATCAGATTTTTCCAAAGTCAAGAAATAGGATGTTGCCTCATTGGGTATGGTCTGGATATTTTTGACCGAAATCCAGCGACTCTTCTTTGCTTTGAGATCAGGAAACAGGTCAAACCAGTCTGTAAGGACCTTTTCTGTAGGAAGACACTCCAGTCGCATCGCTTCATGAAGTCTGTTAGCAATCTCCCATGCACTATCTCCTGGTATGATTTCATCACATACCCAATAGATAGAAGCATGGGGTTTCTGATCGTAGTCAATGAAGTTGCCATGCAGGAATGACAGACAGAACCAGCAATCCAAAATTTTACTTGGGTTGATCTCATGGCTAACTAGGGCAGCCTCTTCATGCACTAATTCTAACAAGTAACTGCGACTCCAATATTTGTGAGGTTGGGCAGAAAGAAAAACATGAGCACTTTTCACTTTGTATGTGATGGTAGGATCTAGTCGAAACCTTCCCCGGAATGTCCACAATACTTTATTTCTCCAATCAAATACAGGAACACCACAAGTAGCTAAATCAATCTCTTCATCACTCCCATTGTGAAAAACCACCAAAAACCGACGGTCCTTTAAGATGTTATAGATCAGCTTTCCAACATCATCTATCTCAGCCCTAGAGCTTTTATGTACCCCGCTGAAATCATCATCCTCATCCTGCTTGTCAAACAAGGCCATTGCGGATCTGTCGAGGTTTAGCTCCTCCGCGATTCTCCTCTGCATTGCTCTCCTGCTTTCCCACATTGAGCAATCTACGTGGATAACTGTGCCAAACTCGAATCTCGAAGACCTGGCAGATTCTGCTACGCCGGCAAGGACGGCAGACGCACCGAGTCCATCCCAGCCATCAAAGTAAATATTTTGTCCACCCTGGTAATAAGGTCTATCGGTATTACTCAGATATTCTCCAAGTATCCGATCCACAGCTTCTCCAATGGTGTCGTGGTGGATGTCCTGCAGCAAATTAACGGGGCTCAGCTTTTGTGCAACACACATCTAAAATTTTGACAGAAGCGTATGCAACAACGTAATCCTATCGGGTTTTCCGTCGACAAGTGTTGCACGACGGCAGTGTGCGTAAACCCTTTTGGTGACAAAACCAAATTGAAGGACCGTGTTTGTGTTGCCTAAGGTAATAGCCAAACGGCAACATTTCCTTTACTTATTGCTCCAATGCAGGTTACCATTCCCACAACAGCTAACCGACAGCAGCTTTACTACATAGGTCGCTGGGTGCTGCAACTCACCGCCTCACAAATGTGTCCAACAAGACGTTAACCCGTCCAGCTACATTTTCTTACTATATATTCGACATAAATTATTATATTATTTTATTATTTGAATTTAAGAAAATTTGTATTTGAATAATCTGAATTTAATCCTTTAAAATTTAAAATATATATTTTTTGGTTTTGTTATTTTAGCTTCATGTATAAATACAGTCAGTTTTATGTCAATAGTTGGAATTAAATGTTTTAAATTTTGAAAATACAATTTTGTAAGTTTTGTAATTTTAGCACTATGTATAAATATACTTGAATGTTATAGTTATTTTGGGGACCTTTTTATATGGAAATTAAATGCTGGATATCACAATTTTAATTGGATTATTCATTTTGAGTTTTATACATTTGTATACCAGATACCTTTTAATTTGGAAGTACTTCTCAGGATAAATACCATAATGTTTTCGAAATTTCAACGACAAAGTTCTATACATTAGTATACAATTTTTTTTAAAGATTACTTCAATGCTTACATATATTTTCGGATTGAACATTTTTTAATCTATATTTCTGATTTTACATATGTTTTGATACCATAATTTCTTGAAAAATTCAATTTCAATAGAGTAATCAGTCAGTGAATGAAGCAACCTGGAAGCGTGAAGAAGATCTGAAGGCAGAATTCCCTAACCTATTCTCTAGTTAGCCCTAAATCTCAGGGTCGAGATTCCGTTAAGGGGGGAGGTTTGTAACACCCTAATTTTTGGAGTTTTTAAAAATTAAATATTATTTTATTGCAATTTATGATTTTCGTGAATTTTCTGGAATTTATTGGGATTTCCTGAAATTTATTTGGATTATTTTAAAAGTATATTGCCTCCTGTCAAAAACTAATTATAAACAGATAAAGTTAAAATAAAGTCTGCCAAAAATATTTTATTTGAGTATAGAAGGTCTCGAGGTAATTTTTGGGAAATTTCTTTTCGGGATTGAAGCGGATTAGGACTAGATTGTTGACCGGGCGATTTGGAAATAAAGTTGCTGCATGCGGGAACTCCTTCCGTTTTTCCCAGCATGTGTCCGATTTAAACTCCACGCTGGCGCTGAAGCGGGCAAGAGTCAGATAGTTTCCAAGTGGATTACAAGGAACAGACAATTGTTTTGTATCGGTGTCTCTCAGCCGTCGATCAAAACGATCGGATGGACCTGCGACATCCTCTTCCAAACGTAGTCGACCGAGACTCTGGCGCCACCGCCGCACTCGTCACGGGCTCGAAATCCTTCCGTGGAGGATGAGGGCGCTTTAGCTATTTAAGCCACACACCGGTCGCCCAAAAGCGAGCAACCAAAGCCCCAGGAGTTTCGAGCTGGTTGCGCTGTCGTTCGTGGGAATTGCGTAAAGAAAAGCCGGGCGCCACCAGAAACTTTACGCCGCTGATTTGTCGCCGTTCATGGGATTTCGAAGGAGCATGGCATCGCCTAGAAACCGAGCAACCAGAGAAGAGAAGTCGCCGGAGAAAACATCGTAGCAGGAGACGGAGCGAAGAAAAAGAAAAAGAGAAATCGCGGAGGAGCGCCCGAGCAAGGACTTCGGTGCTTCTGTTCTCGTGACGCTAGAGTAACCGAAGCTACAGTATCTCGAAGCTATAGTACTTCGAATCGGCTCTCGAGATGCAAAGTTGATGAGGAATTAGAAGGAAAATTAGAGGAAAACTACGGAGATTATTTGAGGTTGGTTTTTCCATGTATAATCGTTCCCTAGTATGCATGTTTAATCTAGTTTCTCTTCTATAGTATTAGATCAATTATTCTAGATTGATTTGTTCAGTATAGTCTAGTTTTTGCCACGTTTTGTCCGTACAAGCCAGGACAAGAAAAATTCGTATTTTCCTTTACAAAAATAATTCGGGAGAATCAGAATTTCTAATTTCAGAATTAACTAAACTTCCGAATGTTATAACTTTTTCATATGAACTCTAATTTGGGTGATTCAAATTCCTACAAATTTATAAAATTAAGATCTATCTAATGGGGATTTTTATTTGAATTTTTAGTTCATTTGTTCTTTGGATTTGGTGTTTATTTGCTATTTCTTCTCGATTCGCGTAGACGTTGAGTTGAGCGAGGTTTCGGAAAAGGAATTATCATCTCAAGTACAATCTTCGGAGCAAGACCAGGATCTTAACGAAGGCAAGTTGTGCTTTGATCATGTTGCACCCATAAATTAGATTGCATGCTATTTTGATTTACTTTATCACTTGTTATTTTATGTGTATAAATGATTTCAACATAAGTTGGGATTTAGCTATCGTACCCTTTGAATTATACCCTACCTTGTCATGTTGTATGCTATGATCTATTGTCACCTTAGGTTGGTTACTATAGTTGGTTGATAATGAAATCAACATGGATGGTTAGTTCGGACTAGAATGCTTAGCCATGCCACGTCATCACATGTACATGAATTTTTGATAAATAATCTTGACTAATGGAATATGGAACAATGTTTTGAATTTGTGTGTCATGTGTGGTCATACGATGAGATTGAGTTGTGGTGGCGATGGATGTCACGCAATGATATTGAATTGTTGATGGCACGTGGTGCTTGGTAATCAAGCTGGGTGGTTATGATTTTAGGTGGGAGCGGTGGCAAGGCGGGATGCCAGGTGGGCCCGATGGGCAAAGGGTATGTGTATGTCTTGCTTTGATCAAACTATAAGGACACCTTGCGAGCCTTTGACCTGAGTCTAACATGCAACCACATGTCTGGAATGGGACAGCCTAGCTGACTAATTTGCAAAGTCTTAGCTTGAGTACTATCATGGTGGAGTGGTTTTCAGACCCAGATGGCGCAAGAGGGGGGCCCTGTTGTGGTTTTCAGACCCTTCAGTGTTGAAACCTTAGCGGGTAGTACTGGGTTAAGATGATGCATTGTAAAGGCTTTGTCATGATTCTCTGCCGGCATACCAAAGGAAGTGTGCTAATAGCTTGGCATCAAAGAGATTATCATGTCGTGTGGGTAAAGTGCATAACCTCTGAAGAGTGTACAATCTATTCGGATAGCCGTGCTCATGGTATTGAGCAATGCTCGGGGATTACAGTCAAGGGTTTAGACTTTTGCAAAATGAAACTTGGGATGGATGACAGTTGCCATGGAAAGTTGAATCTTGATTTAGGATGAGAAAACTTGGTTTACTTAAGAAATCTGAATCTATCTATTCTTGTTATTTGTTTCTTGTCTTTCCAATCTATATCTTGTACTTGTTTTTAAATGCTGCTTAGTTGCAAATGAACCTCTTAGCCTTCCTTTGGAATAAGATTGCATATAGCTATGTTAGACTTGCATTCTGTGCACAACTTGTTAAGTGCTTTATGTACTCACCCTTGCCTACAAAAATCATCAGAGTTGAAGGAGTACCAAGAAGGGACGAATGTTTAGGGTGCGAGCCTTGTCAGTTACCTGTGGTATACTGAGGGGTTTATCTATGTCTTCATTCCGCTGCAGTTCAATTTGTTATTCAGCCTTGAGAGGCATTGCTAAGTAAGTTGACCATAAGGTCGTTCAACTGGTAATATTTAATATATTATGTCTTTTGTTTATTTACGTTGTGTATGATTGTGATATTCACTAATGTTGAGCCTGTGTGCACTAGCGTGATCCTGGACTAGTGCAGTATACACAGAGGGTCCGGATTTGCATATTCGTGTCCCGACAGAGGTGGTATCAGAGCCAACCTGACTGTAGGTCTTGACCCTAGATAGCCGGTCGTATCTATAGGTCCTTCAAAATTATTTTCTAAATTAAAAGACCTAACCCCAAGAAGAATAATGTGTTCTTGACTTATCTCATTCTTCTATTCCTGTCCTTACCAAAAATTCTTTCTTGTCCTTTGCTGAAATTTCTTTCTCTTACCTTTGCTGAATTAAGTTAAAATCTTACCTGAGTTATCTAAAGTAGAAAACGATATACCACACTTTAGGAGATGACATCAAGTGCTTGCTACTACCATAATAATCATCAAGCTCATGGAAGAGTAGAACAATGAAGAATATCCAGAGTTAGAGGACTCAGTGCTTCAAGTAGCCAGTTGAGACTCATGTGTGGGAGTCGCGTCTCCTAAGATAGAAGTGTCGCCTATGTAGACGGCAGTTTTGTGTGTATAAGTTAAATTGGTTCTTATTGATTATTGAGTGTGCAGTATGTGTTGCAAAGCTTTTAGGCTTATATAAGCAACCATACCAAGTTACTAATATTGATTGCTTAAGTTATTGGGTTAAATCTATCTTCCCTGTGTTAGGATTCTTGCTCCTCACCTACGCTATTTCCCTCCCTCCTAACCCCTTTGAAGTAACCAAGCAGATGGGTCAGATTAGCGATAGCAATGGAGCTGGTGGAAGTGAGAATCAACTCAATAGACACTCCCAGGATGGATTAGTTTTCAACCGTCACTACCGATAGATATGCAGAGCTTTAGAGAGTTTTTAGCCGCTCAGACCCAATTAATGCAGGCGAGGATAAAGCTAGTCACGCTAAATGTCTGTAAAGCGTCTCGAATAGTTATCAAAGATCTTTGTGCTGATTCAAGATTATCAGAATTCATAAGGACTTGTTCGCCAATATTCTAAGGAAATGCTTCACCTTAGGAGCAAAGGGTTGACTCAAGACCATTGTCCACTTCAGTATCCCTTGGATCCAATAGTTACTGTCGTAATCTAGCATCAGCGAAAGTATTTACGGACCCTAGTTGCTCAAGGATTATCCATAAGAGGAAGAAAGTCAGTTGCCGGAAGACGTCGCTTGGAGAAATAAAAATGCACCCGTTATTAGAGAATACCTTGATATATTTCCTAAGAATTTGTCTAGCATGCCGTCATATCAGAGGATCAAGATCGTGAGCGAATTAGTGCCTGATACGACCCAATAGTGAAAAGACAAATGTCAAATGTTTTCTAATGAATTAATGGAAAATGGAAAGGCATAACGAAGAAGTACTAGGGAGAGTTTGAGAAAACTTAGTTCGTTACCATGGGAGCTCGTTTTTATCAAAAAGGAAAATAGAAGATCGAAAAAGTGCACTGAAACATGCTTTAAATAAAGAAAAGGTCGAAAAACGAGTATCCAATATCAGGATCGACAACATGATTTAACAGTTGAGAGGAGAATTAGAATTTCTTTAGGATAAAAGTTCGCTTAGGCTATCATAAATTCAGGAGTCATGGGAAGGATGTTTCTAAGATTGCATTCTCTACATAAACAATATAAGTTTTTGCTAAATCTCCTAAATTGACCGATGCCCCGCATATCTAATGAACATGATAAGTAAGATATTTATGGAGTAATTGACAAATTTATGGTTGATGACAATCTAGTATACCCTAAGACAATAGAAGATCATGCAGAACATGTTAGATTGATTTAGAAAGATTACAAGAGTAGTAGTCATATGCTACGTTCAACTAGAGTGATTTCCGGGCGTGAAATGTTGAAATTCCCTAGCCATAAAAAGATTGCTAAAGGAGTTGTTGTTGAGCCAAGAAAGGTAGAAGTTGTGTTACATAGGAAGCAACCAAAGTACGTTACTTAGATTTAAGGTTCTAGAAATGGTAAGATAATACCACTGGTTCATAGGAAGGTTCTTCGACAATAGCTAGACCTTTTGTACGATTGTTAAGGAGAAAGAGATACATGGACACCAGAGTAACGAAAAGGGTTTTCAGAAGTTGAAAGAGAGGTTACCATTAATGCATGTATTACTAGCTGTGCGGAGTAGTTTCAATATATAAGGATGATGCTTCTAGACATAATCTGAGAAGTGAACCAACGTGGTTGCATAAACGATGAGGCAGTTGAAATTACCCTACGTATGACTTGGAGTTAGTCGTTGTAGTGCGTGCAGAAAAAAATGGTGTCACCATCGAAAATAAATATGAGCCTTAAGGATCTAAATATATTTACTCAGTCCAACCTTAATATAGGACGACGGTAATGGTTGGAAAGGATCAAAGAGCCTAGTGTCAGAATCCATAGGCATTTCAGTAAGGCTAAGGTGGTAGTCAACGTTTGAGTTACGAGGTAATATGTTGATAATAAGCAGTTAACCAGGGTATGTAAATAATCTAAGAAGTTGAAATTAAGGTCGCCCCACAAGGTTTCATAGTTGCCTTGGAAATAGAACCAACATTAGAAGATTAGAACATAAGAAGTTCGAAGCAAGATGAAGTACAAAATCAAGACTTAGCCAAGAAATAGAAATTTGAGTGATTAGGGATACCATAAGGATTTAATGCTGAACCAGTGTGCCGGATAGGAAGATCCTAAGAAATTGATACTTGAGAAAACTCATAATTCTAAGTATTCGGTATACCCAGGAAGTGCCAAAGAGAATCAATATCTTTAGGAAGGATTTTGGTGACCTAAGGTGAAGGGCGAAACTATTGGTTATGATACTCAATGTGATGTGAATGAAAAAAAATATATATATATAATAATAATAATAAAGGCAATGCATTAGAGATCTAAAGGTTCGTTGCAAATCATTATAGATTCCTATAGGAGGCAAATCATTAAAATGATCCCTAGTGTAAAATGGACCCTAAAAGGTATGAATTCGGAGGAATCATTGTTGATTAAGTTAACTAAAATTACTCATTCCATACCACTAAAAACTATGTAATCAAAAGATCATTTGGCAAATGTGTTAAGGATTGAGTGACTACATAAGGTGCTCAAGAAGGCTGTGTTCGATAAAGGTATCCAATTTATCTTGAGGTTTTAGAACGAGTTACATGAAGTAAAAGGGGGAAGCTTGCACCTAGGTATGTTGGACCATTTAAGATCCTAAGCCGCCGATGAGAGGTTGTGTATCAATTGGAGTTGCCCAGTCATTAGCAGGAGTCTATGATGTGTTCCATGTGTCGCAGCTTAAGAAATGTCTCAGAGTATCAGCGAAGCAAACACCATTAGAAGCGATTGAGTTGCAGGAGGATCTGACTTATAAAGAGCAGCCTATTAAGATCTTGGATACAATAGAGCGTAGGACCAGAAATAAGTCTACCCGTTTTTGTAGAAGTTCAATAGAGTAATCAGTCAGTGAATGAAGCAACCTGGAAGCGTGAAGAAGATCTGAAGGCAGAATTCCCTAACCTATTCTCTAGTTAGCCCTAAATCTCAGGGTCGAGATTCCGTTAAGGGGGGAGGTTTGTAACACCCTAATTTTTGGAGTTTTTAAAAATTAAATATTATTTTATTGCAATTTATGATTTTCGTGAATTTTCGGAATTTATTGGGATTTCGAAATTTATTTGGATTATTTTAAAAGTATATTGCCTCTGTCAAAAACTAATTATAAACAGATAAAGTTAAAATAAAGTCTGCCAAAAATATTTTATTTGAGTATAGAAGGTCTCGAGGTAATTTTTGGGAAATTTCTTTTCGGGATTGAAGCGGATTAGGACTAGATTGCTGACCGGGCGATTTGGAAATAAAGTTGCTGCATGCGGGAACTCCTTCCGTTTTTCCCAGCATGTGTCCGATTTAAACTCCACGCTGGCGCTGAAGCGGGCAAGAGTCAGATAGTTTCCAAGTGGATTACAAGGAACAGACAATTGTTTTGTATCGGTGTCTCTCAGCCGTCGATCAAAACGATCGGATGGACCTGCGACATCCTCTTCAAACGTAGTCGACCGAGACTCTGGCGCCACCGCCGCACTCGTCACGGGCTCGAAATCCTTCCGTGGAGGATGAGGGCGCTTTAGCTATTTAAGCCACACACCGGTCGCCCAAAAGCGAGCAACCAAAGCCCCAGGAGTTTCGAGCTGGTTGCGCTGTCGTTCGTGGAATTGCGTAAAGAAAAGCCGGGCGCCACCAGAAACTTTACGCCGCTGATTTGTCGCCGTTCATGGGATTTCGAAGGAGCATGGCATCACCTAGAAACCGAGCAACCAGAGAAGAGAAGTCGCCGGAGAAAACATCGTAGCAGGAGACGGAGCGAAGAAAAGAAAAGAGAAATCGCGGAGGAGCGCCCGAGCAAGGACTTCGGTGCTTCTGTTCTCGTGACGCTAGAGTAACCGAAGCTACAGTATCTCGAAGCTATAGTACTTCGAATCGGCTCTCGAGATGCAAAGTTGATGAGGAATTAGAAGGAAAATTAGAGGAAAACTACGGAGATTATTTGAGGTTGGTTTTTCCATGTATAATCGTTCCCTAGTATGCATGTTTAATCTAGTTTCTCTTCTATAGTATTAGATCAATTATTCTAGATTGATTTGTTCAGTATAGTCTAGTTTTTGCCACGTTTTGTCCGTACAAGCCAGGACAAGAAAAATTCGTATTTTCCTTTACAAAAATAATTCGGGAGAATCAGAATTTCTAATTTCAGAATTAACTAAACTTCCGAATGTTATAACTTTTTCATATGAACTCTAATTTGGGTGATTCAAATTCCTACAAATTTATAAAATTAAGATCTATCTAATGGGGATTTTTATTTGAATTTTTTAGTTCATTTGTTCTTTGGATTTGGTGTTTATTTGCTATTTCTTCTCGATTCGCGTAGACGTTGAGTTGAGCGAGGTTTCGGAAAAGGAATTATCATCTCAAGTACAATCTTCGGAGCAAGACCAGGATCTTAACGAAGGCAAGTTGTGCTTTGATCATGTTGCACCCATAAATTAGATTGCATGCTATTTTGATTTACTTTATCACTTGTTATTTTATGTGTATAAATGATTTCAACATAAGTTGGGATTTAGCTATCGTACCCTTTGAATTATACCCTACCTTGTCATGTTGTATGCTATGATCTATTGTCACCTTAGGTTGGTTACTATAGTTGGTTGATAATGAAATCAACATGGATGGTTAGTTCGGACTAGAATGCTTAGCCATGCCACGTCATCACATGTACATGAATTTTTGATAAATAATCTTGACTAATGGAATATGGAACAATGTTTTGAATTTGTGTGTCATGTGTGGTCATACGATGAGATTGAGTTGTGGTGGCGATGGATGTCACGCAATGATATTGAATTGTTGATGGCACGTGGTGCTTGGTAATCAACTGGGGTGGTTATGATTTTAGGTCGGAGCAGGTGGCAAGGGCAGGATGCCAGGTGGGCCCGATGGGCAAAGGGTATGTGTATGTCTTGCTTTGATCAAACTATAAGGACACCTTGCGAGCCTTTGACCTGAGTCTAACATGCAACCACATATGCGGAATGGGATGACCTAGTGACTAATTTGCAAAGTCTTAGCTTGAGTACTATCATGGTGGAGTGGTTTTCAGACCCGAGATGGCGCAAGAGGGGGCCTGTTGTGGTTTGAGACCCTTCGATGTTGAAACCTTAGCGGGTAGTACTGGGTTAAGATGATGCATTGTAAAGGCTTTGTCATGATTCTCTGCCGGCATACCAAAGGAAGTGTGCTAATAGCTTGGCATCAAAGAGATTATCATGTCGTGTGGGTAAAGTGCATAACCTCTGAAGAGTGTACAATCTATTCGGATAGCCGTGCTCATGGTATTGAGCAATGCTCGGGGATTACAGTCAAGGGTTTAGACTTTTGCAAAATGAAACTTGGGATGGATGACAGGTTGCCATGGAAAGTTGAATCTTGATTTAGGATGAGAAAACTTGGTTTACTTAAGAAATGCTGAATCTATCTATTACTGTTATTTGTTTTACTGTCTTTCCAATCTATATACTGTACTTGTTTTTAAATGCTGCTTAGTTGCAAATGAACCTCTTAGCCTTCCTTTGGAATAAGATTGCATATAGCTATGTTAGACTTGCATTCTGTGCACAACTTGTTAAGTGCTTTATGTACTCACCCTTGCCTACAAAAATCATCAGAGTTGAAGGAGTACCAAGAAGGGACGAATGTTTAGGGTGCGAGCCTTGTCAGTTGCCTGTGGTATACTGAGGGGTTTATCTACGTCTTCATTCCGCTACAGTTCAATTTGTTATTCAGCCTTGAGAGGCATTGCTAAGTAAGTTGACCATAAGGTCGTTCAACCGTAATATTTAATATATTATGTCTTTTGTTTATTTACGTTGTGTATGATTGTGATATTCACTAATGTTGAGCTTGTGTGCACTAGCGTGATCCTGGACTAGTGCAGTATACACAGAGGGTCCGGATTTGCATATTCGGGTCCCGACAATTTAGTTATTAGATTGCAAACATATTCTCTAGCCCTTCATATTTACATTTTCATAAACGGGACAACATAATCTTCAATGAATGCATGCATTCTTTTTTTCCTTGTCTGTTGATATGATTTTAGAGTTAAAATGGCTATAAGAGCTCTTCTCTTGTGTGAAATTTTCGTAGGGTTGGGTCCCGACAGGCTCCGATATCCCGAGCAGGGGATGGAGACGGGAATTTTCTCCCCCGAGACGGAGAACAGGGATGAGGACGGGGAAAATTTAGGATCGCGGGGACGGGGACGGGGAGGCACTCCCCGACGGGGAATGGCCCCGTTGCCACCCCTACTCACAAATGTGTCCAACAAGACGTTAACCCGTCCAACTACATTTTCTTACTATATATTCGACATAAATTATTACATTATTTTACTATTTGAATTTAAGAAAATTTGTATTTGAATAATCTGAATTTAATCCTTTAAAATTTAAAATATATATTTTTTGGTTTTGTTATTTTAGCTTCATGTATAAATCTGATCGGTTTTATGTCAATAGTTGGAATTAAATGTTTTAAAATTTGAAAATACAATTTTGTAAGTTTTGTAATTTTAGCACTGTGTATAAATATACTTGAATGTTATAGTTATTTTGGAGACCTTTTATATGGAAATTAAATGCTGGATATCACAATTTTAATTGGATTATTCATTTTGAGTTTTATACATTTGTATACCAGATACCTTTTAATTTGGAAGTACTTCTCAGGATAAATACCATAATGTTTTTGAAATTTCAACGACAAAGTTCTATTAAAAATATAATATTTAAAAAAGCCCAATGGCAGCGTCTGCTACCTACTTAGAGGTGGGTGTCGTGCCGTGCAGGGGCAACCTGGCATGAGCCCATCGTGCTTCATGCCTGAATCGTGTTGGGCTGGCCTGGCTCACCTTCGGCTAGCCCAAGTATGGCCCATTTGCGCTTCGTACCTGCTTTATGCCGTGCTGGCCCAAACCCAACCCATTTGTACTATTACGATGAGAAAAAAAGAACTGGAGACACATGGAGTTAAGGCAGTCGACACAAATATTATGGAAAAAAAGAACTAAAATTTATTTATTCTTAGAAGGAGGGGATGTGTTGAATACAAGCGAGAAAGAGGGCAATGAGAGAGTGAGGAAGAGAGGCAATCCAGATTGAGAGAGACAGATGAGAGAGGGAGAGATTGAGAGAGACGGTGAGAGAGAGAGCTGATCCATCTCTCTCAAGTGTCGGTGGCGGGGGTGGCGTTAATGTTGTTGAGTACGTCCATAACACTCATGTTCTGTGAGTCGATGACCTTCATACCGAGCTTCTTCCTCATGCCCTGGGTCATCAGGCCCGACACGGCCCATGCTATAGTGTCGTGCTGGGCCATGCCGCATATCGTACTCGGTTCGCGAGCCCAGCACGGCCCGTGCTACAGTGTCGTGCCGGTCTAGCACGGCTCACTTCGTGCCGACCCGGGCTTTGGATCGTGCCGTGCTTACCATGCCTTAGGCCAGCCCAAAAGAACCCAGCCCGAGTGCCCACCTCTATACCTGCATGCACGCCAAATACATGTCCCCTTGCGTAATTGGGCGTCGAGCATATAATTTCTTTCTTAAAAAATGCAAGTATATATTATTTGTTTTTGGTGTGCTAACTTTTATTTTCAAATTATTTGTTTGTGATTCGTACAGGTGAAGATTTTTTTATTTATAGTTTGTACAAGTTAAGATATTTCAGTTTCCAAATGTGATTATCATAAAACTACCAAAAGTGTTAGCTTTTTCAACTCAGGGTGTTCTGGTTCTAATCCGAATAAGGTTCGTCACACACTAAAACGTATTTTTCAATCCCGACTACCATGACTATTGTACACAGCTTTTGATGGGAATGTTTTTTAGTCATAATCCACTTATTATAACAGCTTAAGCTGAGATTGCTGAGACAATTTGTCCTAAAATAAAACGAAACTACCTAATGTGAGTAATAAATGATGGAGTTGGGACTGCAGGAGAATGGAAGCTTCAAGAAGGTGCTTGCTGGTTTTAGAGGTTTTAGGGCATGTTTGGATCCTTGGGCTAATTGTTAGCTGGCTAAAAATTAGTCCTAGTCCATCCAAATAGAAAGGACTAATTTTTAGCCAACCTCTGAGCTAACAATTAGCCCATTAGCTAGTGAGAGTGAGCTAACAATTAGCCCATCCAAACAGGAAGACTAATAGGTGGGCTAATTTTTAGCTGGCTAATGGTAGAGCTAATTTTTAGCCAACTAACAGTTAGTCCTAGGTGATCCAAACATGGCCTTAGTTATTGCGAGAAAATGGTAGTTGAGTTCAAACATCTTCTACGTTATGAGTTTAACATACTAACACAATTTCTATATGCAAAAAGATGAAGACGTGGGAGGTGTGGGGAATTGAAAATTTTTAATTAGTGTAAAACAAAGGTTATTTATAATTGTGAACAAAAGGTAGCGTTTCTTAACATAGGACTTCTAAGCATACTTTTAGTCGACAGTGCTATTGTTATGTCCTTACAAAAAAATAAATACTTAAGAGTTGTATCCTCAAGGCAGTACAAAACAAAAATTACTTTTGGAAAGAAAATGCTTGTGAACAGAAGGAGTAGAATTCAAACAAATTTGGCGTTCCTATTCACGTATTAAAGTACAAAATTCAATTGTTCCAGTATAAATGGTTGAGGTAGGTTTGGAATTTAGGTCTAGATGACTATAATGGCCGGCTGATCAATGTCCTATTTCCCAGTTAGCACATCCACTGATCGACACTCATGAAAGTAATTCAACTCAAATATATTCTCTGTTCCCTGAAATTTGCAGAACATTACCTTACGAATCATTGGTGAATCTCTTTAGTGAAGACCAGAACGCAACAACAATGTTAAGTCTATCCCATGGTATAAATGATATATCAGCCGAAGATTAACTCCTCCAGTTCCTGCACAGCATGATGTGTGAATACTTTCGTCATTGTAAATCGTTAGATACACAGCTCTCTTGACAAAAAAGAGTTAAAAAGATACAGATGGAACCAAATACACAGGCAAAACAAATTGACTAGCGTTCCAAACAGAAGAACGTGCAGTACCTTCTCTTCAGAGAAGACCAGCTATCAGCGGAAACAGAAGCAAGCTGTCTAACCCATGATTGGTAGTAAGTCCAACAATTCCTAAGAAGCACGATATGTTAGATCTCCGACATTGTTAAACTAATTGTATTATTTCCCTTTCTTGACAGAAATATGCAGTCGAAGCAAATGAAATGTTTGTCATACCTAGGTGATTAGCAGCCCAGCAAACAGCTGGAAGCACGGAGAAGACCAGTTGATACGGAACGCTCAGCTAACAAAGTAAAGCATAGATCTTCGATGAGATTGGTTTGTGTCTGTATGCGTTACAAGCTGCCGGTACGCTTAGGCATTGGCTTGGCCTTGTTGCTTTCCTTTTCCTAATTAAAGCACGAATGAATCCTAATCTTTGCTTGTGTGCGGAGTAAAGAGGCAAATAGTAGATTTAAAGAAGGAAGAAGTTAATGTAACGTCTGAACTTTAGTCAAAAGTTCATCCAATATGCCAAACTATACATGAAACTAGACATTTGACTATTTAAATTTTACAATCCGGTTCAAATAACACTATGACTCAATTTTGCATAATGGTATTACCTGTGTGGTGCAATGTGTGAGCGGTTTTACCATATATGATGATATGCTAGCCAAGTAAAGTTAATGGCAGGTAGGACCCGCATGCCCTTCTACCCCACCGAGCTCCTAATCATGCTTCCATAACTACTGGTCCTTACAGCTCTCCCTCTCTATTTAGATTTGGAAGCAAATTAAGCCCTATAAGTCTCACTTATCATCCACCTAAATTTGTTCAGCGAGTCATCCTATATGGCAAACCCGTCCACTCATCACGCCACATAGGAAATACTACTATACAAAACTAGGCTATAATGTTATTTAAACCAGATTACAAAGTTGAAGGGTCAAATGTTTAGTTTTATAGTTTGAGGTGTTGAACAAACTTTTAAGTAAAGTTTCAGGTGCATGTTATACCAACTTTTGCCTTTAAAGAATAGAGTAGTATTAACAGTTGGGATTACAACATCTTTACCGGTTGCCGAGCCAAAGATTAATTGATTCGTAAAGGTGGGAAATATAAGGACAAGACAAGATTGACGTATCCGTAGCTTTTGAACGTGAGAAAACAAAAGCTTCGCAGCAGCTTATGAAATGCATGGAGGAATTCATGACCCAAGTAACTTTGGTCCACCAATAACCTTTTGCAGCATATTTAGTGGAGGTTAAAACAATATATGGTGATACAGAAAAGAAAAGGATAGAGGTTGGAACCATTTCATAATACATGTCATCTTTGCACGTTGCTGACAAGGTCCATGGTTACAAATACACACTCAATAAATCATATAGAGATACACAACTACAGAACGACACATCACTATCACTGTATTTGTATCGGTTCTTAGGTTTTTCGAAAAAAACAATTGTGATAAGTAACTTCGGAGAGGTGTTAGTAATAATCAGTAACGGTTCTGAGATTATAAGTGATTGTGATGTAGCACGAGAACATCTGAATCGGTTCTCTACTAAAAGTGATAGTGATGTGCACGATCATCACTATCGGTTCTTTTCATAGAAGTGATAGTGATGTGCACGTGATCATCACTATCACTTCTATGAAAAGTACCGATTCGATGACCGTGCACATCAATATCACTTTTAGTAGAGAACCGATTTCGATGTGTACATGGTTATCACTATCATTCTTTTATAGAAGCGATAGTGATGATAGTGCACATCACTATCACTTGTTGAAAAGAACCGATTTCGATGTGCTCGTGCTTATGTCTAAAGTGATGGCCGTGCACATCGATATCGCTTTTGAAAAGAACCGATTCGATGTGCCTCGCTAGGCTATATATACCACTCATCTTGAACTCTTCTCTGTTTTTGCTCGGAGGAGATTTCTCCGCCGCCACCCGAGTAGGTCATATTGTGTGGTTGGAAGCAATAGTTGGGTGAGAAAATTTGAAGTCCTCATGGGTGGGTATTAAGAGGGCAAAATTGAAACCCTATCTTGAGGAGATTCCCTCTTTTGCTCTCTATTGCGGTTTTCTTCAAAATGTGAGCAGCAATTCTTTAAACCCTTCAATTTTGCTCTGGTAATTTCAATATGTTGTCAATAAAGTTTAGGTTGCCTTTGGAATTGTGTCGTGCTTTCAGATTTTACACTCTTTATTTGACAAGCGCATATCTATTTAATTTTTGTAGTGCGATCTCTGTTTATATATATGGAATTATTATTGCTATCATGTAGTAGCTGTTATTAGAGTTTAGGTGGCGTAACCTCGTCTCCGTTCGAGGGTGCTTATTTATAAATATGCTGAGCGAAAGGGCATATTTATAACCGAGCGATCTCGAATTGTCCACGTTTTGGACAATTCGAGGATATATGGTTCGAGCAAGTTCTGGAAGTGTGTTGTACAACCGAGTAGATTTCGTAGCGTCTCTCTGGTGTTCTCCGGATACACACCCTCTTGACCTGTTGTCGAGGCGTGTATCCGGAGAACAGCGAGAGATCTTCAAATTTTTCCGAGTTGTACAACGGCTTAGAAAACTGAACCATATATCCTCGAATGGGATTAGGACCTAACCTATGTAGAGATTAGGAGTCATCGTTGGTACCCTTGATTTGTTTAGTTGTAGTAGAAAGATTTGCAAGCTACTGCACTAGCTATATAATTAGATTATTTGATATCGTTGTTGATGTTAAAATTTATGTCTCTTATGTAGGAATTGGCGGAAGCTTTAAACCGGGGAAGAAGCTAGGTATCGATCGTGAGTACATTTATATATCTTGGAACCTGTCCACTATTTTGCAAAGGTAATATTAATGAAATGATGTCTCAATATTTAAAATAGCTATAGCTAGTTGTCGCTCCAGTTTTTCCTTAATTTATTGTGCCAAATTTAATTGCAGATGGACCGTGAGGAATGGATGTATCAGAAAAGCCGTGTGAGTGCTGAATTTCAGAGGGGTGTTAAGGAGTTCAAAAAAATTGCAGAAGACGACATGGTGAGGAGGGGTGTAAACTTCATATATTGTCCTTGCATTGATTGCACCAATCGAGGAGATTTAACAACTCATCTCAAATTGAGGACCACGATTCGACGTGGCCGTGAGGAATTACACATGTTGGATCCATCACGGGAGGCGGTAGTACCACTCCGATATGCAACGAAGATACGGTGGAACCGGATGACGAGTTCTTGACTGATATGTTTGAGGAGGATAATTAGGAGCAAATGTTGCGGGATGTGGAGGGTAATTACGGAAAGAGAGTTTGAAAAGTTTAAAAGCTTGATAGAAGAGCGATGCCAAACCGCTGTTCACGGGTTGCAAAGCGGAATACACCAGTTGGGTTCGGTCCTTGCATTGTTGAATTGAAGGCAAAACACCGTTGGACGGATACAAGTTTCAATGCACTACTAGTTCTTCTATCGGATCGCTTCGAGGGAAGCGAGTTGCCAACAAGCATTTATGAAGCGAAGAAGCTACTATGTCCCATGGGAATGGAAATAGAAAGGATACATGCATGTCCGAATGATTGCATCTTGTACCGTAACGCACATCGGGAGCTGACGTTTGTCCGGTTTGCGGTGTGCCCGGTACAAACAAAAGGAGAAGCGTAACGACAAGAAGCGTAAGAGCCGGGCAACGACGGTGAAGAGGTCATCACTAAAGGTGCACCGCCAAGGTATTGTGGTACTTGCCCATCATTCCCGTCTGGAGCGGTTGTTTGCAAATCCGAGAGGCAAAATTGTTGTGTTGGCATTACGAGTCTCGAAGGAAGATGGCAAGACGAGACACCTGGCGATTCGGCTCAATGGAGAAACATCGATTGGAAACATGAGGAGTTTGGTGCGAAATGAGGAACATAAGATTTGGGTTGAGTACCAAGCGGAATGAATCCGTTTGGTAACATGAGCGATCGTCAAAGACTGCCGATTCTGTTGTGTATCTACAACCTCCCTCCTTGGTCATGCATGAAGCGGAAGTATATCATGATGTCATTACTAATCTCGGGACCCAAACAGTAGGAAATGATATTGATGTGTACCTTGCACCATTGATCGAGGATTTGGTAAAATTGTGGAATGAGGGGTAAATCGTGTGGGATGCGTACAAAGAGAGCATTTCACCCTACGGGCTATGGTATTTTGCACCATAAATGATTTCCGGCCCTTGGTAATTTGGCGAATTCTGATCTGAAAGGAGCCAAAGCGTGTCCTATTTGTGAAGAGGAGCGAGAGTCTATGGTTGCGAATTCCAAGAAAAGCTGTGTATATGGGTCACCGTGAGGTTTCTACCGAAGTCATCGATACCGTAAGATGGATGACAAATTTGATGGGAAGAGGAAGTCCGTTCGCACCGCACCTATGAGTGGAAGCCAAGTGTATTCACGTGTAGAGGATATCGATGTTGAAGACGGAAAGAGTCAGTAAATCTGTTAGATCCTAGGACCATTTGGAAGAAGAGGTCAATATTCGGGACTTACCGTCTTTGGAAGGAGTTAGATGTCGGCATTGTATTGATGTCATGCATGTTGAGAAGAATGTCTGCGACAACTTGGTTGGCATCTCTTGAACATACCAGGAAGACCAAAGATGGTGTCAATGCTCGTCGCGACATGGCCTACATGGGAATCGAGCCCAGACTTGCGGTGATAGAGGAGGATGGAAAAGGCCGTACATCCTGCTGCATGCTACACCTGTCCAAGAAGGAGAAAGAAGATCTCTCAAATGTCTCCAAAGTATTAAAGTTCCATCTGGCTACTCCGCGAACATTAAGAAGCTTGTGTCTATGGATGATTTGAAGTTGTTGGGCATGAAGTCTCATGACTGCCATGTCTTGATGACCCAAATGCTCCCAGTTGCAATCCGAAATATTCTCCCAGAGGATGTCAGGTTGGCAATCACAAAGTTGTGTTATTTCTTCAATGTGATCTCCTGCAAAGTTATTGACCCC
Source organism: Guadua angustifolia (assembly GCA_036346375.1). NCBI lineage: Eukaryota > Viridiplantae > Streptophyta > Magnoliopsida > Poales > Poaceae > Guadua > Guadua angustifolia. The sequence goes on from JAYEVE010001269.1 coordinate 111,283, forward strand.
GATGTACTAGACAACTTACAGAGTGAGGTGGTGCAGACTCTGTGTCACCTTGAGATGCATTTCCCACCATCGTTCTTTGACGTAATGGTCCACCTTGTTGTTCACCTTGTCAGAGAGATTAAGATATGTGGACCCGCTTTCCTACGTTACATGTATCCGTTCGAGAGGTGCATGGGTATATTAAAGTCGTACGTGAGGAATCGGTCGAAGCCTGAGGGTAGTATTGTTGAAGGTTATGGGACTGAAGAGGTTATTGAGTTTTGCGTGGACTACCTGGGTAAAAGACAAGCAATCGGTGTTCCTGTATCTCGTCATGAGGGCAGACTTCTTTGGTAAAGGAACCGTTGGGTCCAAACTAATGAGTCCGAGGTTTGATATGTATTGCAAGGCGATTTCACGATCTTGCGAATAAGCGCAGGTTCGATCCATACATCGAAAGCAAACATAAGTTGATATTACGGAAGAGAATCCACAAATGGATGAGCTTTCCATCGCACAAGAACACAATGATCGATTCCTCACATGGTTCAAAGAAAAGCGGAGGTCTCCTTCTTGAGAATGTAAAATGGTTGGTGACGGACCAAGATTTAATGTCGAGACATGGCAGGGTGCGATATTAATGGTTACACCTTTTACACCGAGAGTCAAGATGCCAAGAGTCTTGTCCAAAACAGTGGTGTGAGTATAAATGCTTTCTCGATGATCATCACTCAAAGCAGTCTCCCCAACCGCAATGAACTCCTACTATGGGATGATCGAAGAAATTTGGGAGCTCGATTACGGAATATACCAAATTCCATTGTTCCGATGTAAGTGGGTACAACTTTCACATGGAGTGAAGGTCGACAAGAGAGGCTTTACTATTGTGGATCTCGATGACTCGCCTACAAAGATGATCCGTTTGTCCTTGCGAAGCAAGCAACTCAAGTCTTTTACGTCGCGATCCGGCCAATCCGAGGTTACACGTTGTTCTTCATGGCAAGAGGCGGATCGTAGGAGTTAAAAATGTCGTAGATGAAGAAGAGCACAATCAATTCGATGAAATACATCCGTTTGTAGATAGGGCTTGTCTTAGCGGGGACGACGACATATTTGGAACCAATTACATGCGAGTAGATCATCATGAAGGGCAATATTGTAAATAAATGGACTATTATAATGTATGTAAAATAGTATTGTAAATCTAAGGTGATTAATTGTTGTTTGGAGGCTTCGATGGAAATGCATGCAATTTCTCTTTATGCTGCACTTTGTGCCATAATTTGTGAAAGAAAATTCCATTTGTGAAATTATTGTTGGGAAAGCTTGTAAATAGTCGAAAGTGCATTTCTAGAAATTTTCGTACAATTCAGATTAATTCAAAAAGTTTTGACTTTTCTACGCTTTTACGCACAAATCATGTCTCTGAAATGAATTTTGGCATATTTCTTGAATGAGGTCGCTTTTTCCAAAAATTATTTTATGAAAAGTTTTGCGGTATCTGAAATATGTTTCTTCAAAATTTCTAATAATTTCAACAATGTATGACAAAGTTATGGCATTTTCTCTCCTTGATGAAATGCTGAAAATTCAGAACTTGCAGATGTCTGAAAAGGAATAGTGCAATAAACTACATCAATGTCGGTTTTATTAAAAAAAGTGATACTGACGACTAACATCAGTGTTCTATTAGAAAAGTGATGATCAAGCATCAGTATCGGTTTTGTTAAAAGAGTGATACTAATGATGAAGCATCAGTATCGATTTTCTTAAAAGAGTGATACTAATGATGAAGCATCAGTATCGGTTTTCTTAAAAGAGTGATACTAATGATGAAGCATCAGTATCGGTTTTCTTAAAAGAGTGATACTAATGACTAACATTAGGCTTCTATTAGAAAAGTGATGATAAAGCATCAGTATCGGTTTTATTAAAAAAGTGATACTAATGGTTAAGCATCGAGATCGGTTTTCGAAAAGAGTGATACTAATGAGTAAGCATCGAGATCGGTTTTCTTAAAAGAGTGATAGTAATGATAAAACATCAAGATCGGTTTTATTAAAAAGTGATACTAATGACTAACATCGAGGGTTCTATTAGAAAAGTGATGATAAAGCATCGATGTCGGTTTTATTAAAAAGTGATACTAATGGTGAAGCATCGATGTCGGTTTTCTAAAAGAGTGATACTAATGATTAAGCATCGATGTCGGTTGTCTTAAAAGAGTGATACTAATGATAAAACATCGATGTCGGTTTTATTACAAAAGTGATACTAATGACTAACATCGAGGTTCTATTAGAAAAGTGATGATAAAGCATCGAGATCGGTTTTATTAAAAAGTGATACTAATGGTGAAGCATCGATGTCGGTTTTCGAAAAGAGTGATACTAATGAGTAAGCATCGAGATCGGTTTTCTTAAAAAGTGATACTAATGACTAACACAATTCTTAAAACCCGGCCCATAACCATTCGCTGACCCTTCTCCTGTGGCGCCCTAGCCGCCCGCCTTCCGCCTTCACGCCTCCCGCCCGTCGACGCTTAACCCTAGCCGCCGAGTGCGGCCGCCGCCCGCCGCCCGCCTTCACGCCTCGCCGCCCCGACGCCGAGGACGCCTCCGCCCGTCGCCGTCGACGACGCCCCACGCCACCCCCACACCGCCCAAGCGCCGACGCCGCCCCCACCCGGTGCCCTTCGACGCGCCGCCCCGCCCGTTCGCTCGAGGTGGTACCTCGGCTTCGCGAGGCGCGGCTTTGTCTTGATCAAAACATCACCGCCGCCGCCATCTTCCTTTGTCGCCGACGTCTCCTAGCCGTTTGCATTTTGTTACGCCTTCGTCCGTAAGTATTTTATATACGTGCCTTATTCTTTTAAGTGAATGCAAAGGGCGATCTATGTGTTTGACTTGGGGACCTTGCATGAGGGCTTAAGTGTTACGTGAGGATATCTGGGGATGGAATAGATGATTTGTGACAATAAACTTGTGATCGGTATATATATATAATTGTGATATACTTGGTTAGTGTAATTGTCATTCACGGTGAAATGCTTCTTGGTAATATTCTTCGCTATATTGCTCTTGGTAATATTCCTTTGCTTAAGTGTTGCGTCTGGAATGGGTCAAGTTAGGCGGCCTCTGCATTTTTATTTCGTGCATTTGGTATAGCGGTCGAGGAAGCGGTTCAAGAATATACTTCTTCGATAATTGTATGATTCCAAACAACTCATGGGAGCTATGTCATTGCCACGAACCAAATAGTAAAAAAGAGTAATGATTCTTAGAGCGGTTATCATACTTAGATCTAAGATTTTAGTTGGGGAGAGCAGCATAGATATACAAATGTATGTTCATGTTGAAGTGTATGGGGTGTGGATGCAAGTATGTGTAGCATGTGTATGTGGAAGTAGTGCGCAAACACACCATGTTAAAAGTGTGTGTTGGTGTGGATATAGCCATATAGGTGTGTGTAGCGTGCGCGTCCTTGTTGTCAAAAAAAGCGATCGTTGTCGATCCAATTTACTTTATATTATTTTGTAAAGACATTTGACTTGGCGACAATTTCTTTGGATAGTGCATGTAAATCGATATATTGACTTGGGGACCTTGCATGAGGGCTTAAGTGTTACGCCACTATCGATAGAAAGTAGTTGAAGTGATTCTGAGCTGTGCATGTTTGGTGACATTTGATTAACTTAAAACTGTCAAGTATTGAATTGAAATTGTGGAAAGGTTGTCACAAATCTATCTGTTTCTCGTCTATTGTGGCTAGGAGGGCCTCTTAAGGCAACCCGACATCGAGAACACTCTAATAATCAACTTGAGCTCTATGTTAGTTGATTTATACTATGAATTGCATACTATGTTCTTTAGCTCTTTGTTACGTCTTACATCTTTGTCAACTTGAGCACTCTAATAATCAACTTGAGCTCTTTGTTACGTCTTACATCCTTTGTCATTTTCTTGAGTTCTTGCTTCTTGGTAATATTCACTTTTAGCATATTACTTTTGTTTAGACATGTGTTTACTTTCATATTACTTTTGTTTTATCTCGGCATATGTTAGAGTTTAGGTTGCGTAACCTCGTCTCCGTTCGAGAGTGCTTATTTATAAATATCTTTGGAATAGCATATTTATAAGCGAGCGATCTCGAATTGTCCATGTTTTTGGACAGTTCGAGATATGTGGTTCGGGCAAGTTCTGAGCTATGTTGTACAACCGAGTTGATTTCGTAGCGTTTCCTGGTGTTCTCCGGATACACACCCTCTTGACCTGTTGCCGAGGCGTGTATACGGAGAACGGCGAAGATCTTCCAAATTTTCTGGTTGTACAACGGCTTAGAACTTGCCCGAACCACATATCCTCGAATGGGATTAGGACCAAACCTATTTAGAGATTAGGGGTTATCGTTGCTCGTATTTAGTTGGTCATGAGATATTGTATGTTATGTAAACACTAACTTGACCTTCTTGTGTTGCTATTCTTGCATTAGTACATTAATGCTCATATTCTCTGTTGATGTTGTGAAATCTGAAACTTGTTGGTGTAAGTAAACATCTGCTAGTGCAAAATTGTAGCTTCAAATTGCTTTCTCTCATGTCACACATATGACCTTATCGAGATAAGAAAACTCAAAATGTCGCAACTAGAGAGCATCGGCTCAAATGCATGAACAGTAGAAGGTGTTCTTGAGGTCGAGCATGGTTCCAATTACTCAAGCGGCGAGTAAGGTGAGGAAGTCGAGGACCAAACAAAGGGCTCTGAGGAGAATGCCGCAGTTCTCCGCTTCAATGCCACGAAGAGTGCACGGGCCCTCCTAAGTACATGGGCGATCTGGGTCATTTATTGGCCAATTGGTGAGGAGAGAGTGCCCATAACAATTAAGGATTGGAGAAAGGAAGTCGCCGAAAGCGAAGAATCGGTTGTGGGGCGAGGTTAAGAGTAAATGGATTATAGAGGAGGACGATGAACCCACTGGCGAGGCAGTGCGCCTTGAATAGGATGGGTGTGGCCTTGAGGCACTTCAAGACCCTTATGCACAATGATGCGTCTTTGAAAGGCCGTACACCATTAGAAGTATCCATTTGTGACCCCGATGTTTGGGCGGAGTTCACGAGGATGAAGGGAATGCCCAGGGCGGCCTGGTGAGAGAGTGGAACACCGCCGTCTGTCGAGGCTTAACACGCACCGCACCACCTCGGTCTGGCTATGAGGGGAAGAAGGCGAGTGGGCGCGACAAGCCGAGTGCGCTCACTCCGGGATGGTGATGCCTTACTCCCACATATCTGAGGAGCAGGCACGCAACTGGGTATTAGCGAGGACAAAGAAAACCCCTGACGGGCAGCTTGTAGTTGCAAACCCTGCTACCGCTCAAGTCATCTCTACCATCGTAAGACATCTAACTTAGTACAATACAATTGACCCAACTTGTTGTATTTCAAATCTAATTAAGTACTCGCTTATTACGGGGAAGAGGTAAGCCGGTGAAAAAGCGGGGGACCTTCTGAGCCAAGGGTCGCAGGACATCTGTCGTCTGCGATCGGGAAGTCCGACCATAAGGGCGGTGCTTGCCGTGAGGCGGGACACACGAAGAAGTCCTACTTTCAAGATGGCTGCGAGTGCCAACTCAAGGTCATGGCGAGCACGTGCGGGCGCCTCAGCGCACTAAGGGAGGCGGTGAGGAGGAGATTAAGGAGGAGATGAGGGGAGATCTTGCACGTGAGGAAGAGATAAGAGGGAGATGAGGGGAGATGGCGGCACGTGAGGATCGCTGAGGGCCGAGATGATGGCGATGATTTCCCAGTCGAGCGGATGCCCTCGACTCTCGTGAGAATTCGTGCCCGACCTATCAGTGCGGTTCCAAAATGATCTGACCGGTCCCGGTGAAGGTAATAATTAATTTTTCTGAGTTAAAGCTACGAGTGTAACTCCGCAATGTTTTTCCTCAAGTTGTACACTTCTTGCGGTGCTGCGAAGTGCCGACTCACCATCTTGACGGAGGATGGATTTTCGTCGAGGTTGCAGCGAGGTTGCATTTCCATGCAACGAGACCGACCTTGTGCATGGTCACTGTGGGGAAGGGCTACATGAGGGTGTAGGTGGACTCGTCACGAAGACTTCTTATCACATGTGCTCGATTTCCCCCCAGCGAAGATATCACCACTCTCGGGCAAGCACGCATGTCGTTCATCAAGTGGCCCACGACGGTGTAAATCTTGGTCAAGGTAAAAAGTCCCTCCGTCTTCTCTACCATTCGGTACTCTGCGAGAAGTTAAATATATGCGTGCTTCGTAGGTTCCTCTTGCTTTGCTCTGCTCGGCTCATGCGCTGCTCCTGCTCTGCTTTGATCTGCTCTGCTACACCTTTGCTCTGCTTCGCTCCTGCTCCTGGCTTGCGCCTCCTCCTGCTCTGCTCTCAGTAGAACCACAGGAGGCCTCTGAGACTCCGTACAACCACAAGAGGCCTCGAGACTCCTTCCGCCAAGAGGGCAAAGGCAGCAGAGGCCACAGCGCCCCTTAAGGTACCTGAAAAGCCCACTGCCCCGACCTCGGAGACTCCTTCGGCCCAGAAAGAAGAGTCAAGCCACAGGCCACAGGCACCCTGTATGATTATAAGGCCTACGAGCATGGAAAGCCCCTGATTGCATCGCACGAACTGAATGAGCTAGGCAAGTGGACTCGCCTCCTCCATGGATGGTACCTTGATAAGGTGAAGGGGGAAGAGCGTCGAGTCAATTTCAACGTGAAGTATAAAATGGTACATTTTCACCGCGAGGAGAATGGAACATTCCCGTCCATTTTGAGGATCTATTCCGTGTGTACCAAATGAAAGCCGTCGATATTTCTACTTTACGAATCATGGACGCTGTGAGTATCACACCATATAGCTTGCGCTCATGACTTTTATAGGATTTTGCATTATGTTTTCTCACATTCAACACGAGTTGCAGGATAATGAGACAACGAGCCGTGACGAATCTACACGAAGTTGGGTTTGTCGACCCCGAGCTTGTGTCTGCGATCATGGCTAGGCTTCAATCGGGGTTCGTTGCTAGCTACATCAAGGGGGTATTGCAAGCTGAGTCGAAGAAGGACTTCATTGTATTGTCGTACCACGAGGAGTAAGTAGTACTTTTCGATTCAATTACTTGTACGCACTTAAAACCGTCTGTGAACTTATTTCCTTGCACTACATTTTATTTAATAAGCAACCATTGGGTTCTACTCGTCCTCGTTCCGAGTGAAAACACAGTCTACACATTTAACTCGTCGAGAAGAGGCCGATGGCATCTGCGATCAAGCCTCCTTTGCGTAAGTAAGCGCATTATTGAAACCTAACACATCGAGGAATTTAACTACGTTTATTTTTTGACTCAATGGTGCTCTCCAATGTATGTAGGGGTTTCTCGGACTATGTCGATGAAGGAGGGCTGCACTGACGACAAAAGGGCAAGACACTTTGCGATATAAGCGATTTAAGGTACAAGTGCCTAGCATATATACGATTAATTTTTGACATCTAATCTTCGTGGGCTGAATTTCTTTTCTTTCTTAGCAGTGCCATCAACAGGCAGCGGTGACCATTCTTGGCTTCTATGTCATGCAATACATGCTCATCGTGGTGACAACTCACACCATTTCCTAAGGTATATGTACATGCATAATAATATACTTAGCCTTTTACATAGAAATTTTGAAACTGAAATTAATCTGATCATTTACATTTTGCGGAAGATCAATATCCCCGAGAAGAGTTTAGACAACAAAGCACTCAACAATTTACGAGACCACTTATGCGATTAGTGCTGGTTAGAAGTTATATCGAGAGGATGGCAGGTTTAGAGATCTGAAGCATCCTACTAGTCCATATGTGAACAATATTAATAATATATATCAATTTGATATGTATCGAGAGAAGTCCATGTCTTGATTGTCAAGCATTTTTGAGATGTATATTGTGAGCGACTATGATATATATGTGTTGTAGTTAAAGCGTTTACATTACGTGAATGTGATATATGCATCACGTGTTCTGTTCTTTGAATGTGATGATATATATTGTGCATTACGTATTGAGAATTTAATCTGTGCTTTTTTGGAGAATTTGCAAAATGGCACACCCAATGGGTCATCGAATCGGTTCTTTAAGGAAGTGATTACGATGACCTCCTCATCAGAATCGGTTCTTTAAGGGAAGTGATTCTAATGACCCCCTCATCAGAATCGGTTCTTTAAGAAGTGATTACGATGACATATCATCGAATCACTTCTCTTAAAGAACCGATTCTGATGAGGGGGTCATCAGAATCACTTCCCTTAAAGAACCGATTCTAATGAGGGTGTCATCAGAATCACTTCCCTTAAAGAACCGATTCTGATGACATTTTATCACGATCGGGTCAAAACCGATTCTGATAGCTCCACCTCATCACTATCTAAGGACATCGTATCGCCACTAGAACCGATTCTAATGCTAAAAAAGAACCGATTCTGATGTGCCGTTCTGTAGTAGTGATACTATATGATGGTATACCGGTATTCTCCAAAACAACGGCGCACCATGCCAAGATGCGGCTTGCGTCCAAGTCCTCTAACATCAAGGAGGCGACGCAGCACCGCATCGACCAGGCGCATGAGTCTTAGAGGAGGAACTATTTGGATGCACGGGACATCGAATGATCATCAATACAACGTACGCTTGCTGTTACGTATGTTTGTCGCTGTGGCTGCATTAGCTAGTCGACCTTGTCGGTTGTGCTTTCCAAATTCCAAGTGCATACATGCATGTTTAGGCTTGCTTGTGTAGGTAGTAATTTGGCGTACAAATTCCTAAAAGATTTCATCCTATTTTTTTTAAATTGATCAGGAGCTATGGCATTCGTTATAAAAGAAAGAACAATAGACAAGTTACATACGTACATACACACACCCCTCATGCACGCATGCACACACATCCACGCATGCACTAGCCTCTACATGCACCCGTGTCGAGCCACCCTCGAATATGGGTGGGCTGGGTGAGCCCTGCTCGCCCTAGCCAAATGAACTATCACGCGTGCGTGATTTCATTCTAATTTGATATCTTATTTTCATTCAGTTTCATGAATAAGTTTCAATATGTTACATGGTTACGTTTTATTATTTTTCATTATAAAACTTTCCTTTTTCTGAGTTGTTGCACGAAGTTTTAATAAGGTTTTATAAATACATTTTATTTAGTTTTAGGAGTTTTCATATCTATGTTTCAAAAGGTTTCAATAAGTTTACTTCAAAGTCCAAAAGTTTCACGAGGTTCGTGGCTAAGTTTCATTAGGTTTCATAGTGTTTTATGATGTTTCATGAATAAGTTTTATATTGTTTCACTAAAAAGTTTCATTAGATTTCATAGTGTTTCAGCAATATAAGTTAGTTTCCTTAGCTCTTAATAGTTTTCATGACTAAGTTTCAATAGATTTCATGATAAAGTTTCACTTGGTTTCACGAGTTAGTTCCCTAAGTTCTTAATGGCTTCCATAACTAAGTTTCAATAGATTTTCATTCGAAAACTTTCTGAAGTTGATTTTTTTGAAACTCAAATGAGATTCTTCTTAAACTCCTCTTTAATCAAGTTTTAGATTTGAAACTTAACATAACTTATATTTTTAGATTGAAACCCATTAATTTTTTTGGAAATGTGTTGAAACCATATGAAACCTGTGAAATATACTCTGAAACTTTAGAGTTTGCCTTTTTGAAACTTAGTTGAAATTATTCTGAAACTTGTTTTTTTAATCAAGCTTCAAATCATTTGAAACCCATCGAAATTTGTTTAAACATGCTGAAACCTTGCGAAACTAGTTTGAAGCTTTTTTTGAAACCTATAGAATGTTCTATGAAACTTTGAATTTAGCCTCTTGAAAATCAATCAAAAATTCTTTTGAATCTCATTTTAAATCAAGTTTCAGATTTAAAACTAGATTAAACTTGTAGTTTCATTGTAGAAATACATTGAAATTTGTTGAGACATACTGAAACATTTATAAAACCCATTTGAAACTCTTATGAAACCTACAAAATGTGGTGGAACACTTTAAAACCTAGTGAAACTTGTCTATACTGTTGAAAGTGATTCCAATGGTATAGGATTAGATAGTAGCACTCTAAATCATAATGCATTTCAAGGGTAAGTGGACTTCTATATTTTTTAGATAAAGGAAGTGGACTTCTATATGTAATCCACCTCAATAACATTTGTCACAGAAAGCAACTGTAACTAGAATATCAACGAGCACTGAGCCTAGCTTGGTTGCTGAGGCACAATGTGAGCGCCTGGCCACCCGCTTTCGAGTGCAGGGCTCACTGAGCCGTGGTGTAGCGTGTATGGGTGTGTATTTGTAGTCTGGCTGTTGTTCCTCTATGATTAAATGAAATGCCAGTTCTCTTGGCCATTTTTTTAAAAAAAAACTAGAATATCAACAGATTTGAGTTCTCCTGGCCATTTTTTTGGAAAAAAAAAACTAGAATATCAACAGATTTGATCTCGGCACAAACTGATGATTTTAAGTGCATCATTTTAGACAATCGTTAAATGCATCAGATCGCAAAGCTTCGAAGCAGTAACAATCCTCTACTATGATATATACACATTTTGAACAAAATGAGAAACAAGAAAGAACCAGGATAGTATGGACATTCAACACACGAAATTCTGCCAATTTTACTACACTTGACAAGTTCAATGTCATCAACATTGCGTACATGAACACTTAATATATTGGAATGTGCGTGCAACAAATCAGGGGGGAAATCTGAAAATTTTATCTGCATTATTGCATGAGTAGAAAATTCACACAAGGGAACAGATGCTAAAAAAAATCATGTATGCTGAAACATTACTGCAACAGATAAACAATATCCAACATTAGCTGCAAGGTATAGTATATTAATTTAAAGATAAGAGGATCTCACACATCATTTTCTAGTGATTTTCCAGTTTCATTATCTACCCAGAGCATTTTCAAGAGCCAGCATGTAACTAAGAAGATGTTACATGCAAAGTGCATGCAGTCTAAGAAATTTCTCGGGGGATATGTAGCAGAATCTGTAACCAAGTCCAAAACCCACCCAAAAATAATCTAAAAAAAACAAATGCAAGATTGTACAAATTAGGGCAGGCCATGCCACATACTTAATTAAATAAGTTCCGGCAGGAAATCACCAAAAGTTTCGCAAGATCCTAAACTATCTGAGACCAGAGTGAGATATCATAACATAGTATAAGAACAGCAAACATAGGTCTAAAGAACAAAGAAGTAGGAGCATATACACTGTTTAAGAAATGGCAGCAAAGACTTGGTCACAAATTAAACACAAGTCAAGTAGGGTAACGTGAGCTGTGCTAGCTAGAAACATGCATCTTTGGCCACTGCTCCAACGGCAAAGAGGAGTGCACCCCAAAGCGAGCACAAGCGTGCAGATGCCAACAAAGGCCTGCGCAGAGCTCTTTGTAGACCAAAGTGAGTGATGTCCACCCCTTTAGTTTTGGCACCTCTATATGTAGATGTAGAGGTGAGCGTCGTGTTGTGCCAGACCAATCCGATAAGGGTCGATCTATTGTGTTTTGTGTCTAAACCATGTCAGGCCACTATAGCCCATTGTGCCCAACATGCCATGCCGGCCCGGCCCGGCTCTCCTTCGGCAAGTCCGAACATAGTCCATGTGCTCTCCGTGCCGTGCCAACCCAGGCTCATCCCATTTGCACTATTGCGATGAGAGGAAAGAAGCTGAAGACACATGGAGTTGAGGCAGTGGACACAAATATTATGAAAAAAGGAATTAAAATTTATTTATTCTTGAACAGTTATAGAGAGTGAGGGGATGTGCTGAACACGGGTAAGAGAGGGGGCAATGGGCAAGAAAGAGAGAGAGATAGGCGAGAGAGATTGAGAGAGACAGGCGAGAGAGGGAGAGATTGAGAGACGGGCGAGAGAGAGAGTTGAGATAGATTGAGATAGACAGGTGAGAGAGAGCAGCTTCTTGTACCGTCTCTCAATCTCTCTCATCTCTTTCTCCCCTCTTGCCTGTATCTCTCAGGTGTTGGCGGCAGGGGTGGCATCCATGTTACTGGGTGCGTTCATAGCGCTCATGCTCTGCTGGTCAGTGACCTTAATGCTGAGCTTTTTCCTCATGCCTAGATCATTGGGCCCGCCTGCATGTTCCTCTTCGTTGACTTCGTCACCAACCTCTCCAGGATCAAGAGGGCCTTCCTCTAGCCTACCATCATGTGCTTGTCCTCGCCGAAGGAGGCCTCCACATGTATGTGATTCAACTAAGGGGCCAAGGCATGGGCGCACAGCCACAACGAAAGGTGGCGGAGGCGCCGAGGCTATGTGGCCATGGTGGTGTGCAGCGGAGGCGATGGAGGCACCGAGGCGAGACCGTGAGGTGGTATAGCGGGGTGGAGCTGAGGAGTGGCCACAGTAGAAGTGGCATGGTGGGGGAGCCAAGGCATTATGGTGCGACACAGGAGCTGAGGCGTCAAGGCCTCGGTGAGCGACGGCCTCAGTGGGCAGTGACCTCAGCATGCGATTGGAGGCCTCGGTAAGCGGCGGCGTCGGCAGGTAAACCCCCTCTTCTCCCCCACGTTCCAGTACCCCACCTCCCTACCATAGCCAGCATGCCCTATCGCAGGCCTACGGCAGAGCCGCCGTGCCACAGCATGCTTTGTGCTTAGCCGTGCCGGCGTGTCACCGCTATGCCGGGCTGGGCCATGCTGCCCATCGTGCCCGGTTCTCGGGCCTAGCACGGCTCACTTCGTGTCAGGCTAGGCTTTGGACCGGGCCGTGCCTACTGTGCCTCGGGCTAGCCAAAAAAATCTTGGCCCGAGTACCCATATATATCAATATGAATAGTTAGGAAGCCAAAGGTTTACACTATGCATTAGTCCAGTCCCCTCTAAACCATGAACGCCCAAGTTTAACGGTTAATTTTTCAAATTAATGTTTCACCACTGTAACATCCCGAAAATTCTAGTAAAATAAAAATAAATATTTTGAATTTGAATATTATTATTTCTAAGTTTTCTTGGCATTATTAGTTTTTATTTGGATTTCTTTGGATTTTTGTGTTGTGAGAATAATCAAACAAAAGAGGAAGGAAAGTAAGAAATGGGAAGAAGGTAAAATGGTAAAAGTAAAAATTTGGAAAAATTACCACCTAAACCCTAAGCCTGCAGGAAAATAATTTTACCCACAAATAAAATTTTTATGAACAAAAATGAGACTTAATTATTGAAAAGACATTTGCTTTGACTAAAAACAGTGCAAGGTAAGATTTAATACAAAATTTGTAGACTCTATCTCGACCTGATAAAATTACTCTAGTAACCTCAATGTGTTACCTACTCCCAGTAAAAATCTCAGAAATTTATCATGTCATATAATACGGATAAAAATTCAAAAACAGAAACAAGAAAAACTTGAATAATGGAGTGCCAGAACTTTAATAAAATACTTACTGAATATATTAATCGGAAAAGTTTATAGGAGCATTATGTTCTTATTTAAAACTCTTATAAAAAGTTTGAAAAATAAATAGTTCTATTCACACCCTTAAATAAATCAAAATCTGAAAATGAAATTTTGAGCAGATAGTAATGTCAGAATTTTAATTAATTCTTTGTAGAACTTTTTGACTCAAAGTTTTTATTGGAGATGTTACATTGACTGGAGACCTTAATAAAAAATCCTTGACAAACTGGGCAGTGATTTGATGGCTGTTTTAATGCAAATACCAAGCTGTTCGAGCTGACTTGCTACCTAATCCGCCCCGTCTCGCCGACGTGTGGGCCCATCTACTGGTCGCCTCGCCTCACTGACCGGTGGACCCTGGTCCCGCATGGCAGCTTCTTCTTCTCCCTTTCGCTGTTCTCCCGACCGAAGCGAGCCTTCTCGAGCTAGCGCGATTGGTCAAGCTCCGTTCCATTGATTGCCTTGCCGTTTGGTCACGTCACCAGCACCTCGCCTTGCCACGTTCGTCGTCAGCTATTCCCGCGCCATACCGCAGCAATTAAGCACCAGCAGCTCGTCATTTTTCCTTTGTCGTATTTGTCGTATTCGTATCCACTCCTCGCCTATAAATTGCACCCCGTGATCGCTTGAGTCGTGCTTTCACTCTCCTTCATCTCCCTCTTCTTCTTCTCTAACCAGACGCCCGAAATCTACTTCTCTTCCACCATGACCGAATGTTTTGGAGCTCAAAACTGATTGCAATTCTTGTGGCACAAAGGTTCATTTCCAAATTCCAACAACCCATAGCATCACTAGCTTCCAATAAACAAATCCCCTCAAAAGTATTCTGAGCTCTTCATGCAAAATCAAGCCGCCGCCTACTACTCATCTTCCTCAAGCACGGCGCACGGTGGTAGCCTAGCTCAAGCATCATCCGCAACCATTAGCAGGTAAAATGGAGCGTGTTTGATCTTCTCATTCTTAATCTGGAACCCATCATAAATTTCTGGCCTACTCTTGTCGTCGCAGCTCACCGCCATGACCTCCGCCGCTTCCTCTCGGCGGCGCACCAACTCTGGTCGCCATTGGTAGCTTTCAGACCCCTCTTCGGTGCGCAATGAAGTGCTTCAACTAACCATGCTACCGATTCGGTGTCTTCGGCCAAGGATCGCCACGGCGAGTCAATGTCATCGCTGTTTTGACCCGACCCATGAGCCACACTTGTCGACCTCCTTGCCTTATCTGGTAGTGCCTTCTCCTTGTTGAATGACCCGATTGTCAGTGATTCAAGCTAGTTCAAGGAGAGCCACAGTGCCGCAGGCGCCTTCCTTTCAAGAAAACGTATTTCTCTTTTTCTAGCCATTTCCAGCTGACTAATAACTGAAACTTGAATATCTTTTGTAATTTTGATTCAATTTTAGTGAAACAAATTTCTATACTCATATAAAATCAGTAAGATTCTAAATATACAAAAAATATTTAATTTTTAAACTATGGAGCAATTATTTAAATTAATTTTTGTTTATAATCCCATTAGGGTCTTAATGTTAAATCTGTGAACAATAAGTCATAAGATAAAAAAATAAATTTCAATGTGCCTCTGAAATCATAAGAAATTCAAAAATACCAGAATATTTAATTTTTGAGCTATGTTTAAATTACTTGCTTGTAATCATTTGAAAAACCGTAATGTGGCCATTAATAGAAATGGGTAAGTAATAGCTCATAAAACCATAAAATATTTTTTTTAAAGTTCTTAAAATCAGTAAAGGCCTATCTATGTAAAAATACTTAAAATCAAACTTAGTTTGCGTACTTTTAACAAAAGGGATTGTTAATTACAATAATAAATAAATATGTAATCCATTGAGATTAAAGTCAAAATAATGTAAAACCAACTTTAAAACATTTCTAGGATTTTACCATGCTAATACCTGAAAAATGAATTAAGGATCATGTTTAGTGTAGTTGCAAACTTAAAATGAAACTCGGTCTGATTTAGCGTTACCTTTGGGATCATTTAGACTATTTCAATAACAGATAAAATAACTTGTCTAAATGCTAAGATTTGTGAAAATAGTTTAAAGGCAATCTGCAAGGTTCAGTCTATCATATTCTATAGAAAGAATCTTAGTTCATCAAGATTTGCATATTAATCTTATTAGCTCAAAACCCTTAAGTGTTAACCTTGCGTTTCACCTCGCCGATTTCGTAAACTTTATAATGCCACATAAGCTTTTTCAACCATAAATATAATGTCTTGTCCAAATCCTAAAACTTATGAAATTAGCCCAGTAGTGCTCTCCAAAGTATAGACTATCTTATTATAAAAAGATAATCTCATTTCATTATGTATTGCATATCAATCTTGATAGCCTAATAACCCTAAGTATCCACATTACTTAAGTGCGTAATATGAATGAACGAACTTCGAGAAATCAACGAATGTGATAGTTGTATTGCTAGAACCTTCTCAAATATCATGTAAATAAGGCCAGTAGCCTAAATCAATAGGTTAGCTTTTTATAACCAGAACATTATAAATGTTGCTTTGAATCTGAATCCTAATTAAAGGTAAGAATTCACCTTAAACCTGAAATGATCATATCTATTTAATCTTAACTAATTTTTGCATCTTGAATTCGTACCATAAAATTAATAAATTCATAAAGAGCAATCCCTATTTCTTGTGAAGAGTCTTTATTTGTTTTGCTATCTATTTTATTTTTGCCCTTATTGAAGTTTATTATTTGCTGTATTTTCGTTGATCGACGTGTAGAACCCGACGTTGTTGATTCCATCATCGCCTTTGTCAACCGTAATCCTCGTCTTCGTCATAAACAAGAGATTAAGCAAGGCAAGCACCCCTTTGATCATATTGAACCCAGTATTTAATTTTCCTTTTATTTATCAAATGGTTTCATGCATACGTTTATTTTCTATAAATTAAGCTATCTTGTGATCTTTGGTAGTTATACCTGTTGTCTCATGAACCTTCTTTGATTATTATGGACATGTGAACCTTGATAACCATAGATTATAGATAGGCATTACTTAATGTCATCATGGGTATATGCGCTTATGTATTATCCATGCTTAGACATGCTTTAGAATCAGCAATGTGCATGATTAGATCAAAATTGTTTCCTGAAAATGATTGGTAATGGCACTGTTGGTTGATTGCACGTAGTGTAGGGTGAAGTATCCCCCGTGTCGGATTAGGGATCAAACATCGTGTTGTATGATCCAAGAAAATCTGTACAAACCACAAGTGTTGAGATGGGGCAACCTTAAACCAATTAAGTTATCTAGTTTAACTTTGCACTCTGGAAGGCCGAAGTAGTACGGGCTTTCCTTTCGAGGTTTGCTCGACGGGGTGCCCTCACCGAGGTGTTGGGAGCCACACTTACCAATACAACAGTGTACGCCATGCTATGGGAAGTTCCAACATTTCTATGCTCTGAATTCTTCTATCATAGTATGGGTTTAACGTCCCGATGCTGGTGCAAAGTTAACCTAGGTAATGTAAAGGTTTTCGTCATGAACATTCTGGTCACACGCTAAAAGTGCGTGAAACATGCGGCAAAAAGAAAAGGTCATGACTTGTGGGCAAAGTTGTACACCTTTGCAGAGTATAAATCTAATCGATTAGTCGTACCCGCAGTCATGGGTGTCTTGGTGAACTGATGCGAGTTAGATGTTTTGTTATATTTTCAAAAGGGCTTGGTTTCATTTGCTTCGCAACTGTTGCTTTATGTCAAAGGGCCGACATTGATGGATTTCAGGATTTGGATTGTTCGTCGCTCACGTCATGGAGGACTGTGAGTGTTACTTATGCTTTACTTATTTGTTATCAATCAAACTTGTTCTTATAAATTCCGTTTGCAAATAACTTAGTTTACAATTCAATTTCGCTTTATGCAAATTAACTGTAGTAGCCTCCTTTGACTTGGCCTGCATTTATGCATTTGCAAATACCACCTTAAGTCTTGCGAATCTGAAAGTACTCACCCTTATATCTGTTGTTTTAGGTGTAAAGCTAGCGAAGCTTCGAAGATTTATTTAAATGCATGAGTTGCGGGATCCTTTTGCCGTGATCTTTCTAGGATTTATGCCTAGTCGGTTACTCTTGGGATGGATGGGCACACTACAAGGCTTTGCTTCTTTTGCTGCTATATACTCTGAGTTGTAAGATTCGTTGTATATTAGTTTCCGCTTAATTAATATGCTGTATGGTTGTGATTCTAATTGTTGTAAATGTGCGTACTAGCTACTGATCCAGGGACTAGTACTGTGTGCACATTAGATTCTCATTTTGGCATTTTATGCTAAAATGGGGGTCATTACAACCACCATAGATGGCCAGCCACCAACAACGCCAATAAGAGGACGACCAATAAGACCATTTTATCAATTGACCAACAAAGAAATGACAATTCTCTTTCAGTGTTCTCTTTCTGTGAATGATAGTTCAATAAACATAAATAACACACTCCTAGTCCAACAGACAACTATTTGCAGTATCTAGTTGCAAAATGAAGAAACAAATACTTGTTGCATTGCATCTAATAAAGCAATGGAAGCAACACAAACTAAATTTCATCATTAAAATTATTAACTACATCATTGATCAAACTCCTAATCTACCAAATAGCAGCAAGCATACGCAATAAATGATCAATAATAGCATTTACTAGACGTAGAAAAAGCTATAAGTAAAAGCATTATTCCAGGATCACCTCCCAGGACCCGGATGACCGATGTAGAATGGAATAAGCACAGAAATAATATTTTAGAGCCCGGAATGTGAGAATGCAGGCATGTGGGTTGGTGTCAGCGTTTGCTCAAACATAAATTTCATGCCAGTGAATTTTAAAATATGTTTTCGTCAGGAGATTAAAGTCCTTCTCTGTTTGGTGGGAGGAACCACTGGGTTGATTATGATTAGCGTTATTCATTGGAAATATTTACAGTAGAATGATAATTTCCTTCAGAAAATTGTAGGGACAATTTCCTTCAAAAAATTGTGGGGCACCTATCTGGAATTTCAGTTTGAACTTTGAAGATTTTCATGCATTTTACATCAATAATGTATGATTTTGTACTTTTGGAAATTATTGAGGCGAACTAAAACGTACCATCATACTCCCAAACTTAGATGGTAAATCGCATAATCGAAAAACACAATGGTCGACATAAATTTTCTATATGCAAATTGGAACCAATAACAACTCAAAAAGCATAGCTATCAGCCTATCACATATGTCTTTTGTGTTGATTAAACAACACAGAGGGTTTGCATAACAGATACTAGGCTATAAGCTGAATTTTGCCCACCACTTGCATTGCATCGACCCCTGTCTCATCTAAAATTCTGAACCAAACCTGTCTCCCCTAGCTACCCGCATCAAAATTTAATCAAGGCCTGAAAAAAAGTGATAAACCAAATGAGGGCCGGTTCACTGGCCACCAAAATTTGGTGGCTAATTTATGGACCACTTGTCATGACAGAGCGATATTGCGTAACTAAAATGTGGTGAGGTGAAGGAATATTGAATGGCCACAAAAAATTTGAATAATTGATGATTTGTCTATATTTACTTATGCTATTGATCATTTGCTCTTTAATATCTCACTAACATGAGAGGCGTTAGGCCATATATCAGTAAGACATATAGAGCAAATGATCAATGGCACCAATTAAAACGGGCCACATAATCAATTCTCTCACCGACCCTGTATTATCACCCTCCTCTCTCATGACCATTCTCTGGTTCTCCCTATGTTCCTCCCTTACTTTCAACCAATTTTTAACCTCTCATTCACCACAAAGTCTGATCTCTGAATAGTTAATCTCCAAAAAGCATGAATCATTGATGAGCATGCACATTAAGCTCTGACAAGCTCATTCCAAAACCGATCAACAAGCGAAACATTGGCCTCAAAGTCCCACACACGAAATGGAAACGGGAGAATCAGAGGAAGAAGAGCATGTGGGCCCAAGAGGCTAGGTGGGGCCCCTGTCAGAGGAAAATGGGATGCATATCATCTTCCTTTGAAGAGTGAAGGCAAAGTTTGCCATGTCCAGAAACATCCACTGTCCACTGAAATCCAACGTTCATCGTTTCGTAGCCCTACCATCGAACAAATAAACAACGACCTTTTCCTTCCCCAATGTTCTTCGTCTCACCTTTCCATATTTCGTTGTGATTTCCTACATTCGACTACTTTTCCTTGAATCATGATGGATATATCTAGATCTTATTTCCTACCTTCATCTACTGATAAGCATCGCAAGTAAAGGGGAATTTTCACTTCCCATGTGTCCAGCATGGCTATTTCGGTGCTCCGTCGGTGATGGGGTATGAGTCTAATTCATGTATACATAGATAAAATAAAGAAGTATATTGATAATATTTAAGTAGTCTTACGTACTAGGCCTTGAACTTCGAGTACACTAAACACAGTCTATAATGATATAGAATGATACAACACTATCTCCTCATCTGAGTTAGTTCCTAACTTTTCAGGAAAAAACCGATAGTGATATATGAATTGGTGTGGATAAGAAATATGACGTAAAGCATGACTATCAGTTTTGAGGTTAGAACCAATAGTGATGTTATAGGTATCACATCGGTTCTCTGGTTAGAACCAATAGTGAGGTTTTAGTTTCAGTTCTGATATCAAAAATGATAGTGATTACTTGGTCATTACGATCGGTTTCTGAGGTTAGAACCGTTCGTGATAGTACGCATATGAAATGCCCTTGCGCTTGATCTCTCGGCTTCTCCTCTCGCGCTTGACCTCTTGGCTTCCCCTTTGTTCTATAAAAAAGGAATTTACTCTTCTCCACCCTCATTGCCCCTCTGCCTCCCCTAGCCCGCATCTCCCATCTACCTCCACGAGCACATCGCCCATCTACCTCCCCTCGCCTGTGTCGCCTATCTGCCTCCTTGAGCACGTCATTGCCTCCTCCCCAAGCACGTAGCCATTGTCTCCTCCCCCGAGCTTGTCATCGCCGCCTCTTCCCTGAGTAGTGTTAGCTGCACTAGTTTTTTAGTTGGTGCTTCATGAGTATAATCATCTCCTGTGATTAATTTCTTTACTGTTATTGCAAAGGGGCTAGACAATTTACTTGTCTTCGAACCTTGCATGTGGGGAGGCATTATTTGATGAGGAGTTGGGCTGATTAGACTGTTTGTAATAACATTGATTAATCCTTTACATCTTGCAATACTTGATTAGTTCAATTGGTATCGTCTACTAAGTGCTACTAGATATATATTCATGCTCATTATATTGTACTTACTGTTCTACTTGTGCTTGGCTGTTATTGTTTTGTCCATGCTATTGTTAGCTATTTTTAGCATCCGAACTATTGCTGACAGACTATGTTTACATGCTTTGCAGTCTGTACTGTTGTAGTTTCAGTAAATATTCTTGAGTATTGATTCTTTTAAATATATCTTGGTCTAATTGATTAGATTTTATAAAATGTCAACTATTAAATTTGTTTTTAAAGGTAAAGTTGTCACAAATTAGTCTAATGTCTTATCCCTAGTGGCGAGGAGGCCCTTATGAGGCAGCCCGACATCTAAGAACACCTTAAAATCAACTTAAACTTGATTGCTAGTTGTATGCCTCTATTAATGTTAATTACCATGCATATACTTAATTACCTGATTATAAGTATATTTACTTTGATATTGTCAAGTATCATATATAAAATAGGGCCTACAAACAAAACAGATGACACGGAAAAACTATTGAATGCTAAACGAAAACTTGAGGTGGAGATAAAACAATTGAAGTGAAAGTCTGAGTTAATAGAAAAAAGTTATGAGATGAAATAAAAACTAAAAGACATAGAAGGCAAATCGTAAGATATTGAATCTCTTAAACATGTACTCATCATTAAGAAGTGCAGGGAGAACGCAGAGTTGAAAAAGCCAAAGCTGAGTTTATAGAGGTTTCTAGTATTTTATTCGATGTGGTAACTGATAATATACCAAGATAGCCTATTTTTGCAACAAAATAATCGCTTTTGTAGGGATTAATAGATATGATTGAAAGTCAATCAGTTATTGGTGTCAAACAAATGGGCACTATGCCGGAGTTGTGGAACTATAAGGATAACTGGAAAGCCTCTGTTACAGAAGTTATGACACATACGATGGCAGACATGAAAAATCCCTAAGGTCTCCTTGTTTTGATATATCAAATAATATTGTTTCTCAATGTACGAACCGGGACTGATGGTGCCCCTTATAAATCTTTCTCGCCGCTACCTCTTCCCCAATTCCCCAATTTCTTCCTCTCTCGCTCGTTCCCAACCTCTCTCTGACGACCCTACGCGCGCTGCAGTCCACCTCGCCTCCGACGACCCAACGTGTCCCGCGCCTCCGACGACGCCCTGTCCCGCACCGACTTGGCCACGCCTCCGCCGCTCTCGAGCGCTCGCTTGCTCCTCCCTCCCCGCAACCCGGCCGCCGCCCTCTCCAAGGTTGACCTCCCCTCCCTCCCTCCCTCGATCTGATGGTACACGTATATCTTTTGTCAATCGAATTGCATGCATTTGTGTTACCCGGCCGCCGCCCTCTCCAGTCTTGTGCTTGGGGACCTTGTGTTACCCGGCCGCCCTCCTCTCCAGTCTTGTGTTATGGCTTCCTTACTGGAGTGGCTACTGGGAATGGTTTGCTTGGTGAGATGATGTTACTGGAGTGGCTTGTTGGTGAGGTTTGTGTGGAAATGTACTGGGGCTTGGCTTGCTTGGGCTATGCTTGGTTTCTGGTCTTGTGCTTGCTTAGAGTCTTGGTGCTAGCTTGAGCTTCGGCTCTTTGCTTCTTTGTGGTTGTGTAACTGGTAAAACATTTTCTTCTGTAATTACATAATTGGCAAAGGGCGACCAATTCTCGGCAGGGACCTTGCTTGTGGGATGATTGTTCTATGACGATTGGGTTAAGTTAGATCGTTTGTGACAACAAATTAATTGCATACTTGGTTAGGTCATTTGATTACGTAACTTTGTGAATTCATATATGTGGTAGATTGCTTTACATTTAATAGAATTTAAGCAGCTCTGGATACTTCTGTTAGCGCCTTACAGTAGTATACCTCCTGTTAGTATTCCTGTCAATATCTTTGTTTTGTACATTCATGCTGTAGGCTGTTTGTGTGGAAATGTACTGGGGCTTGGCTTGCTTGGGCTATGCTTCGGTTTCCTGGTCTTGTGCTTGCTTAGAGTGCTCGTGCTAGCTTGAGCTTCTGGCTCTTTGCTTGCTGTGGTTGTGTAACTGGTAAAATATTTTTTTTTGTAATTCTGTAATTGGCAAAGGGGCCAGCCAATTCTCTGGCTTGGGGACCTTGCTTGTGGGATGATTGTTTTATGAGGATTGGGTTAAGGTAGATCGTTTGTGACAACAAATTAACTGCATACTTGGTTAGGTCATTTGATTCTGTGTAAGTTCAATCTTCATTAGTTATGGTTTTGGTGTTAATGACAAATCTAATATTGAGATTATCCATTTAATGTGATTTTGTTATTAATGACAAATCTTATATCGAGACTAACTCATTTATTTAGAATATCCTTGATTAGTCTCATCGCACGGAAAAATGGAAAACCCGAGGTATGTATGCGTATTCATTCTAGTATTAGTTGCATACTTTGGATTCAAGTTAAAGTATGAATGTCCCCATTATATTAACCACAAAATGTGCATCATGTTTACCAATCCATATATTACATGGATGCACACACTTAGGGGGAGTTTGTAGTTTAACTTGAAAGTCTCTTTGTATTGATCTAGTTCTCATTGACACATATAAGGATCAAGACAAAGAAACTAAATTCTTGAGTATATATTTGAATCGCTTAATGTAGTATACTCATGGCAACATAGAATAAACCCCACATGGTAAACTCATGTTTATTCTATAGTTGATGACTTAGAGTAATGATCATTTCCATATAGTTTACATATAATGGATTATTATCTCTCATCAACATGAGTATATGAAAACTTGTGTAGTTAATATATACTCATATCAATTTAAATGATAATTTAAATTGAGTTCATTTGTCTTGTTAATCATTAAAGAACATTTCATCATGTGCTGATGGTGTTCCTTGATTAATTAAGGACAAATGAATAGCTCTTAAGTATAATAAAGCATGAGATGCATTATTGTACTTAAGACACATATAAATCATTCAAATTGATTTAGGTTGTGCTCAATTGATCTAAAGGCATCCATTATGTGTTAATGGAGTGCAAGAGATAATTGAGGCAACCATGCATCTTGGACTAACTATTTTACAAGTTCTGATTGAGTTAGGTCCAAAGATGATGGAAATGATTGAGAACGGGACAAGGACGACATCATGAGGTGATGGACGTCAAGAGAAGATCCCGAAGTCAAAGAAGAGGAGTCGAGTGATGATCCCGGGGGAGTATCAAAGTGATGATCATAAAGACCCCAAAGGGGATTGCTTGTGTGCGGCGGCGAAGGTATAATTAGATAGGCTAAGGACTTTGTAGTCTTTGAGTCTAGTTTTTATCGCCGTACTATTAAGAGGGGTTGTCTCCTAGCTTGAGCTTCATCATGTGTTGATGATCTCAATCCGCGTTCACTCAAGCTCAAACCATTTGGATTTGGTTTTTGCATAAAGTTAACCATTTGGCATGTGTTGCGAATGGGTTAAGTTTATGTTTGGTGTTATTGGTTTATGCTCCGATTTGCATGTGTTGCAAAAAAAGGAAGAGCATATGTATTTGGTTTTCGCATAAAGCTTTCATTTGCATGTGTTGCAAATGGGATAAGCTAATGCGTGAGCTTTTACGTGAAGTTCACTTTTGCATGTGTTGCAAATGTTGAAGCTTCATGTTTTGTTTTCGTTTGTAAAATAATCTTTCCAAAACTTGTGGTTGCTTGGAGCTAAGTTTTTGTAACACCCAATTTTTTTGCTTTTCTTGCATTTTATGGGTATTCTGAATTTTTGAGAATTTCTGGAATTTATTTGGAATTATTTGAATTTATTTTGAATTAAGCCATTTATCAAATTAATTAAATAATAGAAAAGTTAAAATAAATTTTTGCTGAAAATATTTTATTTGAGTCACAAATGTCTTAAAATATTTTTGGGAATTTTTCAGAATTTTTCGATATTTTTAATGCCCCAAATAAATTATTTGAATTTAGGAATTATTTTAAATCGAAAAAGGATTAAAAATCTCGATGAATAGTGTTGGGCGAAATCTTGTCTGCCCGTCAGAAAAACCTAAGCGCGCTTGACCGTTTGATCTCGATCCGATGGCCCACGTTGCGCCACGTCGACCAGTCCGAGTCGCCGCCGGACTCATGCATGCCGCCGTGTGGGCCTCGGTCTCCGCGCTTTTCACGGAAGCCGAGGGCACTATTTAATGCGCCGCCACCCGTGCCGTGCTCCTCACCTCGCGCCGCACCCAGCCGTACACCGCACGCCGCCAGAGTCGCCGCCGCCTCGCCGCACGACCTCGCCGAAGTCCCGAAGCCCTCCGCCGCACTTCTTCGCGCCGTTCCGCCGTCACCGGTGATCCTCCGTCGTCGCTGTTGGTTCCTTGGAGTTCCTCTCGTCGGGACGCGTCGGAAGCGTTACTCCTTCACGCCGGAGAGTCACGGAAACGCCGCCGGCCACGTCTTCATCTCCGTCTCCGGTCAAGCCAGCGCCGCCGCACCATCACCGTCGCCCCGAGCTCTGTCGACCGTCCGATCTCCAATCGACGATTCAGATCCCGCCACGTCGCCCCCAAAACAGTAAAGCCCATCTTCTAATCTCCGCCGTTAGATGCAAATCCGAGGGTCAGCGATTAGCCACGTTACTGATTTAACCGTAGCCGTCGGATTGGTTTTAGATGGTCCAGATTGAGCCACGTCTCATCCGTACACTTGACCGGGGAAAAATCGGAATTTTCAATATAAGAATAATTAGGAAATTCGGAATATATGAATTAGGGTTTATTTTCAGGATTTTCAAACTTCAAACGCTTATAACTTTTGCGTTTTAACTCCGATTTGAGTGATTCCAATTTCTATAAATTTGTAAAATCAAGCTCTTTCTGTTTGTGAATTTTAATTGAATTTTTGGCTTGAGTTGCTCTCTGTTTTATTTATTTATTGTTGTTTATTTCGTTCTGGCGTGAGGCGTTGAAGTGCCCGAAGGTTTCGAGGAGAAGTGCTGACCGAGCAAGCTCGGGAACCAGAACCAGTACTTTTTGAAGGCAAGTTGTGTTTGATCATGTTGCACCTATTAGAGAAAATTATTTTGATTTAATTTATTGCATGCTAATTTAGTAAAAATTGGATTGAATGAATTTTGGGATTAGCTAAATGCCTAGTTCTTTGTATGCCACCTTGTAAGTAAATAATTATGGGCCATGAATCATTTGTCACCCTAGGTTGTGGATTAATAGTTGGACATTAATTAATTGCCAACATGGGTTGAGTAGACCAAGTAGTATGCTTAGCCCCGCCACGTGGACAATTCATGATTTTGGAAATACCAAAGTAAATATTGACTTAATGAGATATGGAACATGTTTTGTGAATGAGACATGTGTTATTGAGTTGATGATGGCACGTGGTGCAATGGTAAGAACGAGGTGGGAAAATGATTTAGGCTGGGGCAAATGGCAAGATTGTTTACGGTGGGCCAAGAGTGGCAAGCTAGGCGGTCGTATTTGGTTTTATTGGTTTTGGATATTTGAGTTACACTTGGTTAGTCTTGTCTCGGTCAACTAAGGACCTAACCTTGCAAGCATTTGAGCTGAGTCTTTCATACAACCACAAGCTCCGTAATGGGGCGGGCTTAGGTGAGTAAAGCGGGAAATCTATTCTTTGAGTCTTTGTCGTGGTGGTGTGAGGCCGGAGAAGCGGAATGAGAACTCACATGGCGCAAGAGGGGCCACAGGTGTAGTAACCAGTCCCTCGGTGTTGAAACCTTAGCGAGCGTCTTGGGTTTAGATGGAACTTTGGAAAGGCTTCGTTACGGTTATTTGCCTTGGTGGTATTTGGTTGTATCTTGTGGGTAAAGTGTATAACCTCTGCGAGTGTACAACCTATTGAATAGCCGTGCTCACGGTATTGAGCATCGCTTCGGTGATTCTGATCAAGGGTTAGATTTTCATGAAAATGACTTGTTGACGGAAAGTGGTTGGGTTGGTAATGATGAACTGGACTTAGGACTAAAGAATGATTCTGATTGAAGTGTTTGTGAAAGTTACTATTCTTACTCTTGTTTCTTGCTTTACAAATTATTACGGTTTATCTTGAATCTTTGTCTTGCACATGAACCATAGCCTATCCTTTGTACTAAGCCATACATGTAGAATATTAGAATTGCATTACATGCATGACTTCTTTGAGTGCTCAAAGTACTCACCCACAACAACACAACCGAGTTGAAGAAGAAGCAACCCTGCTCGGAGGAGGAGATCCAAGAGGAGCCGAAGCGTACTAGGGAAGCGAGCCCGGTCGATTACTGTGGCAAATTGGTTAGCGCCACGAGTTTATTTTATTTCATTGCTTTTGAATACTTAATAATTCTTAAGCCTGAGTAATATCTTTGTAACTTGACCATAAGGTCAATCACTAGTTGAATATTTATTTAAAGTACTTATTATTTCGTTGGTTATGGTGTGATATGTACCAATGTTGAGGTTTGTGCACTAAGCGTGATCTGGACTAGTCTGAATACCTGAGAGGTCGGATTTGCACATTCGGGTCCCGACAGAGGTGATATCGAGCCATCTTGTTGTAGGGCCGGCCCTTAGTTAGAATGGTCGTAGTGAGGATAAAACTATTTTCTAAAAGTTAAAATCGCCAAGATGTTAATCGATCTCGACTTATCCCTTCTTTCCTTTCATACCCCTTGCTGAATTTATCACGTATTTGCTTGTTTTAAAACCTTTGAGTTTCACGTGAGTGTCCTTTGACAGATGAGGATGATCCACTCTTTTGGTGAGCGCACTGGAGGGTACGCCGCGGAGCTTTGGCGTATGATGCAGTTGCTTGGAGGTTATAATGAGCCGATCTCGGGGTACTCTTGTAGTCTGAGCGGGACTTGATATTGCCTGGGATGTCACCATCACGGTCTACGCTCGGAATATGGCGAGGGCGAGTCGTCCCATCCGCATCACTGCCAGGAGGTCGTCATTTGACGCTGGGATTCAGGAGACATCGCGTCTGGCGATGAGGCGGATTGCTCGCACCTACTCGGGGAGTTGGATGGCCTTGTGTTCCGTCACCACCCACGCAGAGACACTCGCTGGCAGGGAGCCCATAGAGGAGGAGGATGCCACGATCACCCACGGCGGATATGTCATCGCTCAAGAGGATGCTATCGGCGAGGCGGTTCGAGGCTGCAGAGGTCTCGTGGCGAGTTCACTCGGTGAGGGCTCATTCTTTGCAGACTTGTGAGTACTTGGCCCATTCTATCAGAGGATTGGGGGGCTGGAGACGGCATTTATGCGGACGAGCGGAGCAGATCTTTGGAGCTACGACCAGACCGGAGGAGCCGCGGCAGAGCCGCGGCGAGCGAGCGGTGGAAGTGAAGCGAGCTGTGGAGGTTGAGCCGGTCAGGAGGAGCATCGGTGAGGATCGTTGGGATAGGTTTGTACCAGCACACAAAGACACCGCCGGTGTATCCGCCGAGGAGTTTCGGTGGGGTTGGCTCGAGAATGGCGTTAGGATTAGCGATTGAGACTCTGCGTTGAGTCGCGTCTTGGAATAAGAGTCACCCTTAGGCGTTTGACTCGAGTATTAGTTTGGTTTGCTTCTTTCATGCTTGTGAGTGATCGGTATGTGTTGCAAGGCCCTTAGGCATTGTGAGCAACCATACCGATTATTAATAAAGTAATAAAGTTGGATTTAAGTATTACACTCGACCCGCATAAGTATTCTATTACTTGTCTATTCTTAATTTCCTCTCATCTCTAAACCATGGAACAACGAAGCGGATGGTGAACACTCGTGGAAACCGGGGAGAAATGGGAGTGGTTCACACTCACCGGGAATATTGGAGATGAAGGGCGGGGACTAACTAGCACCACCGGTTGACATGAAGAACCTTGGAGCCTTCATTCTGCCCAGACCAGTTGATGCATGCCATGATGCGGCAGATCTGTGAGTCACCGCTCAAGCGCGCCGCCGCCCAAGTTAAGCAGTCAACCCGGTCTGAGAGGCCACACTCGAAATTGTCGAGAATTCATGAGGACACGACCACCCATATTTTTAGGAATGCCAATCCATTGGAGGCGGATGATTGGTGAGGGCGATAGAGAGAAGTTGCACATTATCCGGTGTGAAGGAAATGAGAGGTACTCTCGCCTCTCATCGACTTGAAGAACTCTGCCGAATGGTGGGAAAACTCTTGTCTTGCCCATGAGCACCCACAGGACATCGGTGGGAGGAGTTCACGATTGCTTTTCGGCGGTATCATGTGCTGAAGGCATAATGGAGTTGAAAAAGGAGAATTGGGGCACTAAGCGGGGCAATCGGCCGGTGTCGAATATCTGAACAAGTTCACTTGGTGGCATACTCGCTTTTGAGGGCGTAACAGCGGACAAAACTAAGCGATCCGCTTCATGAAAGGACTGAATTGAGGGTTGCAGTGGGACTCATAACCCACACCTTTTCGGACTTTCGGAATTTGGTGAACAAAGCGCCGATATTGGAGGATAAGCGCAAGGAGCCGGAGGACAACCGAAGCTTGAGGATGGCACAAACAGAGAACACGCCCGAAACCTGGCGTTTGAGGTTGCGCCAAACCAGTTCTTGATTTCAGCCAAGGAATGTGATAGCGATGCGCCACGATACCAAGACACTGCGAACAAAATTTCCGACACCAACACCGGTTGGGAATGCGGTATGAGGAGCAGTGATCGGCGATTAGACGTTATTATAAGCGCAGCGAGCCGAGCACTTGCCAATTCTTGTCCTAGAAGGAGGAGGAGTGACACGGTTCGCTTCAATCTTGGGACTACTCCAACGAAGACACTGCGCCGAGAGCAAGTCATGGAGTTACACAATCTGGAGCTGCCACGCTGAACCGTGGTAAGAAGCGAGTCAATCATGTCACCGCCGATGCGTCGAGAATACATCGGACGTCGTCTTTGGGTAAGTTACTTGTCAACTCGATACACCTGCTGATTTTATTTGATTACGGAGCTTCGCATTCGTTTATATCTCGGATTTTCTTTGTGAACAATGGGTTGAAAATGGTGAACCTTAGACATGTATTGCTAGTACAATCCGGGATCGAACTCCGATCGATGTAGGATGTTACTGGGTAAAATTTATTATTGATGGGCGAGTTCTTAGCAAACTTAGTGGTGTTAGATACCTAAACCTAGATGTTATTTTGGGAATGGTGGTTATCCAAACACAAGGTGGTACTAGGCGTGGACGAAGAGTCATATCGATCGAGAGCCCTTGTGGGAGAAAAATAGAGTTTCGAGCAAGCTGCCGTTCGGGATGGACAGTTGATGGTCAGCAGTGTGAGGCCACGTCGGCATAGAAGAAGTACCGGTTGTCGAGAGAATATCCGGATGTATTTAGGAGGATTTACAGGATGCCACGAGACGGGGACATAGAGTTTGTAATTGAGTTAATACAGGGAGCGGCCGATAGCTAAGAGACCTTATCGGATGTCAGCAGATGAGCTAGTCGAAATGAAGAAGCGATTGAGGAGTTAATGGATAAGGGATTTATTAGACCTAGTTCGCCGCCATGGGGAGCACGGTTACTGTTTGTCAAGAAGAAGGATGGAAGTTCTGGGATGTGTGTGGATTATCGGCGTTAAATGAAGTCCTTGTAAAGAATAAGTATCCGCTACCGGGATCGATGACCTATTTGATCGATTGAGAGGAGTGGAGTTTTCTCCAAGATTGACCTACGATCGAGGTATCACCGGTGAAGATTAGATCGGAGGATGTGCGAAGACCGCATTTTCGTCAAGATATGGACCTTTGTGAGTTCTGAGTTATGTCCTTTGGTTTGACGAATGCACTGCATATTTCATGAACATGATGAACAAGGTTTTCATGGAATACTGGACAAGTTCGTTGTTGTGTTCATAGATGACATTCTAGTTTACTCCAAGGCGAGAGAAGAACATCTTTGAACATCTGAAGCTAGTTACGGAGAAGTTAAGAAGGCGACAACTTTTAGCTAAGTTTAGCAAGTGCGATTTACGGAAGAACAAAGTGGAATTCCTTGGACATGTAGTGACCATTGAAGAGTCATGATTGATCCAAGTAAGGTGGAAGCGATGTTGCATTGGGAGCCACCCAAGGCGGTGACTCAAATTCGTAGTTTCCTTGGAATGGCGGTTATTACCGCCGATTCATTGAAGGATTCTCAACGATTGCGAGACCTATTACGCAATTGTTGAAGAAGGAGAAAGAAGTTTACATGGGCGTCGGAATGTGGCGGAGTTTTCGGGAGTTGAAGAAGCGATTGACATCGGCACGGTGTTAGTTCTACGGATTTAAGCGGGGCTTTGATATATCTTGTGATGCATCGCGTCAAGGACTAGGATGCGTGTTAATGCGAGCGAAGGTCGTTGCATACGCATCAAAGCGATTGAAGCGCATGAGGAGAACTATCCGACGCATGACCTGGAATTAGCAGCCGTGGTACACGCTTTGAAGTTATGGCGGCACTATCTAATTGGGAATAGATGTGAGGTGTACACGGACCATAAGAGTCTTAAATATATATTTACACAATTGGACCTGAACATGAGGTAGAGGAGATGGTTGGAACTAATTAAGGATTACAATCTAGGGATTCATTATCACCCTGGGAAAGCCAATGTGGTGGCAGATGTTTTAAGCCGAAAGTGTCATTCTGTGAACATGTTGGTGGGAGAAAATCAGGTTGAGTTATGCAAGGAATTTCAGAAGCTAAAGCTAGAAGTTGTGCCTAAAGGATTTATAGCGCCTTTGGAAGTGAAGCCTACTGGAAGATCAGATTAAGTGAAGAACGGAAGGGCGATGTCAAGATTGAGAGAATTAAGTCCAAAATGGAGGAAGGCAAGGCAAAGGATTTTAAGCTGGATGAGCGAGGTACGTTGTGGATTAAGAATCGCATTTGCGTCCCGCACAAGAAGGAACTGAAACAGCTAATTCTGGAGGAAGCTCATGACTCCAAGTACTCTATCCATCCGAAGCGCTAAGATGTATCAAGACACGAAGGAAGATTTTGGTGGCCAAGCATGAAGCGTGAAGTTGCGAGCATGTTGCGTTGTCGCGACATATGCCAAAGAGTCAAAGCAATGCATCAAAGGCGGCGAGGTTATTCGACCATGAAGATACCAGAGTGGAAATGGGAGGAAATCGGAATGGACTTCATTCTTTGGTTTACTGAGGACCCGACGGTATGACTCCATATGGGTTATAGTGGACCGTTTGACAAAGGTTGCCCACTTCATACCATAAAGACTACGTACTCAGGGGACGCTTAGCGAATTGTATATGTCAAGAATTGTATGTCTACATGGAGTTCAAAGAAAATTGTATCAGACGGTACTCGGTTTACCTCAAGATTTTGGGATAAATTGCATGAGGCCCTAGGAACCCGTCTGAACTTGATCTTGCATATCACCCAGACGGATGGGCAAGCGGAAAGAGTTAACGAGATCTTTGGAAGACATCTTTGAGGGCATGTGCATTGGCGTATACAACCGTGGGATAAGTGTTTGCCATATGCGAGTTCAGCTACAACAACGATTACGAGCAAGTTTGCGAGATGTCGCCATTGAAGCACTATATGGCGAGACCACATCGACGCCGTTGAACTGGAATGAGAGGAAGAAGCGTCATATGTTTGGGCGGATATTCTCGAGAAGTGAAAGCGAGATAGCCATGATCAGGAAAGGTTGAAAATTGCACAATCAAGACGAAGAGATTCTGCGATAATAGCGCGAGGATTTGAGCTTTGAGCACGAAGATTTTGTGTATCTCGAGTTACCCCACTCGGAGGAGTTAAGAGGTTCCACACCAAAGGGAAGTTAGGCGCAAAGATATGTTGGCCGTTCAAGATCCTAAGTCGTAGAGGTGAGGTAGCATATCATTTGGAGTTACCACGATCTTTAGCGGTGTGCATGATGTGTTCCATGTGTCACAATTAAAGAAATGTCTCGAGTGCGAAGAGCAGATGCCATTAGAGTCGGTTGAGCTACTGGGAGGATTTGACTTATAAAGTGCGGTGAAAATCTTGGGCCTGGAGATCGAAAGCGAAATAAATCGACCCGCCTGCGAGTTGATTGGAGTAACCATTCCGAGAGCGAAGCAACACAGGAGCGTGAAGAAGACTGAAGAAAGAATTCCAACCTATTTCTTAGTCATTACAGAATCTCGAATTGAGATTCCGTTAAGGGGAGGTTTGTAACACCAATTTTTTGCTTTTCTTGCATTTTATGGGTATTCTGAATTTTTGAGAATTTCTGGAATTTATTTGGAATTATTTGAATTTATTTTGAATTAAGCCATTTATCAAATTAATTAAATAATAGAAAAGTTAAAATAAATTTTTGCTGAAAATATTTTATTTGAGTCACAAATGTCTTAAAATATTTTTGGGAATTTTTCAGAATTTTTCTGATATTTTAATGCCCCAAATAAATTATTTGAATTTAGGAATTATTTTAAATCGAAAAAGGATTAAAAATCGATGAATAGTGTTGGGCGAAATCTTGGCGGCCCGTCAAGAAAACCCTAAGCGCGCCGACCGTTTGATCTCGATCCGATGGCCCACGTTGCGCCCGTCGACCGATCCGTCATCGCCGGACTCATGCATGCTTGCCGTGTGGGCCTCGGTCTCGCGCTTTCCACGCAGGCCGAGGGCACTATTTGTCGCCGCCACCGTCTGCGTGCTCCTCACATCGCGCCGCACCAGCCGTACACCGCCGCCGCCCGAGTCACCGCCGCCTCGCCGCCACGACCTCGCCAAGTCCGAAGCCCTCGCGCGCACTTCTTCGCGCCGTTCGCCGTCACCGGTGATCCTCGTCGTCATTGTTGGTTCCTTGAGTTCCTCTCGTCGGACGCGTCGGGCGTTACTCTTTCACGCGGAGAGTCACGAAGCGCCGCCGCCACGTCTTCGTCTCCGTCTCCGGTCAAGCAGCGCCGCCTTTCATCGCCGTCGCCCGAAACTCTGTCGACCGTCCGATCTCAATCGACGATTCAGATCATACGTCGCCCCCAAAACAGTAAAGCCCATCTTCTAATCTCCGCGTTAGATGCAAATCCGAGGTCGCGATTAGCCGTTCTTGATTTAACCGTAGCCGTCGGATTGGTTTTAGATGGTCAGATTGAGCCACGTCTCATCCGTACACTTGGCCGGGAAAAATCGAATTTTCAATATAAGAATAATTCGGGAAATTCGGAATATATGAATTAGGGTTTATTTTCAGGATTTTCAAACTTCAGCGCTTATAACTTTTGCGTTTTAACTCCGATTTGAGTGATTCCAATTTCTATAAATTTGTAAAATCAAGCTCTTTCTGTTTGTGAATTTTAATTGAATTTTTGGCTTGAGTTGCTCTCTGTTTTATTTATTTATTGTTGTTTATTTACGTTCTGGCGTGAAGCGTTGAAGTGCGAAGGTTTCGAGGAGAAGTGCTGACCGAGAGCAAGCTCGGGAACCAGAACCAGTACTTTTTGAAGGCAAGTTGTGTTTGATCATGTTGCACCTATTAGAGAAAATTATTTTGATTTAATTTATTGCATGCTAATTTAGTAAAAATTGGATTGAATGAATTTTGGGATTAGCTAAATGCCTAGTTCTGTATGCCACCTTGTAAGTAAATAATTATGGGCCATGAATCATTTGTCACCCTAGGTTGTGGATTAATAGTTGGACATTAATTAATTGCCAACATGGGTTGAGTAGACAAAGTAGTATGCTTAGCCCCGCCACGTGGACAATTCATGATTTTGGAAATACCAAAGTAAATATTGACTTAATGAGATATGGAACATGTTTTGTGAATGAGACATGTGTTATTGAGTTGATGATGGCACGTGGTGCAATGGTAAAGAACGAGGGTGGGAAAATGATTTAGGCGGGGCAAATGGCAAGATTGTTTACGGTGGGCCAAGAGTGGCAAAGGCGGTCGTATTTGGTTTTATTGGTTTTGGATATTTGAGTTACACTTGGTTAGTCTTGTCTCGGTCAACTAAGGACCTAACCTTGCAAGCATTTGAGTGAGTCTTTCATACAACCACAAGCTCCGTAATGGGACGGGCTTAGGTGAGTAAACCGGGAAATCTATTCTTTGGTCTTGTCGTGGTGGTGTGAGGCAGGAGAAGCGGAATGAGAACTCACATGGCGCAAGAGGGGGGCCTGGTGTGGTAACAGTCCCTCCGGTGTTGAAACCTTAGCGAGCGTCTTGGGTTTAGATGGAACTTTGGAAAGGCTTCGTTCACGGTTATTTGCCTTGGTGGTATTTGTTGTATCTTGTGGGTAAAGTGTATAACCTCTGCGAGTGTACAACCTATTGAATAGCCGTGCTCACGGTAT
This sequence comes from Guadua angustifolia, assembly GCA_036346375.1. Lineage (NCBI taxonomy): Eukaryota > Viridiplantae > Streptophyta > Magnoliopsida > Poales > Poaceae > Guadua > Guadua angustifolia. Next base: position 146,311 of record JAYEVE010001269.1, read on the forward strand.
TGAGCATCGCTCGGTGATTCTGATCAAGGGTTAGATTTTCATGAAAATGACTTGTTGACGGAAAGTGGTTGGGTTGGTAATGATGAGCTGGACTTAGGACTAAAGAATGATTCTGATTGAAGTGTTTGTGAAAGTTACTATTCTTACTCTTTGTTTCTTGCTTTACAAATTATTACGGTTTATCTTGAATCTTTGTCTTGCACATGAACCATAGCCTATCCTTTGTACTAAGCCATACATGTAGAATATTAGAATTGCATTACATGCATGACTTCTTGAGTGCTCAAAGTACTCACCCCACAACAACACAACCAGTTGAAGAAGAAGCAACCCTGCTCGGGAGGAGGAGATCCAAGAGGGCCGAGCGTACTAGGGAAGCGAAACCCGATCGATTACTGTGGCAAATTGGTTGGCGCCACGAGTTTATTTTATTTCTGCTTTGCTTTTGAATACTTAATAATTCTTAGCCTGCTAATCGTATATTTGTAACTTGACCATAAGGTCAATCACTAGTTGAATATTTATTTAAAGTACTTATTATTTCATTGGTTATGGTGTGATATGTACCAATGTTGAAATTTGTGTGCACTAAGCGTGATCTGGACTAGTCTTTGAATACCGAGAGGTCGGATTTGCACATTCGGGTCTGACAGATTTTGCATGTGTTGCAAAGGGAGAGCTCAAGCATGATTTGGTGTTTGTGGTTGTGCTAGAGGCTCGCATGTGTTGTGAGTAGAGAGCACATATGTTCGATTTGGTGTTCAAGTGTTTGTATGGAGCTAGAGGCTTGCATGTGTTGCAAGTAGAGAGTTCATACGGTTGATTTGGTTTTGGTGTGAAGTTTGGTTTTGGTGTTGCATGGAACTAGAGAATTGCATGTGTTGAAATTAGAGAGTTCATGCACCTTGATTTGGTGTTACTTGGAGCTAGACTTTTGCATGTGTTGCAAAGAGTAGTGCTCAAGCATGAAATTGGTTTAATGTGTTATTTGCAAGTTCGTTGTGTAAATAAACTGAGGTTTATGAGTCCTGAATCCCAAGAGCATGTGAGTAGGGCTTGCAACGGGTGTTGGCAAGTTATTTGGGTCTCGTGTTGACCTTCACATGGCTAGCGGGATTAATCTCATAAACTTCGAGTTTGATTTATATCGTTTTGCAAATAGATCTTGAGTTGTTGGCGAAATGTGTTTTCGCTAGTTGGAGTTTTGAATTGCAAATGTGTTTTGCAAATGAGCTTTGAAGTTATGTGTTTGATCCTAGAGCATGTGTTGGCATTTGCAAATGTGTTTTGCAAAGTGTCGGGGTCATGTGTTGATCCTTACATGGCTAGAGGGTTGATTGCATAAGTTCGCGGTTGATTTGCGAAATCGTTTTACATAATTTGGTTGTAATTCTTTGAGCATGAGCTAAATTGGTGCAAATGTGTTTTGCATGTGTGTATGATCATGTGTTGATCATCTAGAGGCTCAAAGAATGGGTTTGGGTTTTGGAGAAATGATTTTGGGTTAAATCTGGTTTTCTCGGTGTGGTGGCACTCTGCATTGTGCATGGGCGGTAGTATCATAAGTCTTGATACTACGGGCCTAAAACACCGTAGGTATTTTCGATCTTGGCGTGTTTGAGCAAAAGAAAATGAGTGTGATTCCATATGCCTCGCTATTGGATCCATCATGTATGCCATGTTATGTACACGTCCGGATGTATCATATACTCTAAGTGTTCTGGCGGTATCAATCAAACCGGGTGAAAGTCCTTTGGCATTGTGAAGAACATCCTCAAATACTTACGTGGGGCCGAGGACATGTTCTTGGTCTTTGGAGGAGAGGAAGAGCTGGTTGTAAAGGGTTACTGCGGCGCTAGCTTCCAAACCGATAAAGATGATTCACGATCGCAATCCGGTTTTGTATTACTGTCTCAATGGTGGGGCGTTGGTGGAAAAGTTCAAGCAAGAGGCGATGGGTGATTCCACGGTCGAAATTTGAGTATATTGCACCCGAAGGCTGCAAAGGATTTGTTTGGATCGAAAATTTGTTTACGAGTTGGGTGTTGTAGCTAGTGCATCTGTCGGTGGACCTCTATTGTGACAATAGTGGTGCCATTGCACTGTGAAGGATTCTAGGTCTCACCAAAAATCCAAACACATACTCGAGGCGTTATCACCTCATCAGAGATCATCGATAGAGGAGATGTGAAGATTTGCAAAGTGCACACGGATCTGAATGTCGCGAGATCCTTGACAAAACCTCTTCATGGTAGAAGCATGAGGCGCACACAAAACCATGGGTATTAGATACTTGCATGATGCACTCTAGTGCAAGTGGGAGATTGTTGGTGATATGCCTAGAGGCGATCATGTGAGATGATTGTATCATACGTCGTGTTCATGTACCTATCGGTTCTATGAATAAATGTCATTCCTTTGTTCATTGAGTATGACTTAATTGTGAAATATATTGGTTATATGATATTATTCTAAGCGATCCTGGTCACATATCATTATGTGGGACAATAGTGATCGACCGGCACATGTATTGATTGGCGGTAATGTTTCACATACCATAGATATGGAGATATCAAATCAATAATGTGGGCACATGTTAGAGAACATGGGGTTGGATAGACCCACTCAAGAGACAACGATGAGATTGTTATCTTAGAAGTGCCATCGGATGTAGTCTCGAGTGGTATACCTATCGATCATTCGACACGAGATTCTTATTGATTCTCGGCATGTGTGATGTATACCTTGGGGAACATCAAATGCTTCTCCGTAAGCAGAGGAGCTATAAAGGTAGCTTACGGGTATGCCATGAAACATGGCGTGAGATATAAGAGATCAAGATGGAATTTGCCCTCCTTGATAGCGGAGAGATATCTCTGGGCCCCTCGGTGTGGATGGATAAGGAAAAGTGCATGGCCATGCCAAAGTGATTAAAGTGTTAATCACGAATTATATCCATTACATTGGCGAGTGAATGGGTCGAGCTACCACAAGGATGCACGCATCTTGCCTTGAGCTTGGTCGGTATCGCGTTGCAAAAGGATCGATATATGAGTATATCAAGGTTCAGCCGATACGATCATTACGTGCATTAGGGGACAACATGTCACGCTAGGAACCCTTGTTGTCGATGTTACGGAAAAGAGGTTTCGAGCCATGGCGTATCGCATGAACCAAGCAATTCGCACACTTAGCAGGTTGGATCATGTCGATGGATTGGATCCATTAGTGGGTTTGTACGGTTGGATCCTCTGGCATCTTAATGGATTTCTCTTGTAGAAGATCCATTAGCGTGAGTCCTAGTGGGCTTCTATCGTAGAAGGCCCGTTAGTGCACTCTATATAAAAAGGCGTGGGGGTATGCTTGTTTGTGAGGCTCTCCCACCACGAAACCCTAGCCGTCGGCCGCTACCCTGCCGAAACCCTAGCCGTCGCGTGTAGTGCTAGCACACCGGCGCATGGCGTTCCACCTGGGCGTGTGGATACCATAGGCGCCGTTGCATCTTCCTCGTTGATCGCGAAACGTCTACTTCCTCTCTGGTGTTGCAGCGATCGCGAGGAGGCGATTATCTCGGCATCTACTCGTGCTTCCGAGCGCGGGGAGGCTTCACCCACTCTACTTCGTTGTGCGTGCTCCAAGGCTAATGCTCCATGATCTTTGACTCGCATGTATCACGGTGTTAGCGGTAAAAAAATTTTGTTTTCGGCTAGCGTAGCACCGCGTTCTCCAACATTTCATACCGTAGACGAGAGGAAGATGAATGGGCGTGCTTACATATATAGTCGGCGAGGTCGTGGTTCAAGCTGCGATCACTCTGAGGTCTACTATGAATGGTCAGTTATTCAATAGTATGTTCCTATAGTACTTGCTACAAGAACCGTTAGAGTGAAAAAATCAACAAAGTGATTTTGCTATAGTATCTTAGAAGATCTAAAACCATCGCTTTATCTGATCTACAAGGGACTGCTTAAGTTGTAGTCCCCTTGACACTAAGGTGAACCCCATCCGGCTGGTGAAGCTACTTTCGGAATGCTCTTTTTGCACAGTTCGTTGTTTATTATTATTATTATTATTATTATTACTACTACTACTACTACTTGTTGGAGAATATCTAAGAAGCTACAAGCGATTGCAACATCTGAGATCAAGAGCTGCGGCCTATCGCCAGAGGGCGATACTACCCCTCACTTGTACTAATAGACTAGTTATCCTTATAAGGGTATTTGGTCATTTGTACCAAAAACGACACTACCCCTCTTTTGTATCCATAGGCTAGTCATTCTTGAGGGTATTTTGGTCATTTGTGCAGACCATGAACTCTATAAATACCCTCCCCTCTCATTTGTAAGGGAGCTCTCGGAGCAATATAATGGAACACTCAAAGCGAGCGAGCCCTCGGGGCCACGCTCTCGGAGGCTAACCCGTAGGCTCGTCGGCAGAGTAGGCGGTCCTCTCGGACCCCGAACACATATAAAACCCTCGTGTCATTTTCACTCTCGTGGGCCTGGCACGTTAAGCTACCGGCGTCCACTCCCTTGTTTGTGTTTGGTTTTCACACCTACAACATTGGCGCCGTCCGTGGGGACCGTAGCTAACTCGTACAAGGCTATGGCTCCTACCAAGAAATACTCTAAGCCTCCTCTAACCTCGAAGCACAAGGAGCACGAGGATGGTCATCCTCTCCGGTGGAAACCCGACGCACACTGCCCTCAGAAATCGGTGCCGTTCACCCTGGGGTTGTGTAACATTCAAAATTTTTGAATTTCTTGTGCTCGAATTTAAAAGTTTGAACCTTTGCAATTTACTTGAATTTAAATTAGCTTAAATTAAATTTTTAGAATCAAAAAGGGATTTAATATGAATAATCTATAACTCAAATTAATTATTTATTATTTTATTTGGGTTCCTTGTGATTTATTTGATTTTTCTGTATTTTTGGGCATTTTTCTGAATTTATTTGCTATTTATTTGAATTATTTGAAGTATATTTGGATTTTATGGATTTTCTTAATTCAGAATTTTCTTTTCTCCTTTGTGGGCCGAAATCCCTATTCATTCAACTCGGCCCATTCCTATTCATAATAGTCGGCCCGACAGCGAAAACCCTAATTGCGTCACGCATCTCGTGGTGATCTTTCATCAGCGGTAGTGAATCGCGCCGCCACCCGGCCGAACCCAAACCCTAAAAACCTCACTCGCGTATGGCCGTTGATTTCCAATCCAGCGGCCCTCCGTGCGCCACGTCGCCCGAGGCTTTGCGCCGCCGCTGAAACCCTAGCCGCGCGGTTGATCCTTGCTTTTTGTGCCTTTACACGCGTCCCTAGGCTATTTAAGCACTGTAGCCGCCGTCTCTAGGGTTCACCACCTCGCGCGCGCCCATTTTGCCCTAACTCTCATCGGTGGAGACCCATCCTACAGCCGCCACTACCTCGCCGGAGTTAAAGCCAGTCCCCGAGCCCTTCCGCCGTCGACTCCTCCTTCCCCGGTGAGTCTCCGGTGACAAATCTGGTACCATCGAGTTCATCTTTCAATCCTCTTCCGGATCCACTAATATTTGGTCCCGATCTGTTGCTCCTCCGCGGATTTGGCATCTTCTTCTCCAGCTCCGGGCGTTACCGCCGCCGTCTCGCCGTCGGGCTTCTTCAACCGCTCGAGGTCGTCCGATCGCCCATCAACGCCGCACATCGTCCCACGTCGCCGCATCTTCCTGTGCCGCACCGTCACGCCTGGTAAGCCGCCACGCCAGCCCTTTCCGCCCCGTGTCTGCCCCGTGCTCGCCATGTGGTCGCCACCACAGCGCCACCTCATCGCCCCTTCGGATATGGTCTCTGCGTGGCGCACATGCAAGCCATGTGGCGGCCACCTCATCACTTTAGTCCTGCGTGTCCACCACGGATGCGCCACGATCTTGCCACGTTGGTGCCACTTAGATCTTAACCTCTCACGTGGCGCCACGTCGGCACTTATTCGCCCGTGATTTGCCATGTCACCGCCACGTGTCAGGCACGTCATCGCCACGTGCGACCACGTGTTTCACTGTAGCGCCACCTCACGCCGAGAACTGTGTCACCAACCGATGGACCCCGCACGTCAGCGACCGAATTAATTCGTTTAATCGTTGTTAAATCCGGAAATTCCAGCAAATCGCGCAGCGACATGTGTCAACCCTAGTTTATTTTCCGATTTTCTCTCCATTTAAACTTCGGAAGCCCCGATCTCCTCCGTTCGAACTCCGAATCGCACGATTCAAATTTCTAAATTCATGTAAAATCAATATCTATCTGTTTGTGTCATTTTTATGAATTTATGAATTTTATTTATTTTTAGTTTTATTTATTTTGCCTCGATTTGCGTGTTTCACGTGTAGGCAGCCTTAGGTTGGCGAGAGGAGCACCCAGCGGAGGTAGCTGCAGTGGGAGAAGCTGAAGGCAAGTCTCTCTTGACCATTTTGAACCCAAGTTTATGAAATGCTATTTTTTTAAATTATTGCATGCTATTTGAATTATGAATTGTATTTTAATGTCATTTTAAATGCTTAGATAAATACCAAATTGTTATAACCACATTGACATTCATGTTGACAACCATTGACACCCTAGGAAAACTAATTACTATAATGAATGATAATTAATCTTGCTATGGGAACGGTAGAAAATGCTTAGCCATGCTTAATCACGTCGGTACCTTATCATTATGGAAATGCTTTCATATTTGATTCAAATGGAATTGTGGAAATTATGGCAATTGGTGTTGCCGGTATTAATTTGAAAATAAAAGTGGAAAATGATTTAGGCAAGGCGGATTGGTTGTATGGCGGGTGCGGGATGCACAAAATTTTGGAATGTGATTGTCGCCCTAGTCAATTAAGGACCGATCATTATGTCACCATGGGCCATGCTATCTGATACAACCACATGTCTATATGGGTACGACCTGGCTAAGTAATTTGCATGTATCGTTATTTGACTTCGCCATTGGGTTGTGCGATTGCCGGGAGGGTACTTGCAAGGCGCAAGAGGGGGCTTCTGGACTGGGCGGGTAGCCCTACCAGCGGTGAAACCTTAGCGGGCGGAGTCGGTAGCGGTATGTGCATTGTAAAGGCCTTGTCATGATCTCCCTGCCGACACACCAAAGGAAGTGTGTCAATACGTTGGCGCAAGGGGTTGATCATGTCGTGTGGGTAAAGTGTACCAGCTCTGCAGAGTCTTAAAAACTACTTGAGTGGCCGTGCCCACGGATAAGAACAGCGTGGGCAGCTTTCACATTGTAGATTTTACGGTTTTGGTTTTAAAATGGAAAATGATGGATTTGGTTTAAACATGGAAATGTGGTTTGGAAATCTGCGAGCGGCTAGAGCTCCCGGACTTAGTTTGGCGGCTAGAGCCAACCAGGTAGTTGGAACCTGGAACATTGTTATACTTCAAAGTTAATTAATTATGCTATTTACATTTTGTTAAATGCTGCTTTATGAAGTTATTATCTGTATTTAAATTTCAATTTCGCTTTATGCAAATGAACCCTATATGCTTCCTTTGTTCAAGCCTTGCATTTAGCTAATTGCATTAAGTTTCCAAGACTTGCGAGTATGTTGCATACTCACCCTCGCTTTTCATTGCGGGGGCTGCTTATTCCATAAAGCAGATTATGGGAGAAGGGGTGAACAAAGAGCCTGTGATCCACCGTTCGACATTTCTGCTGAGGACTATGAAGAGGAGGATGACACGATCTTCTAGGGGCGCTTTTGATCGGTTGCTGTGGGCTAAGCGATTGGCTCTTTTTATTCTGCATTTCATTGTTACCTTTACACTTGGTAGTAAGGCTTCATACTTGTAATAATGTGATGATGTTGTTACACTCTTTTGCTTATCTTGTTATGAACTTTGTGATATATACGTATTATCATCCTTGTATCTTTGTGTGCGCTAGCTGTTCTGGACTAGCGGTTGAAACAGGAGGTTGGATTTGGTGATCCGGGTCCGAGCAGAGTTGACAATGTCCTTCAAATCGAGCTCTTGACGCATGATATCCTCCCTCAAGCGGGGTGCCTGGGCACAGGGCACGAGGTTCGTGGCTCCTCGCTCCCGTGGGGGCCAGGGGCTCTAGAGCCAACCCTCATTCCTGAAGTCCTGGAAGTAAGTAAGTGGCAAGATATGGTTGAGGCGACCGCGAGGCAAACTATGGAATACATGGTGGCCTCTTACCATTCTCATGGTGGACATCTATATTTCTCACCGCTGTAAGTTCAACCTTCATTAGTTATGGTTTTGGTGTTAATGACAAATCTAATGACAAATCTAATATTGAGTTTATCCCCTAATGCGATATTGTTATTAATGACAAATCTTATATCGAGACTAACTTGTTTATTTAGAATATCTTTGATTAGTCTCATCGCATTGAAAAATGGATAACCCAAGGTATGTGTGCATTCATCTTAGCATTAATTGCATACTTTGGATTCAAGTTAAAGTATGAACATTCCCATTGAAATAACCACAAAATGTGCATCGTGTTTCCCAATCCATATATTACATGGATGCACATATTTAGGGGGAGTTCACACTCTAACTTGAAGAGTCAATTTAAATGATAATTTAAATTGAGTTCATTTGTCTCATTAATCATTAAAGAGCACTTCATCATGTGTTGATGATGTTAGTGATCAATTGAGGACAAATGGATAGTTCTTAAGTATAATTAAGCATGTGTTGCATTATTATACTTAAGACACATTACAATCATTCAATTGATTTAGGTTGTGCTCAATTGATCTAAAGGCATCCATTATGTGTTAATGGAGTGCAAGAGATAATTGAGACAACCATGCATCTTGGACTAATAAGTTTCATGAGTTATGTTTGAGTTAGGTCCAAAGATGAATGAGATAATGAAAAGCGGGACAAGGGCGGCATCATGAGTTGATGGGCGTCAAGAGTGGATCGAAGAGAGTCGAGTAGAGATCCGGGGAGTATCAAAGTGATGATCATAAAGACCCCAAAGGGATTGCTTGCGTCTTGGCTAAGGTATAACTAGATAGGCTAAGGACTTTTGTAGTCTTTGAGTCTAGATCTTTTATCGCCGTACTATTAAGAGGGGTTGCCTCTTTGCTTGAGCTTCATCATGTGTTGGTGATCTCAATCCGCGTTCACTCAAGCTCAACCATTTGGATTTGGTTTTTGCATGAAGTTTAACCATTTGGCATGTGTTGCGAATGGATTAAAAGTTATGCTTGGTTGTTTGGTTTATGCTCCGATTTGCATGTGTTGCAAGAGGAAGAGCATATGCATTTGGTTTTCAGATCGTGCTTTGATTTGCATGTGTTGCAAATAGGATAAGCCAATCGTTGGCTTTTGCGATGGAATTCACTTTTGCATGTGTTGCATTAGTTGAAGCTTCACGTTTTGGTTATAAAACATCTTTCCTAAAACCGTGTGGTTGCTTGGAGCTAAGTTTTGCATGTGTTGCAAAAGGAGAGAGCTCAAGCATGATTTGGTATTTATGAGTTTGTATGGAGCTAGAGGCTTGCATGTGTTGCAAGTAGAGAGCTCATCTGATTGATTTAGTTTAGTTAAAGTTTGGTCTTGGTGTTGCATGGAACTAGAAATTGCATGTGTTGCAATTAGAGAGTTCATGCTTCTTGATTGATGTTGCTTGGAGCTAGACTTTTGCATGTGTTGCAAGAGTAGTGCTCAAGCATGAAATGGGTTTAATGTGTTATTTGCAAGTTAGTTGTGCGAATAAAGCGAGGTTTATGAGTCAGGAATCCCGAGCATGTGAGTGGGGCTTGCAGCGGGTGTTGGCAAGTTGACCGGGTCTTGTGTTGACCTTCACATGGCTAGGGGATTAATCTCATAAACTTCGAGTTTGATTTGTATCGTTTTGCAAATAGTTCTTGAGTTAGTTCTTGGAATGCGTTTTGAATTTGGTTGGAATTCTTTGAGCATGAGCTAATTTGGTGCAAATGTGTTTTGCACGTATGTTTGATCATGTGTTGATCATTTATTGGCTCAAGGAATGGTTTCCGGTTTTTGGAGAAATGATTTTAGAGTTGAAATCTGAAATTCTCCGGTGGGGCGCGTGCAAAATTTGGCCGATCGGACCAAGAACTCTTGGTGCAACCGCTCTGGCAGTGTGTTTTTTCCGATGAAGCGGTGTCTTGCGGTTTGGAGTCGGCGGTTGGACGCCCGGAGGGTCGGACCGGGCATGCATGCGGTGCGACCGCTTGTTCCCCGGCTTGATTTTTTTCTAGAGAAAGGTTTTGTTTTTCGGTGCGTATGGGCGGTGCGACCGCTTCGGCTTATGATATATTGTTTGTCTTGATCCGGCCATTTGGGCGCAGTAGCGTGTTTTCCAGAGGAGCTATTTTTCGGTGTTTTGCTGATTTTGCCTGGCGATGCGATCGGCGGGGTCCGTCTGACCGCCGTCGCAGTGCGATCGGCGAAGTCCGTCTTGACCGGCCGTGCGGTGGGACCGGGTGCCGAGCGGTCAGACCGGCCGTGTAACGGTCGGTTTTCCGACCGTTGGCTTGTGAGGGCCAGTCGGACCGGCCGAGGCCCGGTCGGACCGGAAAATGCTGATTCTGCCCATTTCGGCTCCCAACGGCTAGTTTTCCTTTGTGGACTATAAAAGGAGACCTTGGGGGGCAGTGGGGAGGTGCTGGTGTTATTGTGAAGTGAGTTGGCTCTTGTGTGAGTTTTTGGGAGAGGTGTTGCATGTGTTGCACACTCTCAATTGGTTCTTGAGCTAAGAGTGAACTAATTGCATGTGTTGCAATTAGGAGTGGGTTTGAGAGGCTCTTGTGCATGTGTTGCACTTGGTGAGGTCCTTGTGCATGTGTTGCACTTGGTGATCACCAAGGCGCATTTGTTGTGCCGGTGAAGTTCAAGCGGAGGCGGCTTGTTACTCTTGGAGGTTGCCGACTCCTAGGCAGCGTGGGCATCGTCTTGTGGGAGCTCTCGAGGTGTGAAAGCCCGCGAAGTTTGTGAAGGTTCGGGTTGAGCCTACAGCGGCGTGAATAACCACGACTAGTGGAAAGAGGCGGGTGCTCGGCGGGAGCGGTCCAAGTGTGGGCTTGCCTCAAGCGTGGACTAGGGGAGACCGGCAAGTCTCCGAACACTACGGAAAAATATCGGTTGTCCCTTGTCTCTTTACATTCAAGTATTTATCTTTTGCATATTATTGATTGCTTGAATTAGAATTGCTTAGTATTATTGATTTGATCAATTTAGCAATTCATACATAGAGACATAATTTAGCTAGTGCACTAGTGAGCCTAGTTGATTTAGGCTTTAAATTGTCAAAACCTTTTATATCGCTTCGCATATATAAATTGATTAGGTTTTGACATAGGGTTGGTAAAGCGAATTGTTAGTGAGGATCGAATTTTTATAATCGCCTATTCACCCCCCCCCCCTCTAGGCGCATCCTCGACCCTACAAGTGGTATCAGAGCCACGGTCACTCTCATTTTAGGCTTAACCGTCTAGAGAGTAAAAAGGATGGCAACTAGAGGTTTAGTGCACTGCACCGATTCATATATATTTGATGGCTCTAATTATGCTTCATGGAAAATATTTATGATTAATCATTTTAAATCCATGAGCCCACAAATATGGTGTATCGTAGATGTCGGCATTTCTTCTCCACTAAATGAAATTGCTCCAACTAAAGGAGATGAGAAATGTCTACATCTCGACGCTCAAGCAACTAACGTTTTATTTAGCATTGTGAGCGTAGATATTTTTAATCTCATTTGCAACCTCAAGAGCGCTCATGATATGTGGATCAAGCTTCAAGATTTATTTGAATCATCCACAACTATTGAGGATTGCATTGAGGAAGAATTGTCGGTTGATGACACTCCAACGTCAACATCAAGTGATGAACCGGCATCTCCATCAACCTCAACCTCCGCCTCAAGCGACGACGAAAATTCACTTAAATCAAAAATTCGTTGCTTCATGGCTAAAGGTAAAAATGAGGTAAGTGATGATGAAGATGAGCCCTCATATGATGATTTAATGAATATGTTAGAGGAGCTCAATGAATTTCTTGGAAAGGAGAAAAAGAAATATAAGATTTTAAAATTAGAACATGAAACACTTCAAAATGAATATGATGTTCTAAAAGAAAATCATGAAAAGATCCTTTTCAAGGAATTCAGTAAAGCTAGTGTGGATATTGCCACTCAATGCAATTTAGTTGATGAATTGCCTCACTCAAATCCGATTACAAACAATTCATCAAATAAATGCATATCCACTTCTAGCGATGATTTGCCTTGTTGCTCCAATGATATCGCTTCTAGTTCCTCTATGTGTTTAGATGCTAATCTTGTAGAGGAGAACAAAGAGCTCAAGGCTCAAGTCATTAGATTGGAAAATGACTTGAAAAGATGCGTCAAAGGAAAAGCTGTCCTCGACGAAATCTTGAGCAAGCCAAGGGCGCCTCAAGACAAGCGTGGACTCGGCTACAACTCCAAGAGGGAGAATAGCAAGACAAGACACAACGCACGACACTCGAAGACCATCAAGTGTTTTGCTTGCAACAAGAAGGGCCACCTAGCCTCCGTGTGCCCTAATCAAGTGGATAACAAGGCCACAACACCAACCTTGAGGCAAACCGGCGTTGAGCACAACAAGAAGGTCAAGAGAGGACCAAACGGCGTAACGTGCTTCAATTGCCGAGAAAAGGGGCATTTCGGTAAGGATTGTCCCAAAGGTATCACTCCTAAGCCTATTCTCATTGATAATAATTTTATGCTTAGGAAGGACAAGAATGGCAATGTGTTTGTCAAGCTTGTCAAATCCCCTATGCCGACTAAAAATGATATTCATTTGCATAGGAAGAGTAATTCTAGTAATATGTTTGCTAAAAATGCTAAATTTCCTAAGACTAAGAAAAATCATGATGATCATGTGCTTAGGAAAAATAACAATAGCAAACCATATGCTAGATTTGCTAGATCCTCTAAGCCAATGCGTAATTTTAATTATCATATGCTTAGAAAAGATCAAACTAGAAATAGTTTTGCAAAATATCATTGTCCTCCTATGCCTTCTAATAAAAATGCAAATTATTTGTCTAGGAGGAATAATTCTCGCAAAACTATTCCTAGTCATGTTAGTCAATTTAAAAATGCTAAAATTAGGACCATTTGGGTTCTTAAATCAATTGTGACTAACATTGTCGGACCCAACAAAGATTGGGTACCAAAAAGTGCCTAAAAAGATTTGTAGGCAATAAAGAGATGGATTGGACGCTTGCTCACCAAGAGGAGAAGGTTTATATTCGTCTACAAGTGGTGTCAAGCTTGAAGAAAATCAAGTCCATCATGAGCCAATGCCATCTCGGTAACAAGTATTTAAATTGATTCTTATGCGTATAGCCTTGTGTAGGTTATTATGAAATATAAATGAATATCAATTTAGATTACTTGTTATGGCCACTTGCTCTCGCCTCTCATCTATTCTCTTATTGCAAATCTTGAGCAAGTTTAATAGTGGCACATTTAGGGAGAGTGTTAATTCATATTCATGTGTATCACATCCCTATGTGTGCCCATATTAATATAAGTGCATATATATATATTTTCAAAATCAAACCATTTAGCCAAAAGTCAAAATTTTGTATACTATTACTAATCTTATGAAAAACTAGTTGAAAAATGTATACAAATGCTTTCAAAAGGTTTTCCAATGGTTTTGGCTTTACAAAAACTAATTTCAAAAGAAAATAAGTTTTTAGCCCAAAAACAAGTTACTAGTATCTTGATTTTGATTTAAACTTATAATTTTCATAGAATTAAAAGTAAAAGGATTTTGAAAATAATTCCAAAATGAAAATCCTAGAGTTGGTCATTCTTAACAACTTTTGTATTCAAAAGATTTTCAAAAGACCAACCTAGCAAAAGATATTTGATTTTGAAACTCGCCGAAAAACTATACTTGACCCATAATGGTCATATTCTAGCACTTAGTGAGTTTCTCCATTTGGATCCATTCTTGTATAGAATTATGATTCAAAATGGTATTTTAGACTCATACACAAAATTCAAATCCATATATCTTACCCCATGCTTAATTTGAATTCTTTGTGTTGTTGATTTGGCTTTGATTTCTTTTGCTTCTTCATTTGGACTATTTAGGTCAAAAGTCAAAAATCATATTTAAAAGGACCAAATTTGTGAAAAGCTTTGAAAAAGTATTATATTAAGTATTCCAAAGGTTTTCAAGTTTTCAAAATGAAAATTCTATGTTAAAATCTAATTTGGCTAAAAAAACGATTTGATTTGAACCAAAATGGCCTATTTAGGCATATAGATCAAATCGTAGTATTCGAGTTGGATTTCACCATAAATATTGGCTATACACATTCTTGATACACCTATCTAAGCCATGGAAAAATAAATTGCATGAAATCCAAACCGAAGTGCATTTTGAGGCTTTTTGTGAAAATCGATTTTCGTTTTTGCCTCAAAGCGCAATTTGCCATATCTTTCAAAATAAAATTGATTTTGAGAAAATTCTTTTTGCAAAACCTTCTAATTAGTCCAAAATTCATCTCTGCAAAATTTCAAATTTTTTGGACTTCATTTGAATTATTTTTGACAAAATTTGCAAAAAGTCGGGTTTTCAGCCTGTCTGGGCCGGTTGGACCGACCCCCTTGCGGTTGGACCGGCCATTAGGGCGGTCGGACCGGCCATGGAACGCTGAGCTCTGAATTTTTAGATTTTTTAGAGTTTTCTTTTGGGATATCTTTTGATTGGTACTTCCTTTTTCAAAAATTCTTTTTGTAAAAGATTCTTGTGATCCCAAAGTTCATTTGTGCTAAATTTGAAAAATTTTACAATTTATTTGATCACGTTTTCAAGTGGTATCAGTTATGAGCACTTTAATTAATCTAAAGCGTGATTTTCACTTGATCTTTTGAAAAGACAAAACTTGTGCAATTCAAATGCAAATAACTCCATGATTCATTTATTGAATATCTTGGGGAGTTTATTCATTGCAAGTTTTGGGCATAATTGCTTCAAGTGATATCATGTCTTTGTTTTGCTCGATACTAAATCTTTTGGACTTTATTAATCTATTTTGAGCTTTTCTTCTTTCGATACCCGTAAGTACTTATTGCTCTGAGAATATTGCTCTGATACCCATCAATGCTATCGATAATTCTTTCAAGTGGTATCAAGTCTTTGTGATTTGATTCTAAGTGGTATCAATTGAGCATTTATTCATCCATATGCTTACAAGTGGTATAATTGAGATTCCTTTCTTCAAGTGATATCATGGTTCTCATTATTCATTTCTTCTAGTGATATCCTTGATTATATGGATTCCTTTTTAAGTGGTATCATTGAATTCAATTATTTCCTACAAGTGGTATTTCATTGCCTCTTTGTAGTATCTTTCCGATACCCACATTTCGATTAAGAATTTTTCCTCGCAAGCTAACATTGTAAGTTCAACCGCTTACGAATTCTCTGTGTGAGATTCTTTATGTGTTGAAATACATAAAAGAAGAAAATCTCTAGTTGAGCATTATTTTTCAACTAAAATTTGAAAATGCTCCTTCTTTTGGATCTTCTTGCAAAACCCTTGAGATTAGTTTTACAAGTGGTATCTAATTTCTCAAGTGGTAATTCTTTTGAGTTCCTCGTTTATCCGATTAGGCAAATTATTGGATTCTTCAAAAGAATCATGTTGAGAATTCGCAAAGCCTAATAAAATGAGGAGTGAGTTATTTGAATTATTTATTTGAAACACATTCAAATATTTCAAATAAACCGTGTGATACCCATACTTCATTTTTCATGCTTATCTTTACAAGTGGTATCCATAACTGCAAGTGCTTATTCTTCCTTCAAAGTGGTATCCAAAATCCCGAATATGGTCTCTTTTTGAGTTTTTCTTCTTTTGGTATCAGGCCATATTTCAAATTTAAACTTGTTTTATTCCTTTTATATCCTTTTCATTTGGGATTTCATTGCCTATCTTTTTCATTTGGCTTAAGTTCTTCAAATTCCACTCCAAGGTCATAAGTATGCATTCTAATTCTTATATGACCTTCATTAAAAAGAAATGGTTAAATGCTAAAAGGGAGAATAATTAAATAAGCGGGAGAATGTTTTCAAAGTTAAATGCCAAAGGGAGATAATGATAAATCTTATTAATGATAAATGTTTAAATGCTAAGCAGGGGAAGAATGTATTTCAAGTTAATCTTTTAGTTTTCCATTTTTGGTGCTTAATGCCAAAGGGGAGAATTAGGAAGCTTAATGTCATTTGGTTTAAAAAGTAAGCTTACTATGATTAAGGGGGAGAATTAATATGCATATGTGTTCAATTAGCTTAAATTCTCTCAACATGTTAGTTTTAACCCACATGTGCTCATTAAGCTTGGATTTGTCATTAATCACCAAAAAGGGGGAGATTGTAAGTTCAACCTTCATTAGTTATGGTTTTGGTGTTAATGACAAATCTAATGACAAATCTAATATTGAGTTTATCCCCTAATGCGATATTGTTATTAATGACAAATCTTATATCAAGACTAACTTGTTTATTTAGAATATCTTTGATTAGTCTCATCGCATTGAAAAATGGATAACCCAAGGTATGTGTGCATTCATCTTAGCATTAATTGCATACTTTGGATTCAAGTTAAAGTATGAACATTCCCATTGAAATAACCACAAAATGTGCATCGTGTTTCCCAATCCATATATTACATGGATGCACATATTTAGGGGGAGTTCACACTCTAACTTGAAGAGTCAATTTAAATGATAATTTAAATTGAGTTCATTTGTCTCATTAATCATTAAAGAGCACTTCATCATGTGTTGATGATGTTCCGTGATCAAATGAGGACAAATGGATAGTTCTTAAGTATAATTAAGCATGTGTTGCATTATTATACTTAAGACACATTTACAATCATTCCAATTGATTTAGGTTGTTCTCAATTGATCTAAAGGCATCCATTATGTGTTAATGGAGTGCAAGAGATAATTGAGACAACCATGCATCTTGGACTAATAAGTTTCATGAGGTATGTTTGAGTTAGGTCCAAAGATGAATGAGATAATGAAAACGGGACAAGGACGGCATCATGAGTTGATGGGCGTCAAGAGTGGATCGAAGAGGAGTCGAGTAGAGATCCGGGGAGTATCAAAGTGATGATCATAAAGACCCCAAAGGGATTGCTTGCGTCTTGGCTAAGGTATAACTAGATAGGCTAAGGACTTTTGTAGTCTTTGAGTCTAGATCTTTTATCGCCGTACTATTAAGAGGGGTTGCCTCTTTGCTTGAGCTTCACATGTGTTGGTGATCTCAATCCGTGTTCACTCAAGCTCAACCATTTGGATTTGGTTTTTGCATGAAGTTTAACCATTTGGCATGTGTTGCGAATGGGTTAAAAGTTATGCTTGGTTGTTTAGTTTATGCTCCGATTTGCATGTGTTGCAAAGAGGAAGAGCATATGCATTTGGTTTTCGCACTGTGCTTTGATTTGCATGTGTTGCAAATAGGATAAGCCAATGCGTTAGCTTTTGCGTGGAATTCACTTTTGCATGTGTTGCATTAGTTGAAGCTCACGTTTTGGTTCGCAAAACATCTTTCTTAAAACTGTGTGGTTGCTTGGAGCTAAGTTTTGCATGTGTTGCAAAAGGAGAGAGCTCAAGCATGATTTGGTATTTATGAGTTTGTATGGAGCTAGAGGCTTGCATGTGTTGCAAGTAGAGAGCTCATACAGTTGATTTGGTTTAGTTGAAGTTTGGTCTTGGTGTTGCATGGAACTAGAGAATTGCATGTGTTGCAATTAGAGAGTTCATGCTTCTTGATTTGATGTTGCTTGGAGCTAGACTTTTGCATGTGTTGCAAAGAGTAGTGCTCAAGCATGAAATGGGTTTAATGTGTTATTTGCAAGTTCGTTGTGCGAATAAACTGAGGTTTATGAGTCAGGAATCCGAGAGCATGTGAGTGGGGCTTGCAGCGGGTGTTGGCAAGTTGGCCGGGTCTTGTGTTGACCTTCACATGGCTACGAGGATTAATCTCATAAACTTCGAGTTTGATTTGCTTAATAAGTTTTGCAAATAGTTCTTGAGTTAGTTGCGGAATCGTTTTGAATTTGGTTGGAATTCTTTGAGCATGAGCTAATTTGGTGCAAATGTGTTTTGCGTGTGTATGATCATGTGTTGATCATTTATTGGCTCAAGGAATGGTTTCGGTTTTTGGAGAATTGATTTTAGAGTTGAAATCTGAAATTCTCGATTGAAGTGATCTTGGCCGATTTGGCCAGTCGGACCGAACTTCTATGATACAACCGCTCTCTGGCAGTGTGTTTTTCGATGAAGCGGTGTCTTTGCGTTTGGAGTCTGGCGGTTGGACCGCCCGGAGGCGGTAATCTGCGGGCATGCATTGATCGCGACCGCTCGTTCCCCGGCTTGATTTTTTTCCAGAGAAAGGTTTTATTTTTCGGTGCGTATGGGCGGTGCGACCGCTTGGCTTGTGGTATGACTCTTTGTGCGGTCCGGCCATTTGGGCCTTGGCGCGTGTTTTCTAGAGGAGTTGTTTTTCGGTGTTTTGCTGATTTTGCCTGGCGGTGCGACCGGCCGTGCGGTGCGACCGGGTGCCGAGCGGTCAGACCGGCCGTGTAACGGTCGGTTTTCCGACCGTTGGCTTGTGAGGGCCGGTCGGACCGGAAAATGCTGATTCTGCCCATTTCGACCCCCAACGGCTAGTTTTCCTTTGTGGGCTATAAAAGGAGACCTTGGGGGGCAGTGGGGAGGTGCTGGTGTTATTGTGAAGTGAGTTGGCTCTTGTGTGAGTTTTTGGGAGAGGTGTTGCATGTGTTGCACGCTCTCAATTGGTTCTTGAGCTAAAAGTGAACTAATTGCATGTGTTGCAATTAGGAGTGGGTTTGAGAGGCTCTTGTGCATGTGTTGCACTTGAGTGAGGTCCTTGTGCATGTGTTGCACTTGGTGATCACCGAGGCGCATTTGTTGTGCCGGTGAAGTTCAAGCGGAGGGCGGCTTGTTACTCTTGGAGGTTCTTGACTCCTAGGCAGGCGTGGCGTCGTCTTGTGAGGAGCTCTCGAGGTGTGAAAGCCCGGTGAAGTTTGTGAAGGTTCGGGTTGAGCCTCGCGGCGTGAAAAACCACGACTAGTGGAAAGAGGCGGGTGCTCGGCGGGAGCGGTCCAAGTGTGGGCTTGCCTCAAGCGTGGACTAGGGAGACCAGCAAGTCTCCGAACACCACGAGAAAAATATCGGTTGTCCTTGTCTCTTTACATTCAAGTATTTATCTTTTGCATATTATTGATTGCTTGAATTAGAATTGCTTAGTATTATTGATTTGATCAATTTAGCAATTCATACATAGAGACATAATTTAGCTAGTGCACTAGTGAGCCTAGTTGATTTAGGCTTTAAATTGTCAAAACCTTTTTATCGCTTCCGCATATATAAATTGATTAGGTTTTGACATAGGGTTGGAGTAGAGCGAATTGTTAGTGAGGGATCGAATTTTTATAATCGCCTATTCACCCCCCCTCTAGGCGCATCCTCGACCCTACAACCGCTCCCACCACCGCCCTTAGTCTAAGTGTTCACGGAGATGGGGGCACGTAGAGGCCCAACAATCACTTTCGGAGTTTGCACCGTCACCACCAAATCCAAGGCCCGAGCTTGCATCCCCAAGGATGGGAGCCCTAGGCTGTCCGCCACAAGCACCTCCTCCTGGGCGAGATGACAGAAGAGCCCCTTGGACCAGAGGAAGTCGCTCCCTCAGAAGCAGTCCCAGGCGTTGCGGTTATCCTCGAACACCTTTAAAGCTCGAAGGGCCCCCATCGCGCTCAGCACAGTCACGGGGATGGGAGCGGTTTCCACTCCGCCACCACCAGTCATGCTTCTCCTTCACCAAGTCATCACTATCATCCCCCGCCAGCACAGGCATCATTCTAGAACAAGGGAAGCCAAATCTGGGGTCTCCTGGCCCGCTCAAGCCGCTTGTTAGCGAGAGTACTCTGGCTCTCCTGGACGTGGACATCGTCGTCGCCCTCGATAAGCATCAAGCTCTCCTAGCTCTGAGGAGTCTCATCACCACCGTCATCGACATCTTTCAGGGGGAGGAGGAACTTGAAGAAGCAATAATGGCTCATAGGCTGCTATCCCAGGCTAAGTCATATGTAGTCCTTAAAGGAAGGTTCTACAAGCGTGGAGCATCAGTCTTAATCATGTACATCGTAAAAGAAGAAGGCATCTTGCTCCTTGTAAATGTGTATGAAGGCCTCTGTAGCCCCTAAATCACGCCAAGGGCAACAACAACAAAAGTATTACATCAGGGCTTCTATTGGCCCATAATGGTGCAAGATGTTATCAACAACCTCAAGTCATATGGAGAATGCCAAAAGATAGAATCCGACCACCTTACTCCTTCCACTCTATACCAATCATCTGGTCTTTCGCCCGATGGGGAATGGACCTGCTTGAACCATTTCCACCGGTCGAGGGGGGCTATGAGCATGTGGCGGTAGCTGTGGATTATTTCACTAAGTGGATAGAGGGACTTCTACAGTTTTGTCGGTACTACATTGCACTTCAGTGGCTCATCCAAAGACTAATTGCACAAAGGCTATCCTCCCTGAAGAGCCTAGGGAAAACTTCATCCAAAGTACAAAGGCCCTTATTGCACCTTCTCAGTTTTGGGGTCGGACTCTTGTCGCATTTTAACTTTCAAAGACAAGAAAATGAAGCACGCATGAAATATGGACAAACTCCGCAAACTTTACATCTAAGCCATATTGTATATCATGGCTCCTATACATTTTCCTTGTATGGAATTTTCAACCTTGCGGTGCATAGGGCGCACGACCCCCGTGGTCTCCCCTAGCAAAAGTCCATGGTGGCTTGGGCGTCCGTCGCCTTCACCATGGCAGTCCTTATACATTTCTCTTGTATGGGATCCCACCCTTGCGGTGCATAGGGCATACGACCCCCGTGGTCTCCCCTAAACAAAAGTCCAAAGTGGCCTGGGCGTCCGTCGCCCCCACCACGGCGGCTAATGTCCTGCTGGACCCAGGGCATTAGTGATAACTTGGGCCTAGGGCCCAAGTTAATGGATGTGCTAAGGATTAGTCCCCCTTGTAGCCTCCAGGCCATGTGCTGAAACGACCTCGGGTCACCTTGCCTTGCTCTGTAGCTTGGCAAGGTTAATCGCACTCATGCACCCCTAATCTTTTGAAAGCCCCTATCTCTGAGGTCAAATGGCTATGATGCTCACATATTTTGTGAATGCCACAGCATGCCCCTTACAGGGGCCATAGACATTGGTCCTCACTAAGTTCATGCTGTGAGTGACTTTGGACTTCGCAACAGGAAGCTATTGTGCAACGCCAAGCATATTCCTCATTGATTCACATGCGTGTGAACTAGTGAGATGATCCAATGAAGAACCCTTTGCTCGCCCATCAGGGGCATAGGGCAGGGTTGTGTAGGGAGTTTGCCTCTCGAGAGCTTTTGGCGGCAAAAGATTATTGTGCCTCCTTACGGCTCTTTAAAGGTGCTCCATGACTTAGTCTCACAAGCGCTCCACGATTGTGCTCCATGACTCAGTCTTAAGACACCTCGCGAATGAGCACCTCAAAGCCTTCACCCCTTTGTGGCCATGCGGTGTTTATAACTTAACCTGATGAGCACCTCTGCTCCATGGTTTTAGTCTCACGAGGCTCTCCTTAGCAATCGGGGCAATCACTACTAAAGTATCGGTTATATTATCTCACTTGTCCCTCAATGCTTCCTTTGTCACATCCGAGGGGCAGGGGGCTGAGTGGTGTAACCAACAAGAAGACACCATGACACCCAAGACCTTGCCATGGTGACAAGCCTTGAGCACTTCGCACATCGCTCACTCGGTCCTATTTCAAGCATTTGGCATGTCCATCGTATTCCGCTTCCATACTTGAGCACAACAATTGTCGAGCTAGCAAAACTATGTGCCAATTTGTCACACGTCCTCGTGGGAAGCTTTCATCTGAGTGGAGCTAGAAGTTGGATAAATCATGGGTGCCCTCGCAAGTATGCCTAAAGCCTCATGGCTCACACAGACGCTTCTCGTGTGAAGCACCCATGCAGCATTGAGCCCCGAAATTTGGCTAAACCTCGGAGAGTTTTCCAACACTGGAATATTGACAATGTTGTTGCATCCCCAGCCATTAGAGATACCTACCTCCCGATGTACCTCAGGTTCGGGGACATTCATCCCTGCAAGAATCTAGTCGGCCTCCTACCTTCTTCGGATTGTCTCTCTGGAAAAGGGCTGGCGTCCAAAACTGTCATTTCCATCAAGTCAAATCAGCTCAACTCGGGCCTCATGGGCATGATGAACAGTTGTTGGTTTTGGGCCTCCTCAAGGGCCATCCCGGCGGTATGAATAATATCCTTATTAATGTCAACACCGACTACACCAAG
This sequence comes from Guadua angustifolia, assembly GCA_036346375.1. NCBI lineage: Eukaryota > Viridiplantae > Streptophyta > Magnoliopsida > Poales > Poaceae > Guadua > Guadua angustifolia. The sequence goes on from JAYEVE010001269.1 coordinate 168,778, forward strand.
GAGTTCGGTGCCATCCACTACGACAAGGTCCGTGACCTCCGCAAGGGGTACTACGTTGGCAAGCTCATCGTTACAAATGAAATGCTGACTCATTGACGTCAAGCTCTACTTGCGCACATACACGTCGACAAGCTTCGTCAAGAGGGCTGGCTAGGGGAGCTCTCCTAATCAAGATATACTTCAAGGACGAGGATCCCAAGTAGCCCAATGGCAAGCTCCTGTCGCGGTACTTGGACTCTCCTGAGGGCTGGGGCTCGCGCCCTCGACTGGTGCCTATACTCGATGCCACAGCAGACGTAGGCACTGCAATTGCGCCCCACGCTCGGTGCTCGAGCTTCATCGAGCCCTTTCTTTGTGTTAGCCCCAAGGAAGCAACAATGGTGGCGACGTCCAATAAGGCCAAGGAAGGGAAGTATGAGAATTTGACAAAATCTTGGGCACCCGCGTGTCCATGAAGACACTATTTGGCTAAGTCATGGGTGTCCTCACAAAGATCCTTCGGGCCTATTGTCTCGCGCGGAGGCCTCGCCCCTCGCGAGCACTTGTGTGACTGTGTCATGGGTGCCCTTGCATGGATCCCTCGAACCCGTGCTCGTGCCCTACAGGAGTGTCCGTGCCCATGCTCTGCAGCGACGACACCACACGCCCTTGGATTTGGGAAGCGAAAGAAGAAATCCAAGTACAGCACTTGGGCTACATTCGTGCACCCCGAAATGGCATGCTGTAGCTGTGCCCCGGGAGCCCTAGCCAATGCAATGTGGCCTATTGCAATCCGCCCTGGCGTGTTGCGCCTTGCGTTCGTGAGGAAGGCGCTCTACATACTGCACGACTGCACCGCATGTGCCCAAAGTGCCGTGCAAACTTTTCGACTACAACTCCCTAACACCGGCGTCTGGAAGCTTACGCCTTGGCGTCGAATGGTGACACCCACATGCTCGAGATCTTTGCAGTGGCGCCCGCACCTATGGGGCCTCACTCCGGGGCATCCATCACCCTGCGCCCGTGAGGTTGACACCTGGCGCTCGTGCCTTGGCGCGCGCCCTACCCGCATAGCCAAGTAGCTCGGCGCCCGCCGCTGCATAGTGCATTCCTGCGGACCCTGCGAGTACCACAATCGCCCGCGGATGTCGCCCTACGGCTAGAGAGGCCTTCTCTGGCGGCGCTAACACTGTGCCTGCGCACATTCACATGCCCGTTGCGGTGCTCACGGTGCCCAGCGCCTTGCAAGCGACCCCTGCGGCGAGCTCGCTTGGCTCTCATTGCGGTCAAGGCGGCCGCGCCTCACGCCCAGCCGTGCTGCATGCATGATGCTCTTCTGGCCTTAGCCCGCGTGAGGGACCGACATCCTCGCCTCCTCGGTCGGCGTGCGTGTGAGGCACCCGGCACCTCGACCTTTCAACCTTCGCCCGCAGGAGGAGCCAGTGTACACGAAAACGTCCTATGCGTCCCCCTTCTGGCCTCCGCATCCACGCGAGGTAGCCTGTACCTATGCCTCTCAGCCAGGCCATGACTTGTGCAAGAGCGCCCTACCCCGTGACACGCTCCCTAGCGCTGCACCCGAGTCCCCTCGACCGGAGCCGACGCGAGAGCGCCCTGCGGCTCTTAGGCCCCATGCTGCCACAAGTGCCCTATGTGGCACCCTCGTGCGCCCGGCTTGAGCGCCCTACGCCTGGCCTTGCCACGCCCCGTGCGCTCAACTCATGCGCCCTGCGACCGATCTTATCGCGCCTAAGAGCTTGGCTCCCACAACCCGTGCGACACAATGTCTACGAGAACACCCTTACGCTCCGTGCGCCCAATGCCTTGTGCCCTCACGCCCCACATGCCATGTTGCATTGTGCCCCCTGCGGTGGCTCACCCCGCGCATGAGGCACCCTACGGCCAGGCGCCCCGTGCCCTACGCCCGAGTCCAAGCACCTAGCAGCAAGTGCTTGCGATGGCACCTTGTGCTTATGCTTGGCGGCGCCGTGCCGTGTGTCCAACGCATGGCATTCTTGATGCGCACAAGCACCTGCGCCATCTTCTTTGCGGCCGCTCTCACGTCTGCGCCGACATGCCCCGTGCCTTGCGTAGCACTCTTGCCGGCCGCGCGCAGCGCTCCTCACCCACTAAATGGTCGTGACCTGCATACGTGCCCAAGTGCCACAACACTACAGGCCACTACTACAGAAACAGTTTTTAATACCGGTTTGTAATGGCTTTTAGTACCGGTTTTTGAACCGGTATAAAGCAATCGGGACTGATGTTCCCTGGGCATCAATACCGGTTAAGAGAACCGGTACTAAAGGTGTAGAAAAGTTTTAAAATATGTCAAAGGTATGGGAGAAGCGGAACTCGAACCCGCAACCTCGTGACTCTAGCCTCAACCTTCTAACCAACCCACCCACCATCGCGTACTGATATACATAGAATATGCATTCCTTTTGAACTTTCCTCAAACGAGGCATCGATAGCGGTTAAGTAACACGAACCGCATGAAAACCCTCATCGATACCGGTTCGTAACACGAACCGATACTAATATACCCCACCTTTAGTACCGGTTCGTGTTACGAACCGGTACTAAAAGCCCACGACAGTCCTGTAGCCAATGAACCGGTACTGAAGTCCTCATCAGTACGGGTTCAAATCCAACCGAGACTGATAGACCGGTATGGAAGGTCTGATCTGTAGTAGTGGGCCCAAGTGCCTCGCGCAATGTGCCCGGCACCCTACTACAGTGCTCCGTGCCTGTGTATGAAGTGCCCGGCGCTCCTTCACCCGTTGGCTTGGCACCTTGCGGCTGAGACGCCTATGCCCCTCTCCACGCCTTGCAGCTGACGAACCCCGGCACACTGCGCCCCGACGTGCTCGGTTCCTGACCACCCAACGTGGTCCCGTGAGCGCAGGGCGCCCACGTGGCTGGTCCACGGTGCTGCAGGGCGCTCAAGCGGCTGGATCTCTCCGACTGTAGCCTTACCAATCGCATCTCGCCAGAACTCGGCAGTCTCAAGGCGCTCACAGTGCCGGACCTCTCCTAAAACGCGCTCACCAGCGAGGTCTCCGGCTCCCTCGCGTCCCTCACCTGGAGCTCCAGCTACTAGACCTCTTCCTCAACCACCCCGGGAACTAGAGCCCTCGCTTGGGCCCCGCGGCAGCGCCCGCGCCGTGCATGAGGTGCCCTGCAGTCAGGAGCCACACGCCCTACGCACCCCTGCTACCTCCAAGTCATGAGCGATCGGCGCCTCCCTTGCTGCAGCGCCCTTGTGGCGTCCTCGCCTGCCACAGTGCCCAACTGCAGCTCCAGGCGCCCCATGTCCTGTGGCTCGCATCCATGGCTAAGCGCCTCGCGTGGCCAAGCCTGTGTGTGCCGTGCCCTGCAGCTCATGCTCCTTGGAGGCACCCAGGAACTTAGCTCCTGGCATCCAGCGCCCTGCGACCCTCAGGCGTTGGCGCTGTGCATGGGAGCGGCTGGCGCCCAGGGCCCTGCATGGGGGTGGCTGCACCCGGGAGGGGCGCCTTGCCCCTCGCACGCCCTGGCGCCCTGCGACGCGCGCATTTTTCCCCGCGCCTGGTGCCCAGCGCCCTGCGTACACTCCAACGGCCCCGCTCATGCTCCTCGAAGGCACCCAGGGACTTAGCTCCTGGCATCCAGCGATCCAGCACCTTGCGCCTTGGCACCTGCTTGCCCAACCACCATCATTCCGCTGCTACGGCGCCCTGCATGGGAGCAGCTGGCGGTGCGTCCACGTCGAGCATGCAGTGCGATCTGCATCCGCGATGGATAAAGCACGCACGGGAGTGGCTACAATGGCCCGGGGGCTGATATGATGGGGTCTGTGTGTCCGTGACTCATTCTCGGGGCCACGCTCACCCAGAGCACGAGCCTCATGCGCCTAGCGCCCTGCAGATGCTCTCGCACCCAAACTGTGTCCTGCGCCCTGAGGATCGGATGCGTTCCACAAGCACCTGTGCCTTGCACCCTGCGCGCCGGTATCCCGTGATGGCCGTTCCTACGCCTAAGGCCCTAGCGCATGCCCACCATGACAAGGCGCTATACTGCTGCGCTATTTGGACTAGCGTGGCTAAGTCCTGCAAGTCGGTCCTCGTGGTGGGGCTTCCTGTGCAAGGCTCCCCGCAGTAGCGCGTGCGCCCAGCGCCCTGCGCTCCTGGTACCCCGCGTGTCCCAAACTACCAGGGCGGCAGCGGCGCATCGGTGACTTCGCGAGTGTGTGCCCCGTCGTTGATTGGAATGCACCTACACCTGAACGCCCCGCGGCGATGCCTCACTACTGCTATGCGCCATGCACCCTGATGCGTGGGCACCATGCGCATTGCGCCCGTGCTCGTGCGGCTAAGTTAGATTAGCCGAGCACCTTGCTGCTGTGCGTCCAGGTGTTGGTGCCTGCGCCCTGTAGCGCCCTCCTGTCGAGCCTACGCGCCCCGCGCGATGTCCTAGCGCCCTGCGCCTACTCCCTGCAGCGCCTTCCTACTGAGCCTGAGCACCCTGCACCCTGCAACTCACCCTCAAGCAGCGCCCTGGTGCCTTGCGGGAATCTCAGAAAACTGAGAAGGTCTCACCTGGAGTCGCCCCCTTCTCCACGCGAGTGCCCAAGCCCAGGACCGGCGCCCATACGTTGCTACACTATGTGGAGAAGAGGCTTAAATACTGCAGGAGCTAGTTCATGCGTCTCCTATAGGCAAAGTCCATGCGTGCTAAGAAAGGGCCGTTCAAGGCAGCAGCCTTCAGGAAAAGTAAAAACGAAAGCGAATGCTTTCACTGCCAGGCTACCGATCGTTTGAACCAACCAAAGGCAAAAAGGAAAATAACATGTGGATCGTAGAGGATATTAGTTGGCCCAGGACACACTAAGAGTTTAACCATGTCATGAAGTCTGGTTAAGTGCTGGAATTTTTATGGAATGAGATCATAAATTTGCCACGCCATGAACTTTCCAGATTAAGTGTTGGGCCTCCCCATGACTCGAAGCACGCAGGAGGAGGCAGCCTGTGGGCCGGAAAGTGGCATCTAGCAGCCCAAGTTGCACTGGAAAATCTGCTATGGCGTTGAATTTGCCTCAAATTCAAATCCGCTATAGATGATCCTCAAAGTTTGACTGAGTTCGGTGCTTCTTCCGCAGCCTCCGCAAGCATGCACGACGTCCAATACTACCCCTTCGGGCGCTTTCCTTAGCGCCAAGGCGAGGACTCTTGTTGGAGAATATCGAAGAGCTACAAGCGATTGCAACATCTGAATCAAGAGGCGTAGCCTATCGGCGAGAGGGCGATACTACCCCTCACTTGTACTAATAGACTAGTTATCCTTATAAGGGTATTTGGTCATTTGTACCAAAAACGACACTACCCTCTTTTTGTATCCATAGGCTAGTCATTCTTGAGGGTATTTTGGTCATTGTGCAGACCATGAACTCTATAAATACCCCTTCCCTCTCATTTGTAAGGGAGCTCTCGGAGCAATATAATGGAACACTCAAACCAGCGAGCCCTCGGGGCCCTGCTCTCCAGGAGGCTAACCCCGTAGGCTCGTCGGCAGGGAGTAGGCGGTCCTCTCGGACCCCAGACACATATAAAACCCTCGTGTCATTTTCACTCTCGTGGACGCTGGCCCGTTAAACGGCCGACGTCCACTCCCTTGTTTGTGTTTGGTTTTCACACCTACAACACTACTACTATTATTTCTTGAGCAAACTGTTGCACAAAGGTCCACCTGAGGACTTGTTTGCGATGAACTCACCGCTTTGGTCTTCACATTTGTGGCTTGTGTTGGAACAGAACGTCAAAACTTTGCGGTAATTTTCTCTTTATTTCTTCTCGCTCTATTCACTTTTACAACTTAGGCTTACCCCCATATTTATACCCAAAACTTCAACCCATAAAAACAGAATAGGATTTCACTTCCTTATCCTAATCGGACTTCTTTTCCTAAATGGACTCTTAATCAAACTCCTAATCTAATTACAAAATTATCTCTAACATTTCCCCCCCTAATTTTGTAATATTTAACTTTTAAAAACAACTCTATCTAATCTTCCAAATTTTTCAAAGATTTTCCTCTCTGTAGTCTCTTCCTTTTCTTTTGTTGCCCCAACAGCCAGGAACTGCTGCTTCTCTCTGATGTATAGCTTCACGCACTATGTACTGGAATCTGTTCTCTGTACTTCTCCCGTTGCATGCGAACTGCTTGCTGGCCCGTCCTGTAGCACGTCCTGTTGCGTATTGTAGCAAATCCTGTTTGCACACTGTAGCACCGAAACTTGTTTTTCGCTGCTGCAGCCATGCTTCCCTATTTTGTCCTTTCGTGCGTCGCCTCTGAGACTTCCTTTTTTTCGCAGCCACCGCCAGAAACCTTTGTTTTTTTTTTGAAAGAAACAGCATGAGAGTTGCCGTCTATATTAATTAGAGGAAAAAAAGGAAAGAAACAAAGGTGGGCCCTGTTTTTTAAGGGAAAAACCGGACCCGTGAAAAAACCTCACAAGAATCCACCACTTACAGTTATCACAGGAACACAACTCCTCACACTAAGAAAGCGCGAAAGAGAGAAGGGAAGACAAAACCACTCTCCAATCAATCTTTAAACCGTAGACTGAGATGACAGGGCGAAACTACTGATGAGCACCGCATCCTTTATCGCCGCGGCCACCTGCTCCGGTGTTCTAGTCATCCCCTGGAAGATTCTTTGATTTCTCTCTAGCCATAAGTTCCACCAGAAATAGATGACAAGGCCATCCAGCTCTTTTCGGCATTGCTTGTCAAAAAGGGATCTGAGCCTTCTCCACCATCTGTACACCGAGCATTTGTCGTGAGGTTTTGACCTTATCGGCTTCCCCAGCGTGCAGGATACTCCAAACTTGTCTAGTGAAAGGCGGGTCTTTGCGAGATGAGTTGATGTCTCTGTGTCATGTTAAAGAATGCGACTTGCATTACATGGCCACCCCTCTTTATCATGTTATCTGCTTTGTTAGTATTTTGTTGTGTAGCAATGTCCATGCAAAGAAACGACATTTAGGTTCCGCTTTTGCCTTCCATATAGGGCAGATCTTCATCTTGCGTTATCTGATGTGAAATTGTACTAGGTATGCACTCCTTGTTGAGTATTGACCATCGGCCATCCAGCGCCAGGTTATCTGATCTTGCCTATTTTCATCCCTGTTGATATTACGTATCGCTTGAAAAAGTGCTACAAACTCCCTGATTTGATTCTTTGAAGCCAAGGGATGCAAAAGCGAATCAATAGTTGTTATGCAAGGCCGGTGGAATGGATATGTTCTTTCTTGAGCTCGCGGAAAAGGTGTGGAAGCGATGTTTTTGGAGCTTGTCCTTCAACCCAGCTTGATCTCCAAAAGTCTGCGAGTTTACCATTTCCTACCGTGACCACCGTTGAGGCATTAAAGAGGGCTATGTCAATTTTGTCACATGGCAGTTCCATCCCTGTCCAGGCTCTTTCATTGTTCTTCCATCTAAACCAGAGCCAACGAAGCCTGAGCGCTCTGGCGAATCGTTCAAGATCTTTGATGCCAAGACCCCCTTTGCTTTTCGGCCTGCAGGTGACGGGCCATTTAATTAAGCAGTGTCCACCACTACATGTCGCCGGCTCTTTTCCTCTCCATAGAAAGCCTCTTCTTAGCTTGTCGATACAAGTAATCAGCCACTTTTGGGCTGGAAAGACCGTTAAGTGATATATCGGTTGTGCTGTTAGCACTGAATTAACCAGGGTCTCTCTTCTCTTTGCGACGCCCTTTTCTTTCCGTGCGACTCTCTGTTTTTTTCATCTCTTCTCTTTGCGACGCCCTTTTCTTTCCGTGCGACTCTCTCAAAACCAGGAGACACCTTCTCTGTTACGGTTAGGTTGTGACTTCTTCTGATTATCTCGGCAAATTTCGCATCTCGGCATGAAGCTTCCCTCGCTCTCTCTGAATTTTTCCTTGAGCTAGTCTTACACCTTACAAGTTTTTAGAAATCTTGTATAACCGGTTTGAGGATCTCATGACCTTTATCAATAAATCTTTGTTCTTGTCATAAACACGCAAGAACTCCGCTTTCTGACTCTACTCTGCACCCTTCTTACGCTAATTGCGAGGCGAGGTATGTTGTTGCACAAATTCGGTATATAATAAATTTGAGAGAATAACTTCTGATCACCGTTCTTGCATTGTACCAACATTGTTCCTTTGCTTCTTATTTGCACCGTAGAGCCATCACCAAACTTTACTTTTCCTGAAATTTTCTCGTCAAGCTCATGAAATACGGGATCTCCAGTCATGTGATTGCTTGCTCCATTGTCCAAGTACCACAAATCATCGTGATCGTGGCTATCTCCCTCCATGCATAATTTAGGAACTATATTCTCCTCATTCAACATCAACATGTTTGGCTTCTCTTCTTTGCACAATAAGAAGAGTAGAGCCAGTTCATCGTAGCCTGGGTGAGGTTTACCTCCTCATTCTTCTTCTTGTTCCAGCAATCTAAAGCAAAGTACCCATACTTATTACAATTGAAGCACTTTATATGACTACGACACTCCGCCGTGTAGTGACCATATTTTTCACATTCAAAACATTTGATATGTGACTTATCTCGTGGTCTGTAATCACCATCTTGTTCAGACTTATCTCCTCGGTCACCTCTGTCTCCTCGACCACCTCTGCCTCCTCGTCTCCCAGAAACCACGGCGTCACGCTGCGGTTAAAGCGCTTCGTTCACCTCTTTCATCTTCCTTTAACGATGAATGCATTTGCTCGTTACGGGATTGATACCCTGCTCCTTCTGTGGTGATACCCTTGGTAACTCCTCATGCGCCTTGAGCGAACCGGTGATCTCCTCAATTTTCATATTCTCCAAATCGGGGAGTACATGGCGTGGTGGCAGCAGGCACAAACTTTTACGGTAGCAGCTTGCAGTATTTCTTCAACGCCACGATTCCTCCATCCATGCCGAGAGAAATAATTTGGTTGTATAATGAAGTAAGCTTCTGGCGAACTAAATCATTGTTGGGTTTCTTCCATCGAAGATTCTCAAACTCGTTCCGTAGATTTTGTAGTCGCACCTCCTTCACGCGGTCAACTCCCGCGCATCTTCTCAAGTGTTAGCCATGCTTCACGTCTTTGTCTCTTTCGATGGTGATGCATCATCGAATCAGTACTACGATAGATCGCGATAAGTGCGGCTGATCTATCCTATCATCTTGCTCGGCCTTCTCCTTTGGATCGTTGCACCCAGACACCACAGGCGCACAAATTTGCCTTCATCTTTATTGCCCACACGGATAATTGTCGATCTTGAGGAGAGGGTATTGGAGGATATGGATCCACTCTGAATCTTTGCTTTCTCACCCATGATCTTCGGATATCAGAACAGCCTCTGCTTTACTTGTTTCTTTCACGTCATGTTACTCTTGTTACTCCACGTCACGACGAACGCCCACGCCGCGCGTCGTGCGTCTAGACTGCTGCTTCTACTTTTCTTGTTCTTGTCTCAACACCGCATCACGTCCTTCTCTGCAGCCGAGCTTTGCGCGAGTCGCGCTCTGCCGATGCATACGTGAACTCACGCAACCGTTGTCCTGGCGCCCTCTGCTTCGCTCGATTCCTTTGTGTCACGCTCGACGAACGAAGCCTCTTTTCCTTGCGCCGCACCGCCGCTTCACGTTGCGTCAGGAACTTGCGTACCGCAGGTCTGCAGCCTCCTCTTGCTTGCACAGCCTCCACCGCTAGGAGCTGGTGCTGCTTCTTTGCTGCGTCAAGTCCTTGATGTTTGCTGCTGCTTGGAAGTTGCTCTCCTTTTCTTTTGTGCGGCACGCAACATCCGACTCGGAAGAAGTCGCCGAGACGTCCTTCAATCCGAACTCGCCAAGAAATCTACTTGACAGATCATGCCTATGCTCTGATACCACTTGTTAGAACAGAACGTCAAAATTTTGCGGCAATTTTCTTTTTATTTCTTCTCACTCTGTTCACTTTTACTGGGGCTTACCCCCGTATTTATGGGGTGTTTGGGACAGCTCCAGCTCCACCAAAATCTGTGAAATTGGTGGACCAGGGTATTTCTAGCTCTAGAAATTTATGGAGTTGGAGCTGTGGATACATTAAAAACGTTTAGGTAGATCATCTTGCTTACATTTTAGACTAAAAATATAAACCTAATTCACTTTATTTAGACTATAATTTTCAAATCTGAGCTGGAGCTGAAATTTGGAGCTCTTCCAAACAGGGCCTTATACCCAAAACTTCAACCCACAAAAACAGAATAGGATTCCACTTCCTTATCCTAATCGGACTCCTTTTCCTAAACGGACTCTTAATCAAACTCCTAATCTAATTACAAAATTATCTCTGACTCTAACAGCTTGTGCGCAGTCCAAAGGTCATCTCTTCGTTTCCCCACTCCACCCGGACAGTTTGGCTAGAAGTGTTTTATCCTATAAAGAGCATTGACAAATTACATTTGAATTCCTAAAATTATCTAAGGTTTCATCAATTACCTAGTTGGTTTTTGTGGGATTCTTTTAACTTCTGTTTTGCTTAATACTGTTGATCATGCAATTTAAATTTCATACACAATGGAAATGGACGGTGGTGGCTACACTAGCAGCCCTGGAGAAGACGACTGATTGGTAGCCATAGGCCCACCAGCATATGAAGACTTCTTCCTGTTTTTGTTCACATATGCCAATCAGATAGACCTTACACTCAGCGACCACGCCTAACCTGACAAAGATTAAGTTACATTTGGTTGCCGATATAAACTTCTGGTAATCGCTGGATGTGAATTTGAATGAGAGTTTTGACACTGCAGGTGTTCTTTTTACCAGGCTGGCCAGTTGAGTTGGCCTGTGGTTAGGTATGACTATCGGAAGAAAAATGATCTGATAAGTCGGTCCAAACACGGCACATTTCACTTTCAAGTAGACCACCCTTATATTAAACTCTTCAATCTGCCCTCTTTGATAGACCACAGAATCTGCCCATGATATGCAGATATTCACACTTATTTAAGATATAAGAAGCTTGACTTTTCAACATTGACTAGTCAACCCCAGGCCACAGTTGTTGAACCTTATGCTGAAATTCTGAACAGAGATATTTTCATATTTGTATTATTCAGAATCTACAAAAGCATATATAAAGTGGATTGTGGATTCTAGTTTATATCGATGGGCTAGATTACGAGAATCGATTTGTAGAATCGAGCTGTTTATTTTTATTTAGCTTTTGGGCTAGAATCCAAGAATCACAACAAAAACAAAGCAGACCTAAGACAAATAGTTAAGACTACAAAAACTCTTAAAAATATGAGTACTTACTTTTTCACTTGGAAGACAAAATTAGGAACTTTCATCACGCTATCAAAAAGAAACCGTGTAAATGGCTCTAAGGTCCCAACTCAGCATTGCAAAGACCAGAAATTTCATACCGTGGACAGAGGAAGATGAATGGACATACTTACATATATGGTTGGCGAGGTCGCGGTTCACTACAGGGAGTACAACGGATGGTTTGGATTATCCAATAGTGTGTTGCTATAGTACTTGCAACAAAAATTGTTCGAGTGAAAAAAAATCAACACAGTGATTTTGCTACATTATACTTAAAAGATTTGGACCATCGCTTTGTGCGATCCGTGAGGACTGCTTAAGTTGTAGTCCCATGAAACTGCTGGTGAACCCCATCCGGCTGGTGAAGCTGCTTTGGGAACGCTCTTTTCGCACAGTTGGGTGTTTATTATTATTAGTAGCAGTAGTACTACTATTATTTCTTGAGCAAACTGTTGCACAAAGGTCGACCTGAGGACTTCTTTCTGATGAACTCATCGCTTTGCTCTGCACATTTGTGGCTTGTGCGCAGTCCAAAGGTAATCTGAAGGTTTCCCCACTCCACCCGGACAGTTTGGTTAGAAGTATTTTATCCTATAAACAGCATTGACAAATTACATTTGAATTCCTAAAATTATCTAAGGTTTCATCAATTACCTAGTTGGTTTTTGTGGGATTCTTTTAATTTCTGTTTTGTTTACTACTGTTGATCATGTAATTTAGATTTCATAGGAGAAGACGATTGATTGGTAGCCATAGGCCCACTAGCGTATGAAGACTTCTTCCTGTTTTTGTTCACATACGCCAATCAGATAGACCTTAACACTGAGCGACCACGCCTAATCTGACAAAGATTAAGTTACATTTGGTTGCCGATATAAACTTCTGGTAATCACTGGATGTGAATTTGAATGAGAGAGTTTTGACACTGCAGGTGTTCTTTTTACCTGGCTGGCCAGTTGAGTTGGCCTGTGGTTAGGTTTGACCATCGGAAGAAAAATGATCTGATAAGTCGGTCCAAACACGGCACATTTCACTTTCAAGTAGACCACCCTTATATTAAACTCTTCAATCTGCCCTCTTTGATAGACCACAGAATCTGCCCATGATATGCAGATATTCACACTTATTTAAGATATAAGAAGCTTGACTTTTCAACATTGACTAGTCAACCCCAGGCCACAGTTGTTGAACCTTATGCTGAAATTCTGAACAGAGATATTTTCATTTAACTAGTTACAGGACGGCCACTAGAGTGTTACAACCCAGCCTGAGAAGCAAAGGCGTGGTGCGTGACATAGCCTTCAGGTAAAGCATCTTACTTTTCTTCTCTTGCTTTGCAAATTTGTGGTCTGAATTGTGATGTATCTTGTGTTCTTTCAAAATATTAGTTTTGCATATCGCTTATGGAAGAACATACACCCTGTTCTGCAACCTGTATGATTTCGTTCGCGTAAAGAGGTTTTCGTTCCTTTGAAGTAGACTAGCCCATGTTTCATCTCACCTACAGACAACAGATGCAGGAACGACGAGATCACTTCATTAGTTCTTTGCATGGTGCAGCCATGAAGCAAGCGTACAGCTATCCCAACCAGGGTTCAAATATCGAATTGGAAACAATTTCGGTACGTAGCCGATTACTAAAACCAGCGGTAATTGGCTGGTAAATGAAATATTTGGGCCGAAGTTTTTTGAGATATATATAAAAACGGTGGAGATTAACAAGATATTGAAGTACAGAGAAATATACCTGAAATATAGTGGAAATTTCAAAATTCAACTTTGAGTGTGAGCCCACGGAGAAAATCTGGCCGGTAGTACAGTTACTGTCGGTTACCGAGAAATCTGGTTACCACAGGTAAACAACGAAAACCGGTTCAGAAAATTTTCCCTGATCCCGACTTCGCCTTCAGACAATCAACTAGCCTTTAGGTGAAGTTTATATCGTTCCTTGCAAGACATACTCTGAGCTGTGATGAATTTTTCTCATCTGAAATATCAATATTTGCATTTCCCACTTGGTAGGAATCGAACATGATGCAGAGATGTCAATATTCCAGAGAAGCAGCGGCATGATTCCTTTCGTCCGGAATGTCCTTTACAGTTTCACAAACTTTGATATTCAGCTCATTTAGCAGTTGTGGTCTCGTGGAACAGTCATGCACCCTTTCGACATGCTGGTGGCCCTTTGCCTTGTCGTATTCCTCTCATTCATTCCCTCTGTTCGTGCCCAGAAGTGGTATCACTCTACTGCTGCTCCCCAACACAGTGGAACGTTTCTGCAATGACGCCCGTCAGCATTGATGGAGGTTCTAGCGCCCGGATCATCCTCAGCGACACTAGCTCTGACATCCGTGTTAGTTTTGGCTTCTACAGCATGGATGGTACTTCATTCCTCCTTTCAATCTTTTTGACTGGCTATAATGGCTACAATGATCTTCTCATCGGCCAGCCTCAGGTCATCTGGTCCGCCAACCGCCATTACCTTATAAGCAGTGATGCTACCCTATCCTTCACTGGGGAAGGTGAGCTGCTCCTCCATGACGGCAATGGCACCTTGGTTTGGTCAACAGCCACCAAGGGCAGGTCTGTTGTTGGCATGCGACTCCAAGGTTCGGGAAACCTTGTGCTTTCAAATCAAAATGATACCACTGCCTGGCAGTCCTTTGACCACCCTACGGACTCTTTGGTCTTGTGGCAGTCACTCTGTAGAGGAGTGAACCTTACTGCCAATATTTCAGCCAAGGATTGGGCACCTGGGAAGGTTTACCTTTCCACCTTGTGGAACGGGTTGCAGTTCTATTTTGATTCTACTCCCTACACACAAGTGTTCCAGCCCATTCTTGCAGGCAATGTAACATCGACTTGCTATGCATTTGTAAATGGCAGCCTCGGGTCCTCTAACCAGATCTTCTCACTACCCCTGGCGAGATCGATGCAGTTCATTCGGCTGGAATCTGATGGCCATTTGAGGCTTTATGAAATGAAAGGATCTGCCTTCCAGATGGTGCTAGATGTGCTAAGCAATGATGTGAATGTATGCAACTACCCAATGGCATGTGGTGAGTATGGTGTATGCAACCACCTAAACAGAACCATGGCACCAATGAGTCCAGACCTCCTAATGCCTCAAACAATAGAGCTTTCACGTCGAATGCCTCTCGGGCTGGTGATTTCTGGAGAGGAAACCAGCCCCGTTTTGGTCCTGGTCATGGGGGCTTTCAAGGGAGAGGTCCTCATGGTCCTTTTGGCCGAGGTATGGCTGGGCGTGGTGGACGTTTCCCCCCTCAGCAGTGTGAAGGTGGACGTGGATCTTCGAATGCTATTGGGGCTCCAGATCCTGGTAACAAATCTCTGTCCAATGGGGTTACTTTGTCCGAAGCAAACCAATCCATAGCGTCAGCAGAAGGCACTTTAGCTAAGGCTAAGAAGCCAAGACCTCCTCTCTGTTTTCGTTGCAAGTGTAGCGGACATGTGAACGATGAGTGTACGGCTGACCTAGATTGTGTCATTTGCAATAAAAAAACTCTCATATCATGGCAAAATGTCCCATCCTTAAAATGCCAAAACCCGAGGCTTCTCTGTTTGGTTTTGGCAAAGGGGAACTAGGTTTCTTTCGTCTCCCAGATTATGATTTCAAGCTTGAGACACCGGATCCTTCTCCTATTGCTCTTATCAAAGTCTCTGGTGGACAGATTGGTGCTGAGGTGGTTCAAACTGAGTTGGCTCATTTGATCACTAAGGATTGGGTGTGGGAGGCTTTACCCCATAGTGAGGACTCCTTCCTTGTTTCTTTTCCCTCTGTGGAAGAACTAAAGAGGATGGCCGATATAGATTTTAGGCTTAGAAATCATGGGGTTACCCTCACAATTCTTGAATGGGATGATGCTCGGGAGGTGCTGCCTTCTTATCATTTGGATGAGGTTTGGGTCCATGTCACCGGTGTTCCTCATGCATGGAGACATTATCTTGGATTCTGGGCTCTTGGGTCTGTCATTGGGGTTACCCTTGATGTAGACATGCTCACATATAGGAAAAAGGGAGTCATTAGGTTGCTGGTTGGTATGATGAGCCGAGAGCTTTTGCCTTTCTCCACCGATATTGTGTGTGGCAAATTTGGATATGATATAGTTTTCTCCGTGGAGAAGAGTGATTTTGTTCCTGTAGCTCTGCCTATCACTAAGGAGGATCCTTCTAATGGAGGAGATGGTGGGTTGGACAAGGGAAATAATCCTAATGGTGATAACCCAGATCAGATTGCAAAGAAATTAAAAAACAGTGTGGCTCCTAGTGGTTCAAATCCTTCTCCTTCGGCGGGTGACAGCAGTTTTACTCCCATGCAGTTGGCGGTAGTACCTTCTGGTCGCAGACCGGTGCAAAGGTTCAGACCGATCGTCTCTGATGGAGCCCGCTGCTTACCTGAGATGGCAGTTAAACCGAAGAGTAATACCACTGCTGTTGTCCTGAATGTTATGTCTCTTAAAGATCCGACTCCTATTAATTCTCGGACAAACTTGCTGGGAAGGTGCTCGACTGTCCAGCGACCTCTGGTTTCAATGGTTGCTCAACCGGTTTTAAACCTGCCATTGTGTTGCCCTAGGCCTCCATGCTTGAATTCTGAAACTGCAATGGTTAAGAACCCGGTTACTTCTTCTTTGATGCAGACCTTGCTAGATCTTAGGACTGATGTGAGAAATTTTGATTTCGTTCCAGAAGCAGTTGGAATGATCAATCTAACTAATGCCTCTGGGTTATCCTTTCGTCCTGAAAATTCTAGGCTCAAGGTATATGCTGATCTTGTGACTTCTTTTAATTTTTCTGAGCCATGCAATCCTAATTGCTTGAATTCGTTGCAGGATGGAAAATGTATGAACATGTGCTCAAAAAAGCCCGGCCGATCCATGACAATTAAATCTGGGCTGCCCTCCCTTAACCACTCCCCTGTTGTTGGAAGGATGACTGGTCGGGTTTCTAGTCTGGAAGGGATGATGGCCAAGTACTCTGTGGGGCACAAAGCGTTTGTCCCAGGTAATGGAGTACCGAATATGTCTCCCAGACTACCAGGGTCTACATCATCTAATGGCCATAAGGTATGCAAGGGTATCTCCGAGTTTGAAGTTCAGTTTGATAATACTTTAGCTGAGCATGATGCGTCAATGCAGAATGTGGGGTCTGACAAAGTGGATGCTGTCAGTTTGAGCAAACATGCAGTAATGGATACTGTATCGCTTATGTTTCATCCTTTTCCTGCTATAAGAGTAAGCTCCCTTGTTGACCCAACTAGCTCTACTGCCTCTATTGCAAATGATTTTGTTGGGATGGACGTTGATATGGGTGAGGTGCAGAATCTGGGGACTTCTGAGCCTAACTTGAAGGATGTGGTGACTCATAACATTCCTTCCAGCCCTACAGCGCAATTGGTTCATAATCCTGGTATAAGTCAGAGGCTATGCAATACCCATCTTGAGAATTTCTTTGAGCCGCGTAGGAGCTTACGAATTAATTCTTTTGCAGCCAATGGGAGTTCTCCTGCTGATGATGATATAACTTTGAAAGCTATGAGGAGAGCTTCGGCTCGCAATCTTGATGGTAGCATAGATGGGGTAAAGGAGTCTGCTCCAAAGAAGATGACTTATTCGGCTCCTTTTTGTCCCCAACAAATTGGTACGACATCTCCTTCGAACTCTCCTTCTATTAGCTCAATACCCAACTCAGTTTGTGCTAAAAGACTTAACAATATTGGGCTAATTGTGGGCAACAATTCCTCGACGGTTAATTTGTCAATTAACATGTTGAAGCGTATAGAAGTGGATAGAATGACGGTTTTAAAAAAGACAGAAGTTAACTCGCAATATAAAAACAGTAAGAATAAAGAATGTGACAATTCTTTTATTAACGCTGTTGATGATGTCAATGAACTTGACAATGATCTTCTCGCTCACCTAATAAATGACGTTTCAGAGGTTGACTTTGATGACGTGGAGCTAGACACAAAGCTATGTGATTTGATGGCTTCCACGCGAAAACAAAAAAAGTCTTTCAAGAAACGTAGAAACTTGAAGGGTGACAATATATCTAAAAAGAAAGTATCACAATGAAAGGCCTTTTTTGGAATAGCAGAGGTCTGTCAGACTTGGCTAAAATTAGGTACATTTCTGAGGCAGTTAGAGACCTTAATTTACACTCTATTGCTATAATGGAAACCGGAAAGCAGGATATGTCAAAGACGAATCTTTCGCGTCTCTCTGGAGGGGTGGATTTCGTTTGGCACTGCCTTCCACCTCGGGGTCGATCTGGGGGAATTCTTTTGGGTGTCAGAGCTGACAGTCTAGATGTATCCCTTATTGTTGATGGTGAATTTTACATTAAATTTCACCTCTGTAATAAGTCGGATAATTTTAAATGGATTTTGATGGCTGTTTATGGGCCGGCCCAAGATGATTTCAAGTCAGCCTTCCTAGCGGATTTGGTTCAGGCCTGTCAAGCAAACCCACTTCCCACCCTCATTGGAGGGGATTTTAACATCTTGAGAAGCAGTAAGGAGAAAAACAATATTAGATTTAATAACCGTTGGCCATTTCTTTTCAATGCAGTCATTGATAGCTTTGATTTAAGGGAAATAGATCTAACGGGGCGTCAATTCACCTGGGCTAACTCTTTGCCTAATCCTACCTACGAAAAGCTAGATAGAGTACTCATGACAACTGAATGGGAACTGAAATACCCATTGGTCACGGTTCGGGCTCTAGATAGGGGGGTATCTGATCATACCCCTTTACTACTAGATATGGGAACTCCGGCCTTTTCGGGAAATAACAAATTATTCAAATTTGAACTAAGCTGGTTCCAGCGGAATGGCTTTGACAAGCAAGTCATTGATATCTGGAACAAAACGTATAAGGGGAAGAACTCGGTCCAAAGATGGAATAATAAGTTGAGTGCATTGCGTAGATCCCTAAGGGGTTGGGCGGCTCAAACTAATGGGGTTTACAAGAAAAAGAAGCTTGATCTCTAAAACATTATCAACATATTGGATACCACTGCTGAAATTAGAGATCTGACCGAGAATGAACAAAACCTTTTGGCTCATTCTAGGGATCATCTGACTAATCTTCTTAGAGAGGAGGAGATTAAGTATTACCAGCGGGCCAAAGCTAAGAATATCCTTTTGGGTGATAATAACACTCGCTACTTCCATTTGGTTGACAATGGGAGGCATAGGAAGAAGAAAATTTTCTTTCTTGATAATGGAGATAGCAGGATTGAGGGCCATGCTAATCTCAAAAACTTTATCACCAGTTTCTACAAGGATTTATTTGGTGAACCGGATGAAAACTCCTTCACCTTAGATGAATCATGTAATCTAGATATTCCCCAGGTCTCGGGCTGCGAGAATGATCTCCTGACCGCTGATTTTACGGAAATTGAGATTAAAGAGGCAATCTTCTCAATGGAGCACAATAAAGCGCCAGGACCAGATGGTTTCCCGGCTGAATTTTATCAGCATTTCTGGCAAACCATTAAAGGAGACCTGGTCCAGATGTTCCTTGATCTATTTAGAGGAGATCTGCCCCTTTTTAGTCTCAATTTTGGTGTTATTACTCTGATCCCTAAGGTTCAAGATGCAAATATCATTCAACAATACAGACCGATTTGTTTGCTGAATGTAAGTTATAAGATTTTCACTAAAGTTGCCACATGTAGATTAAACTCGATGGCTGACAAGGTAATCAGCCCAACACAAACTGCTTTCATGAAAGGAAGAAATATTCTTGAAGGAGTTGTGATCCTTCATGAAACTGTACACGAACTCCACCGTAAAAACCAAGATGGGATAATTCTTAAATTAGATTTCGAGAAAGCATATGATAAAGTTCGATGGCCCTTTCTGTTTCAGTCCCTCCGGATGAAAGGCTTCTCGCCTAAATGGATCTCATGGGTAAAGTCTTTCATTTCAGGGGGTAGTGTAGCTGTGAATATTAATGATGATGTTGGACCCTATTTTCAGACTAGAAAAGGACTTCGGCAAGGAGATCCTCTATCTCCTTTGTTGTTTATATCATAGCGGATATGCTAAAAGTGCTTATAAGTAGAGCAACATTGGATGGGCAATTCGATGGAATTATCCCGCACCTAGTGGATGGGGGGCTTTCAATCCTTCAGTACGCAGATGACACTATCCTCTTTTTGGATCATGATCCGGAGAAGGCGCGTAATATGAAGTTAATCCTGTATGCGTTTGAGCAAGCTTCGGGTCTTAAGATCAACTGCCATAAAAGTGAAATCTTCTGTTTTGGGAAAGCCCAAGAGCATCTAGGTTACTATACTGACTTGTTTGGATGCAAAGCCGGTATTTTTCCAATCAACTACCTTGGCATCCCAATTCATTATAGGAAGTTAAGAAATTATGATTGGAAGAAGGTTGAAGAACGTGTTGAAAAAAGGCTTAGCAGTTGGAAAGGAAAGAACCTCTCTATCGGAGGACGCCTTGTTTTGATTAACTCGGTGCTTAGCAGTCTTCCGACGTATATGATGTCCTTCTTCTCCTTACCCAAAGGAGTCCTTAAAAAGCTGGATTATTTTTGATCCAGATTTTATTGGCAAGGGGATGAATATAAGAAAAAATACAGACTTACCAAATGGAGCATACTATGCCAACCAAAAGATCAAGGAGGTCTAGGGATTCATGATCTAAATAAAAAGAATATTGCCCTTCTTAGCAAGTGGTTGTATAGATTGCTTTCTTCAGATGGGATGTGGCAACAGATTCTTCGAAACAAATATTTGGGTTCAAAGTCTTTGGCTCAAGTGGAAAGGAAGAAGGGAGACTCTCACTTTTGGTCTTGCCTAATGAAGGTGAAATGAGACTTTCTTCGTTTTGGAACCTTTATTGTGAAAAATGGATCACACGTTCGCTTCTGGGAAGACATCTGGATGGGTGGAACACCTCTGAGTGAACAGTATCCTTCCTTATATAACATAGTCAGACCAAAATCTCTATCAATTTCAGAGGCATTGAGATCCTCACCTCCTAACTTCTCTTGGTGAAGACTTCTCATCGGTCCAAAGCTAGTTGCTTGGAATGAATTGCTGGTTCGCATTGAAGGAGTTGTTCTGTCACATGAACAGGATATCTTTTACTGGAATCTAACCTCAAATGGTTGTTTCTCGGTAAAATCTCACTATGCTGCCTTAATACTCAGAAACATACCCAATGAAAACAGAAAATTGTGGAAGATAAAAGCTCCGTTGAGAATTAAAATCTTCTTATGGTACTTACGAAGGGGTGTGGTACTTACGAAAGATAATTTAGCTAAGCGAAATTGGAAGGGTAATTTGTCTTGTGTTTTCTGCCACAAAAACGAGACAATCAAACATTTGTTCTTTGAATGTCGTTTTGCTCGGTCTGTTTGGTGTGTCCTTCATTTAGCAACCGGGATAAAACAACCTGTTAGCGTCGAACATATGTTTGGGAATTGGCTTTATAGTCTCAATAAAGATTCGAAACCTTTGTTTCTGCTTGGAGCGATGGCTTTGTGTTGGTCAATTTGGAATTGAAGAAAGCGATATGGTTTTAACAAAAGTCTTGATATCTCCTTCTGAGTTATCCATTTGGCGGCTTCTTGGCTCTCGGTTGGGCTATTCTCAATGGGAGGACTTGCGGCGTGGGTTGTGGTTGGTTCGCAACTGTTGGTGCAAGCGGCAAAGTCTTATTTCTCCCAGGCTCATGGGTGGCGATCTAGCCTTCGGATTGCGGGTCTCTAGAGATATGTTTGCTCCTTTTGCCTTTTGCTATTCCCCACTAGCTACTTTCGTGGGCTGTGATGCTAATGGAGGAGATGCAAGTTTATTTCGGTGGAGGCTTCTCATCGTTTGATTCGGGTTGCCAAGGACTTCTATTCCCGGCCGCATAGATGGCGGTCTAGTCTTCGTTTTGCTAGCTATTACTGTCTGTGTCTTTCTTTTTTCTTGTTTGGCTGTGTGCTTTTTCAAGCAGAGGCCGGAAGTAATTTCAGGGATTTTGTATCTTCTCGATGTAATTTTCTTGAAATCAATAAAAACTTCCATTATCAAAAAAAAAGTAGATGAACGACATCCAAGTTCTGGCTGCATACCATTAGCTGCTCTCTCCTGCAACCATATGCAGGAGCACCAGTTCTTACCATTTGATCACATTTCATACTTCAGTGACATTAGCTTCCAATTATTGTCAATTCCAAGTGCTACAGAAAACGCTTGCAAGCAATCGTGCTTAAGGAATTGCTTTTGTAAAATTGCGTTGTTTCAGAACTTGAGTATTGGGCCTCCTAGTGATGTTGGCCATTGTTTGCTATTGTCAGATGGACAACCAGTCATGCTTACAGAGAGTTCCAACAGTAGTACTTCTGCATTTGTGAAAATACAAGGAAGCTTGTCAACTGAAAGGAGAGCCAGGACCAGGAGAATGAGGATCAGGATCATAGTTGGTTGCACAGTTGGTAGTTTGGCTTTATCTTCTATTGTTGTTTCTCTTTTAATGTGGAGGCGGAGAGCGCGAAAGAAAGTGGAAGAAGAAGAATACTTTGTTGGCATAACTGGGATACCAAAACGCTTCTCATTGAAAGAGTTAAAGGTGGCTACCAGGAACTTCTCCCGGAGGCTTGGTGGTGGGGGGTTTGGATCTGTCTTTGAAGGTAACATAGGTAAGGAAACTATTGCTGTGAAACGCCTGGAAGGAGTTGATCAAGGAAAGGATGAGTTCTAGCAGAGGTTGAGACCGTAGGCAGAATTCATCACATCAATCTTGCTAGGCTAATTGGATTTTGTGCTGAAAAATCACACAGGCTTCTTGTCTATGAGTACATGAGCAATGGTTCATTGGATAGGTGGATATTCCACACACCTCCAGCTTTTACTCTTTCTTGGAAGACCAGGCGTAACATTATCATGGGTATCGCTAAGGGCTTGTCATACCTCCATGAAGAATGTAAACAAAGGATCGCTCACCTAGACATCAAGCCACAGAACATTCTCCTAGATGACAGTTTTAATGCGAAGGTGTCCGATTTTGGATTATCAAAAATGATAAACAGGGACCAGAGCAAAGTCATGACTCGAATGCAAGGAACACGTGGATATCTTGCACCTGAATGGCTAGGTTCAAAGATCACTAAGAAAGCTGACATCTACAGCTTTGGAATCGTCATCATGGAAATTTTATGCGGGCAAGAAAATTTGGACGAGACACTGCCTGAAGAAAGCATTCACCTTATTAGCCTTCTCCAAGAAAAGGCAAGATCTGGTCAGCTGTTTGATTTGGTGGGCAATGGCACCAACGACATGGAAACTCATAGGGATGAAGTCCTGGAAATGATTAAGCTTGCGATGTGGTGTTTACAGGTTGATACTAGCAGAAGGCCCTTGATGTCAACAGTTGCCAAGGTTTTGGATGGTGCAATGAGTATGGAGGCCATGCCTGACTACAATTTTGTCCCCAGTTTTGCATCAAGCCATACTGATGTTTTGGGGTTAACTTCTTCCTTTCTGCCTTCTGCATCAGATTTATCAGGGCCAAGGTGATAGATAGTTCAACTACAGCCTTTTCAAAATACACCAACTATGCTTTTTCTATCTCGTGAATACTTGCTTTAGTTGCAGTGTTTCGATGGTATAAGCACACGATGTTATGTTGAGAGTTTACTTTTCTTTTTTATCAACTGTCACCGGTAATCAGTTCAAATCCTATGGGAGGTTTTATATATGTCGACAACGGTGAATAGAAGTTACAACAGTAAACAAGTATAGTGAAATCAGACTATGTCACTTCAAACCCCTGTAACAGATTAGGATTGTACTCCCTAGTTGTGTTTAGAATGCAAAACCCAGTTCGGGATTTGTCATTACTGACCTTAACGTTGCAGGTTCTGCCTACATGTCTTATTGACTTATATATCAGTTCTTCGGTGTCACAAAGCGCATGGTAAAAATATAGGATCAAAGGTACAGGAGATAAGGATTTAACGTGGAAAACTCTTTTAGGAAAAAAAACATAGATACACAAAGGCTATATTACTATATGAGGAAATGTTTATAATGAAGTTTTTATACTTTCTATGGACTACAAGGATATATTTATAGTGCTACAAAATAGACTCTATGTGAGTAGATTTGAGATAGACTAGGAAAAGAATATATATCACACTCAAACTCAATAATCTTCACCTTGGAACAAATTATACTTGTACTGCTTTCTAATGCCCTTTGTTAGGATTTGTCATGTATCTACTAACATCGCTCAATAATTGAGATAAGCCGAGGGGCATACTATGGCATACATAAGTGAACCAACTGTACTAGCATATAGAACTCTAGATATGTACTCAATTTTATCATCTGATTATGGGCATGACATTGAAGATATTATGAAATGTGCAGCTAACGGAGTACTCACCAGTTTAGCTTTGTGGATGTTAAAACGAAGGACTTTACCAACATACCTTTCTAACCTAGGTATAATTTTCCAAACCATCTATCTAGGGTAATTTTCATACGAAGAATCTCCTTTGTTGCACCGAGATCCTTTATCTCAAATTCACTGCTCCATTGTGTCTTCAACTTTGAAATTTCTGCCTTGTCTTTTGCAGCAATCAACATACCATCAACATATGTGAGCAAATAGATAGCTGAACTAGTAAAAATTTTCAAATGGACGCATATATCATAATTTGATCTTTTGAAATTCTGAGAGATCATAAAGGAGTCAAATCACTTGTACCACTGTCTGGGTGATTGCTTTAAACTATAAAGAGATTTATTTAACTTGCAAGCAAAATTCTCCTTTTCTGGAACGATGCAACCTTCCGGTTGCTCTATATAAATGTCTTCTTATAGTTCCTCATATAAAAACGCAGTTTTCACATCCAATTGCTTAAGCTCATAATTATGCATAGTCCCAATACTAAGTAAAGTGCGAATAGAACTATGCTTTAGAACTGGAGAAAATACATATGAGATATCAATACCTGGAATTTGGTTGTATATATCCTTTAGCAACGGGCCTTCATTTGTACCTAACCCCTTTGGTTGGTGTAATACCTTTCTTGTTTTCAAAGATCCATGTCGCGAATATATTTTTCAATTGGCAACTTGACCGGCTCCTAAGTGCCATTCTTCTCAAGATATTGCATCTTATCATACATGGTAGTCATCCATCTTTCTAAATCACTAGAAGAGATAGCCTTTGAATAAGTGAACATTCTCTGATTACCTTCAATTTCATCTGTCACATTCAAACAATAGGCCACAACATTGGCTTCTTCAATTAATCTCTTAGGAGCTTGAATATTCCTCCTAGACTTGTTGGCTGCAATGGAACAATGTGATGGTTGTACAATAATAGGAACATCATGTATGTTTTCCTTTTTAGTTTTTTATATAGAACCTGAATTAATAACATGCTTCACTTGCATGATTGATTTTTGCTGTTCCTTAGCAGGAACATCAATAGGTGGTTTATCATGCAACAAAGCATATTCATCAAAAGTAATATTTATGCTAATAACCATCTTTCTAGTTTCAGGATTCCACAATTTATAGCATTTTACAACAGGCTTATAACCAAGGAAAATGCACTTAACAACTCTAGGCTCTAATTTACCATTATTAATATGAGCATAAGAAGGATAGCCAAATATTATCAAATTTAAATAATCTACTGGAGAACCTGACCATACCTCAATTGTAGTCTTCATATCAATTTCTAGGTTTGGTAACCGATTGATCAAATAATAAATAGTTGAAGCGGCTTCAGCCCAATAACTCCTAGATAAGCCAAAGTTAGATAACATGCAACATACATTCTCCATAATGGTTATGTTCTTGCTTTTGGTCACACCATTTTGTTGAGAAGTACTAGTGACTCTCTGATTTGTATAAAGCTTCAAATTCTTCATAATAGAACTCCAAACCATTACCAGTATGCTTCTTTGCATGCTTGCCAGTTTGTTTCTCAATCATGATCTTCTACTCCTTGAATGTCTAGAACAGATCCGATTTGTGCTTTATGAAATATGACCAAACTCTTTTTGAGTAATCATCAATGATGGTCAATATGTCGCTAGCACCTCCAAGCAATAGAACATGGGATTCTCCCCACAAATTAGAGCGAACACAATCCAATGTACCTTTTGTAGAGTGAGTTGCAGTGTTGAATCTTATGCTTGCCGAAGACATAGGGCCTGTTTGGTACAGCTCCAGATCCTAGCTTCTCAGTGGGATTTGGTGGAGCTGACCCAAACACACTGCTCCTAAAAAGAGCAAATCTTGCTTCCATGGTGGAGTGGAGCATGAAATGTACTAGAACCGCAGAGCAACCCTCAAGTGGACTCTTGCAGGGAGCTGAACCGACAAAACCAAACTGCCCCTTGAAGTTGGCTAGAATTACCCACAAAATGGCACTTATCTCCCCATGCCGTCTCGAGCCAACGACTCCTCCCATCCGCCATCACCCTTATCTCCCCAGGCCACC
The DNA here is from genome assembly GCA_036346375.1 of Guadua angustifolia. Taxonomy (NCBI): domain Eukaryota; kingdom Viridiplantae; phylum Streptophyta; class Magnoliopsida; order Poales; family Poaceae; genus Guadua; species Guadua angustifolia. Next base: position 194,591 of record JAYEVE010001269.1, read on the forward strand.
TTGAGCCGATGCCTCCTCCCATCTGCCATCACCCTCATCTCCCCAGGCCACCTCAAGCTGACGCTCCTCCCCAAGCACCAACTTGCCAACGCCACCCCGACTCCTCCCCAAGCACCGCCCCACCGATGCTGTCCCCACCTCCTCCCCAAGCACTGCCCTACTAACTCTGTCCGTAACTCCTACCAAAGCACTGCCCACCTACACCATCCCTAACTCTATCTACACCTTGTTCACTAATGTTGTTCGCCTCAGCTGCGTCACTGAATCTTGTCTCCTGTGCCATCTAGATCTGAGGCATGAAGCAGACTTATCCCTTCTCTTCTATAGTTCTAAATGTGTTGAGTTTTATCTAGAATTGATGTTTGCTACAGCCTTTTGATCTATGGATGGATTGCAATACATGTGATTACACTATTACAAAAAGGTTTATATAAGACTCCTCACTATAGGTGGTTTTGAAAAACCATCTATGTTAAAGCTAATCATAGACCGTTTTGCTAGCACGACCATCAAAGTTACAGTGCATGCTAAGAACCTTTTGTGATAACACTTCCATATTATATATACATGCTAAGAACTATTTCTAATAACACTTCCATATTATATATACTGTACTAGGGTTTGTGCGCACCATATTGTTCATCCAAACGAAATCTTACAAACAATGATCAGTCTCCTCTCCCAACCTATCATTGATTTCCTCATCCCTTAGCATGTCACCGATTGCCTCATCCACGATCCCGTCGTCTCATCCCTAAGCCCATCGCTGGCTGCCTTATCCCCAATCCTGTCACCTCATCCCTCAGCTAATCACCGGTCACCCCATCCCCGATCCCTAAGGTATCTGAAGAGTGCAAATATCCAACCCATTGCTTAGGGCCACTATTTTAATGTTGATCTTTGGATGGTATACACTATCTTGATGTTGATCTTTGCATGGTATACACCATGGCCATGTTAGGATGGCATGCACCATAACCATATTCGGATGGCATGTGTTAAATATTAAATTTGCTACTAGCTGGCTAGCTAGCTCTTAATTTCCTAATCATATTCACATATGCATCCTGTGTTGGAGACATCAATATGAGAGTACGCAAGTGTCTATCTGTATGTAACACCGGCGTAAGCATACATGAATGCTACCAAAAGACCCTAAATGGCGCTTACAACACTCGGAACCATACTTGTCGAGTGTCCCCAACAAGACCAAGAATTAAAAAACTCGACAAAGAGGTTCAATTGAACTAAGAACTCAACGAGCGAGTCACTAAACCTTTTTCCTCTAATAAAAGATTTAAACCGACCTTTAAACTCTCTAAACCAGCTTAAAACTAAGCCACCGAATTTTAGGAAATTTCGGCATGACCTATCTAGAAAGTAGGACATCCACTCAGCAGACAAAAGACAACATTTAATATAACAACAACATGTAGCAACTAACGATAACCAACCACGCACAAACATTCACCACACTTAAATTACATGACAAGAACAAATTAAGATCTGAAACGATAAGTTAGTATGTTATTGTGGTGAGGCGAAACGTGTTCGTGCGACTATTCCCCTCCATGCATGCCGGCTTCAAGGTACCTACAAACCATAAGCAAACAAGCATGAGTCGAAGACTCAGCCAAGCACAGTAACTAGTAATGACCATAACAATACCAATTAAAGTAATTAACTCAGTAACATGCTCATATTGCTCGTAGCAAATTAACAGGTATGTAATATAAGGAAAACACCGTCTGTTACCCCATCGACTACAAGGCTCATATATTTCACTTACCTCATGAGCCCATTGGATGAGTTCACGACTCGACCCATCCTTAACCTGAAAACTTCCCTCAACTCAAGGACCATCCATTACAATTCATCATTAGTAGTAACATGCACTGCATCAGACATCGTCATAAAACACCCAATTTGTCACAATCACACGTTGACCATCACTCGATGTTATGCAATGCAGTTATGCTTGAATGTCCATATGCACCTTTTAAAGCCTATACCGGTATAGCTAGGTGTGCACCCGTCGAGGCCACACCTCACCCCGCCCTTTTTCATGCGGGGTCAAATCCTCCACTCCTATGCACATGAATGCATATGATGCAACCACAGCTCTTACTATTAGGTCGACCCATAAAGCAAATTCGATTTTAAGCACCACCCATAAATAAATTCTTTCTCGTCATTACCACCATATAGTCATAATCGAATACCCGGTGCAACTCCTCTCATCCTTAACTTACCATCCTCATTACTCTAATTCTATTCATGAGTAACCTTGGTAATAGAACACATGCATTCAGTAAGGCAATTAAGTGTAACAATAAGCGAGCGATGCTCTACCATGCAATACTCATTATAAAGCACTTGCAATCATACAAGCAATAATCTACCTATAAAGCCCGTCGGGAGGTACCTGAAATCATACAAGCAGTGTTTTCACCAGATCCTACTAAAACAAGTCCAATACATGTTAAGCATACTGATTACGACGTCACCATTCTAATCCAAAACAATTGCAACGAATAAGAAAAGAATCTGAACCAAATCTAGTATAAAGGATCTAAGCAAAAAATAACTGCCTTCATATTATACAACTAGCCAATTTGCCAAAAGCAGCTATAGAATAATATAAAATGCACCTTTACGTTATTAAATTGAAAACAACCTTCCATGGATCAAATCACAGCGTAGACATTTCGAATTGCCGGTCCATAGCATTTGTTTCTTGCATCGTCCAATTAATAGCATATATCACACAAAAGAGATTGATCATACTAATGCAACCATTATATCACATCATAATCTCAAGCATTCACACGATGCACTTGCCTTTTACCGGGAGGAGCAGAGTGGTGCGCGAAGAAGAGGCCACTCCTCCTGAAATCTGAAATCAAACACATGTACAAATTACCCACCAATCCATCAATCAATCGCAACACAGAACCCTTATGTATCTAAATCCCCATGGGTAGCTTTACTCAACATTGACTAGGGATAATACGCCAACTTAAGCATATTGCAGTGATCACGGAGATAAGGGGGTGCAATAAACATGATCTCATATGCGAATGTATCAATCTAGAATAATTGGCTAAACAAAATACTAACACATCTGAATAAAAAGTAATAAGAACTAAGATGCTGCCATAACGAATTTCTTTGTGAGACACTATATACACATAAATTCCAGAAGGGCACTCCACAACTTCTAGCAAGATAAGACACATATTGTAGAAGCTATGCGTAAGACACCATCAATTAATGCATTCTCTGATTGGAATAAGAGCATCCAAATTTGCAGAATCACATTCTTCAGATCAATCAAGTGTATATGTATATATATATATACATATATCTGCATGCACACCAATTCAAAATTACATTAAAGCTTATGCTCAAGATCCCAACACATCTGGGCATATTCCTGTATGAGCTTCTTGAGCCAAGGAATGAAGCACTAAAGAACACCATAAAAAGATGTTCATAAGCCAACATGAATCTCAGAGAAACAACCTGCAAGCTACCAATAATACTCATAACAAAAACCATCTGGGTAAGCACTCTAATGAAAGACAAAATCATAGATAACCCTACAATTATTCAAACCTCATAATTTTTTTACTCATGCTCATATCCGTAGAATAGAACTAGCAGGCATGGATATATAGGCATGCACACAAATTTAGAAATGCATCGATTCTTGCCTTCCCATCCCATGCCTCAACCTGACACACCGAAATCACTATGATACCATATCATAAACCTTCTAGGCATTACATCGAACACATGGCAGGCACAAAGAAACCTCTATACTCTGAGCATACATTTCATCAAACACCTTGGCTACACTCATTCATCCACAACTAGAACTTCACCTCCACTTACCACACAAAGGGAGAGGAAGGAGGGAGGTGCCGCCGACCGGAGGGGGCAGCGCCGACATTGTCGTGCCCAATTCCCCCAGTTCGGACACTCTGTGTATTCTGTACTAGTCGAGGATCACGCTAGTACACACAGGATAAGCAGGTTGAAGTACCACAATCATACACGGTGAAATAAATAATAAGTACTTCAAGCATTAATATAATCGAGTTACATGGCCTTATGGTCACCTTACAATACCATGCGCGAGGCGATAAATATCATCGATATCAAGTTCATTCGGCGGAAGCAAAATACGATAAGCGGAACCCTTCCTAACCACAGACTCTTGAGTGCGGCCCAACCCTTTAATCCTCCGGCCTTCAATGAACTCCTCCTCCCAAGTGATGCGGCTTCATCTTACGAGGTTTTTGTCGATGCAAGGGTGAGTATACAACATACTCAACAAGTCATGCACAATCTGAGACTATTACTATATGCAAGGCTTATTCAAGGAAAGGCTTAATTGGTTATTTTGCATAAAGCGGCATTTCTTTTAATAGGTAATCCTATTAGATTAAAAGCGATAAGATCCATAATATTTAATAATTAATTTCTCAATTCTTTTCCAAGAGTTTGGCACCTGACCCTAATTTCATTCACCGACTTTTTGGCACCGACCACCCATTCCACATTTTCATTTTGAAAATCTAACCCTTATTTGTAATCAAGAGCAATGTCGATCTGCGGACACGGCTATTGAATAGATTCACACACACACTCTGCGGAGGTGTACACTTTACCCACGAGGATCTGATCGTTCACCACCTGAGCGATTGATTGTAACAAAGTCTTTGAGACTAACACTTAGCGATGATCCTCTCGATGTGCCTTCCTAACACTTCCCTCACCGAGCCAAAGTTTAGAACAGGCACATACCGTTAGATGGGTACCAAGCCGCGGCCGCAGTGCGCTCCCGTCTGATTACATTTTTGGTGTATGCTTGTCACCCCGAGTATCAAAGGAAAGATATTAGAAACCTACTTAACTAGGTCCGTCCCATTCGGACAAGTGGTTGTACGGAACTCAGCTCAAAGGCTCGCAAGGTTAAGTCCTTAATTGTCGGGCAAGACAACCATTTTATACATCTCGGCACCTGCCTTCACAATCTTTTCATACATCCCATTGCCACACAGGCCCACAGCACGAAGCCTTCTTGCCACTTGCCCGGTTCAAATCATTTTCCCACCCACTTTATACTTAAGCAACACATGCCATTTTCCACATCGGTTCATGAATAGCACCACACGGTCACTATCGGTTCAATTCATGACATCATCGCATTTTCCAAAATCGTTCCATAATGTTTAGTCAATATTCATTTGATATTTGAAAGTCATTCCACGCATACAAGCGAGGCTAGCGACTAATCACGGTCTAGCCTCCGTGTTGGCATCATATTAGCATCCAACATATTTAAGCATCTTAGGGTGGACAAGGTTTGAGGGCATATAAACATTTATAATCAAGGTGGCATAACAAGTTTGGCTTTTAACTACCATTTCCCAATTTAATCAATAGTGGTTGTACTTAACATAGCATGCAATACGGAAATCAAAATATACTTTTAAAATCTAGGGGCAACATGGTCAAAGCACGACTTGCCTTCAAAGAAGAGTTGATTCTGGTCGAGGCTCTGCGACGGGTCTTCAAGCTCTCCTCGGCGAAACCGGCAACTCGAGTCTACTCGGTACAAGCAAACACACAATAAATATATAATACAGACAGCAAACAATTCACTAAAATTAAATAAAAATCACCAATAAATAGTTCACATTTTTACAAATTTTTGGGCACTGGAATCACCCAAATCCGAGTTAAGATGCAAAAGTTATAGCATTTTCAAGTTTGCTGAAATTCAAAAAGAATAAACCGAATTATTTCTCTATTTTCCACCGATTTTCCGGCTATTTTCTCCTCGGCCCGACCGTGGCGGCACAGCCCTCGATCTGCGATCCACGGCCTTCATCACCAGCGATGGTTGGGCGGCGTGGGCGTCATCTCGGATGGAAATCCAACGGCTGATTCTGCTTGAGTTCTTGTTCATTCACCGTCGTGGATGAATCTGGGCGGATGAAGATCAATGGCCAGCGTTACCCGGCGGTTTACTATTCCTAAGCCTTCGGTGGCGCCGCGTCAGCGTCGGATGAAGATCGGCTAATGTTACCCGCGATTTCTTGTTCCGTAACTACTGGCGGCCTTCGGATCCTTCCGATCAAGATCTAACGGTCAAGATTTAATCCTACGGTTCGATTTGAACTCACCTCGTGGCGTTACCTTAAGCGTCGGATGGAGATCTAACGGTGAGGTTCTTCGCGGCGTCGAAGAAGCAGCGGCGCTGCGTTGCCGGAGTTGAAGAAGACGCAGGGCTTGGCGTTCTGGCGTCTCGGTCGGAAAAAGTAACCACCGGTGCGTCTCGGCTTAGTGAACTTGGTGAGGTCTTGGCGGCGAGGCGGCGGCGGACGACGCGGCGCTCTGAAAAGCGAGGCGGGGCAAGAAGCTACTACGGCGAGCTCAAGCGAAGCTACGGTGGGCGAGAGGATAACGAGATGAGAAATGGCGGGGTGAAGTCTTTGCTGCACGCCGGCCTATTTCACTCGCTCGGACATGCCTCGATAGCGAAAAATCCCGACAGGATCTGCGGCGGCCAATGGCGGCAATGGCGTGATGATCGCCTCGTCCGAGGTCGTCCGACCCCATCGGCCGTCCGTCGGAATCAGCGGCGACGATAGATCCTCGGCTTTTGGCGTATCGATTAGTGCGATCAAGATCGACGGCCGACGGCGAAGCGGAGATTAGGGTTTGGCGTCGAAACCGATGTTGGCTCGGCCCAACATCTGTAGCTGAGAATTACTCGGATTTTCTCAATAAAAATAATTCGAAATTCAAAGTAATTATTTAGGGCACTAAAAATACTAGAAAAATTCTAGAAAAATTCTAGAAAATATTTGAGCATTTTGAGCCTAAATAAAATATTAGTTTTAATTTTTGATAATTATATTTTCTGGTATTTAATTACTCAAGGAAAATGATATAAATAAATTCCAATTAAATCCAATAAATCCCAGAAAAATTAGATAAATTCAGATAAATTCAATTAAATGCAATTAAATGCAATTAAAGGTTGGGTAATTCATAAAAATTCAAATAACTCCAAAATTTTAAAATCTGGCCAAAATTCGGGACGTTACAAACCTACCCCCTTAGAGAATCTAGTCCCCGAGATTAGAGGCTTAACTATAGAATAGGTTTGGGAATTTCTTTTTGAGATCTTCCTCTCGTTCCCGGTGGCTTCACTTTACGTGTGGTTGCTCCTTGAACTCTGCAAAAGCAGGTTGTCTTGTTACGGTTCTCCGATCCATTATGTCAAAATTTTTATCGGTTGCTCTTTGTAAGTCAAGTCTTCTTGCAGTTCAACTTCTTCTAGTGATGTTTGCTCTTGAGGCAATTCGGAGACACTTCTTGAGTTGCGATACATGAAAAACATTGTGCACTCTGCTAGTATTGTGGTAACTCCGGTGGTGGCGACTTCGCCTTTACGACTTATGATCTTGAGCGGTCCTACATATCTTGGCGCAAGTTTACCCTTTTGTGAAACCTCTGGACTCCCTTAAGCGGCGTAACTCGAGATACGTAATCTTCGGTTCAAAACTCAAATCTCTCGGCGATTGTCGCGTAGCTCTTCTGTCTTATTGTGCAATCTTTAACCTTTCTCGATCGGTGCTATTTGCTCTTGACTTCTTGAAGTATGTGCGGTCGAAGACACGATGCTCTCGATCTCATTCAATTTAACGGCGTCCTACAAGGTCGACCATACAAGGCTTCAAAAGGTGACATCGAAGACTTGCTTGATAGCTATTGTTGTAACTAAACTCGCATATGGCAAACATTTGTCCCAAGTCGGCGTATATGCTAACGCACAAGCTCTCAACATATCTTCCAATATCTGGTTGACTCTTTACATCTGTCCATCCGTCTGCGGGTGATATCTTTATCTTGAAGTTCAAGCGGGTGCCCATCATTGTATGCAATTTATCCCAAAATCTTGAGGTAAATTGGGTACCTCATCGATACTATCTTCTTGGCACTCCATGCAAGCAAGCGATCCTTGCCATGTATAGCTCGGCTAACTTATCTCCTGAATAGGTTGTCTTTATTGGTATGAAATGTGCGACCTTAGTCAATCGATCCACGATAACCCATATGGAGTCATAACCTCCTTGCGTCCTTGGCAATCCGGTAATGAAATCCATTCCGATTTCTTCCCATTTCCACTCTGGTATTTTCAATGGCTGCAGCAGTCCTGCGGGTCTCTGATGCATAGCTTTGACTCGCTGGCATACATCACATAGTGCTACGTGTTCAGCAACCTCTCTCTTCATATTCGGCCACCAGAATCTCTCTTTTAAATCTTGATACATTTTTGCACTTCCTGGGTGAATCGAATACTTGGAGTCATGAGCTTCCTCCAATATTAACTGCTTTAATTCCTTTTTGTTGGGTACGCAAATCGCTCTTTCATCCATAATGTACCATGTTAAGTCTAGCTTAAAGTCTTTTGCTTGGCCTTCCTCCATCTTGGCCTTGATCCGCTTGACCTTCTCATCATCCTTGACCTTCTCTAATCTGATCTTCCAAGATAGGCTTTACTTCTAATCGACTCTGAATCCTTAGGAACAACTTCCAATTTCAATCTCTGAAGATCCTTGCACGAGTTCTCCTGGCTTTCTTCCACTTTCGAACCGAGACCATGACTTTTCAGGCTCGGGGCATCGGCCACTACATTGGCCTTAGGGATGATAATGGACTCCCATGTTGTAATCCTTGATCAGCTCTAACCATCTCCTTTGCCTCATGTTGGTCAGATTGGGTGAAAATGTATTTAAGGCTTTTATAGTGCATATACACCTCACATCTATTACCAATAAGATAGTGGCGCCATATCTTGGTCGTGCACTACAATTTGCTAATTCTAGATCGTCGTCGGGTAATTTCCTTCATGTGGCCTTAATTGCCTTGATGCATAGGCTACTACCTTTCCATTTGCATCAACACACATCAAGTCCTTGGCGTGATGCATCGCGATAAATATCGAAACTTCGATGCACATCGGGTTGCACTAACTGCTTGGTCTTGATGTCGATCTTTTCTTCAATTCTTGGAAACTCTTCTCACAATCCGGTGTCCAAACAAACTTCTTCTCTTTCTTTAACAATTGCGTAATTGGCCTAGCAATTGTCGAAAATCCTTCTATAAATCGGCGGTAATAACCCGCCATTCCAAGAAACTCGAACTTGCGAAAGCTGTGCAGGCGACTCCCAATGTAACCTTGTCTCAACCTTGCTTGGGTCCACTGCGATTCCTTAATTTGTCATGACATGCCCTAAGAAATCTACCTTACTCTTCGAAATCGCATTTACTAAACTTTGCATACAAGCTGTTGCTCTCTTAGCTTTTCAACACTAATCTCAAATGTTGGGCGTGCTCTTCATCTGTCCTTGAATAAACCAATATATCATCTATGAACACAACCACAAATTTATCTAAGTATTCCATGAATACTTTATTCATCAAGTTCATGAAGTATCTTGAGCGCATTTGTCAATCAAATGACATAACGGTGAACTCATAATGTCCATATCTTGAGAAAAGCGGTCTTGGGTATGTCCTCTCTCTTGATTCTCAAGCTGGTGATATCGACCTAAGGTCGATCTTGGAGAATACTCCTGCTCCTCTTAATTGATCGAAAAGATCATCTATTAAGGAAGTAATGGGTATTTATTCTTTATCGTCAAACCGTTAAGTCTTGCGATAGTCTATACACATCAAAACTTCCATCTTTCTTCTTAACAAATAGAGCAGGTGCTCCCCATGGTGGCGAGCTTGGTCGATAAATCCTTTTCCAACAACTCCTCAATTTGCTTCTTCATCTCCACCAACTCTTGGTGGACATCCGATATGGCCTCTTTGCTATCGGTCTTTGTTCGGCACTAAGTCAATTCTGAACTCTATGTCTCTATCGGTGGCATTCTGGTAATTCCTCGGGAAAAACATCCGGGTATTCAGCGACCCTTTGGTACATCTCTTATCTTGACGGTCTCCAAATTGTTTACTAACATCATCCTCCTCGCGCCCCTTGCTTGAAATTCCACTTTCCTACCTTGGGGCTCTCAATAGACACAACTCTTAGTCCACAGTCTATCTGACCTTATGTTTAGTCAACCAATCCATTCCCGGGATAACATCCGGGGTTTGGGTATCTAATATAATAAGGTTAGCTAGGAACTCTACTCCTTTTATTAGTAGCTTAACTCCGAACATCCGACCTTAGAGCGGAGTTGGATCGAGAGATTGAACTAGGAGTGTACTTTTAAGATTAACCACATCCAGATCATTTGTCATGGCAAAATCTCGAAAGCGAGCGAATCTGAAGCTCTGAATCAAATAATCTTGTGGCGGCTTGAGTTGACTAGGAACTTACCAAAACGGCGTCCGTAGCGTTTTGGACTTCATCTGCGGAAATGTGATTGATCTGCCTCGAGTGAATACTGCGGTGTAGCTCCGGTGGTGTAGGTCCTCGGCTTCCTCCTTGGTTAGGGGTCTTGGTGGGGTGCTCCTAGATTGAAGCGTCTTGGTGTCACGCCTCCTTTCTTTGAGCACGCATTGGCGAAATGCCCCGGTCTCGTTCTTGATTGTGTGGCGCCTCCACGCCATTCTTGATTTCCACTATTACGATTATTAATTACGATGGAGTGCGAGGGTTTGTCCGTGGTCTTGGCATTGGTGGCGGCGTCGACCTTGTTCCTGGCTGGAATCGGTGAATTCTTTGGGGTATCATCCTCATTTTCGATGACCCTGGCGTCCTCCTGTTGTGCCATGCGGCGTTGCGGTTATCGTCGAGTTCCTTGCGCTTGTCTTCGATATGAGCGCCTTGTTTACGATTCTTGAAATCCGGGAAAGTGTGGGTGTCGGTCCCAGTAAGCCGATGTTAAGTCCCTTTGAAGCGGGGCGCCTTGCCTTGTCTGTTGCTCGTCTTACGGGCGTAGCGTGTAAGTGAGTGAATTTATTGAGATAATCGACCCTTTGCTGGCCTCCTTGCTTCAGCGCGAATTCCTCCTTTTTGGTTCCATAATACCCTCGGCACATGGTATTGACGAAAGCTAGGGTGAATTCTTCCCAAGTAATTTCTGCGGGTTCTCTGTGGCCTTGATAGTTCTCCACCATTCAATTCTTTGTTCCCTCAAAATTTGGTGAGAGGCATAAGTACCCTCTCGTGTCCTTCACCTTTGGGTTATGTGCAATTTCCTTTCGATGGTTCTCAACCAATCATCGCCTCTAATGGTGGCATTGCACGAGAAAGTCGTGATCGGGTCCTCATAAATTCGAGATAATCTTGAGTAGGGGCGTGGTCCATTGTTAATGCTTTGATTGTTAGCGACGGCTGAGTCTTTGTTGTTGTCTTTATTGTCATCATTGTTTGCATTAAGCTGCGTTTGTCTTTGCGAAATGCGCCCAGATTCTGCATATCCTTGGCGGTCTTTGCTGGGTGGTGGTGTACTGTTCGACTACCTCGTGGCGTGAACCACTTGCCTCTGCTCCGTTGTTGCAGTGTTCACCATCTGTTGATTCTTGGGGTTTAGAGATAAGAGGGAAAAAGAATAGGCGAGTATGGAACTTATCACGGGAAGCAGTGTAACTTAAATAGAACCATTAAACATTCAAGCATAATTAATAATTAAGTATGGTTTAGTACATAGTCTAAGGACTATGTAACCATCGTCAATCACAACCATCACATCAATTGTTCATTACAACGCGCATACTAAGTTAGGAAATAACGGCGCGACTCAAAACAAGCGAGTCTCGGCATAAAAAGCGACACTTGCATCACGACAAATCATCACTCCTCAAGCCAACCATCTTTGCGGCTCGCCGATCACGTAAACCGTGGGGTGGTGGCATCGAGAACAAGCGGTCCCCATGCCCTCCCTTTGGTGCTGTTAGGGGCTCCACTTGGTCCTCTGGCCTTGGCTCCTGCTCTGCTGGCTCCTCCTCGTCGTCGTCGTCGAGCTCCATGGCGTCGGCTCTCCGTGGCCGTAAAGAGCCTCCTCTAACTCGGCGATCCTCTGAGCAGCGTGCATGCGGGTCTCTCGTAAGGCCTCCTCGGTCTCCTCGAGCAGCGGTAGGCGGCTGAAGCTCCGTGGTCGTGGCGTCCATCACCTCCTCTGTCTGCGGCGAAGCGACCCAGTGCACGATGGCGGCGTCGTCCTCGAGTCCAGCGAACTGCGAGGTCCACCAGCGTCTTGGTGCACACGAAGCGGTATCCCACAGCTCGAAGCCGTGGTCCTGGCTGATCCGGCCTGGCGCAACTCGGGCACACTCTGTATGCTCGCCTCGTGGTAGCTCGCTTCATTTGCGGCGGCGGCGGACGACTAACGCAGCGTGCTCCGGCGTACAAGGTTAGCGTCGTCTCCCATCCACGGCGATCCGTTGACTATCGGTGCGGGACTTGTAGAGTGGGCGGTCGAAACCTCCCAACACGGAGCATCCTCGAGCTCTGCGGCGTAGCCTCGTGGCGCTCTCCAAAGAGTGAACCATCGCATCTGCCAAAGCAGCAGCGTCGAACAACAAATTTTAAAGAACACGAAAGTAATAGCAAAAATACAGCGGAGGTATGAAGTAAAGAAGAAGAGATGAGTCAAGATTTCATTGATTATTCTTGTCAGATTTTATTCTTTAGAAATTAATTTGGACTCCATTAAAGCGGCCGATCTAACTAGGGTCAAGTCCTACTGTCGGTATGGCTCGATACCATCCTGTCGTGCCCGAATTCCCGCGGTTCGGACACTCTGTGTATTCTGTACTAGTCGAGGATCACGCTAGTACACACAGGATAAGCAGGTTGAAGTACCACAATCATACAATGAAATAAATAATAAGTACTTCAAGCATTAATATAATCGAGTTACATGGCCTTATGGCCACCTTACAATACTTAGCGGCAGCGAGCGATAAATATCATCGATATCAAGTTCATTCGGCGGAAGCAAAATACGATAAGCGGAACCCTTCCTAACCACGAGACTCTTGAGTGCGGCCCAACCCTTTAATCCTCCGGCCTTCAATGAACTCCTCCTCCCAAGGTGATGCGGCTTCATCTTACGAGGTTTTTGTCGATGCAAGGGTGAGTATACAACATACTCAACAAGTCATGCACAATCTGAGACTATTACTATATGCAAGGCTTATTCCAAGGAAAGGCTTAATTGGTTATTTTGCATAAGCGGCATTTCTTTTAATAGGTAATCCTATTAGATTAAAAGCGATAAGATCCATAATATTTAATAATTAATTTCTCAATTCTTTTCCAAGAGTTTGGCACACTGACCCTAATTTCATTCACCTGACTTTTTGGCACCTGACCACCCATTCCACATTTTCATTTTGAAAATCTAACCCTTATTTGTAATCACAGAGCAATGTCGATACAGCGGACACGGCTATTGAATAGATTCACACACACACTCTGCGGAGGTGTACACTTTACCCACGAGGATCTGATCGTTCACCACCTGAGCGATTGATTGTAACAAAGTCTTTGAGACTAACACTTAGCGATGATCCTCTCGATGTGCCTTCCTAACACTTCCCTCACCAGAGCCAAAGTTTAGAACGAGGCACATACCGTTAGATGGGTACCAAGCGCGACCTGAGTGCGCTCCCCGTCTGATTACATTTTTGGTGTATGCTTGTCACCCGAGTATCAAAGGAAAGATATTAGAAACCTACTTAACTAGGTCCGTCCCATTCGGACAAGTGGTTGTACGGAACTCAGCTCAAAGGCTCGCAAGGTTAAGTCCTTAATTGTCCGGGCAAGACAACCATTTTATACATCTCGGCACCAGCCTTCACAATCTTTTCATACATCCCATTGCCACACAGGCCCACAGCACGAAGCCTTCTTGCCACTTGCCCGGTTCAAATCATTTTCCCACCCACTTTATACTTAAGCAACACATGCCATTTTCCACATCGGTTCATGAATAGCACCACAGGTCACTATCGGTTCAATTCATGACATCATCGCATTTTCCAAAATCGTTCCATAATGTTTAGTCAATATTCATTTGATATTTGAAAGTCATTCCGCGCATACAAGCGGGCTAAGCGACTAATCACGGTCTAGCCTCCGTGTTGGCATCATATTAGCATCCAACATATTTAAGCATCTTAGGGTGGACAAGGTTTGAGGGCATATAAACATTTATAATCAAGGTGGCATAACAAGTTTGGCTTTTAACTACCATTTCCCAATTTAATCAATAGTGGTTGTACTTAACATAGCATGCAATATGGAAATCAAAATATACTTTTAAAATCTAGGGCAACATGGTCAAAGCATGACTTGCCTTCAAAGAAGAGTTGATTACAGTCGAGGGTTCTGCGAAGGGTCTTCAAGCTCTCCCTCGACGAATTCTGGCAACTCGGAGTCTACTCGGTACAAGCAAACACACAATAAATATATAATACAGACAGCAAACAATTCACTAAAATTAAATAAAAATCACCAATAAATAGTTCACATTTTTACAAATTTTTGGGCACTGGAATCACCCAAATCCGAGTTAAGATGCAAAAGTTATAGCATTTTCAAGTTTGCTGAAATTCAAAAAGAATAAACCGAATTATTTCTCTATTTTCCACCGATTTTCCGGCTATTTTCTCACTGCCCGACACGTGGCGCAACCACAGCCCTCGATCTGCGATCCAACGGACTTCATCACCAGCGATGGTGTGGCGTGGGCGATGGAAGCGATGGGATGGAAATCAACGGCGATTCGCTTGAGTTCTTGTTCATTGCGCCCGTGGATGAATCACCGGATGAAGATGTGGGCGTTACCGGCGGTTTACTATTCCGGCCCACATCGTGGGTGACGCCTCACCGTCGGATGAAGATCCCGGCTAATGTTACCACGCAGAGTTTACTCGTTCATAGTAACTACGCGGCCTAACCCGAACCTTCCGATCAAGATCTAACGGCAAGATTTATCCTATTTGAACTGACGACTACGTGGCGTTACCTTCGCGTCGGATGGAGATCGGCGGTGAGCTTACTGGCGTCGAGAAAAGCGGTGGTGCTTGTTGCGGAGTTGAAGAAGACGACGGGCTTGGCGTTCTGGCGTCTCGGTCGGAAAAAGTAACCACAAGTGCGTCTCGGCTCGGGAACTTGGTGTGGTCTTGGCGGCGAGAGAGCGGCGGATGGCGACGGTGCGCAAAGAAAATGGGCAGAGGCAAGAAGCTACTGGCGAGCTCGAAGCTCTGGTGGGCGAGGATCACGAGATGAGGAAATGGCGGGGTGAAGTCTTTGCACACGGCCTATTTCACTCGCTCGGACATGCCTCGAGATAGCGCGAAAAAATCCCGACAGGATCTGCGGCGCCAATGGCAATGGCGATCGCCTCGTCCGAGGTCGTCCGATCCCATCGGCCGTCCGTCGGGAATCATCGGCGACGATAGATCCTCGGCCGTCGGTATCACGATCAGTGCGATCAAGATCCGACGGTGAACGAGCGGAGATTAGGGTTTGGCGTCGGCCACGGTGTTGGGCGGCCCAACATTGTAGCTGAGAATTACTCGGATTTTCTCAATAAAAATAATTCGAGAAATTCAAAGTAATTATTTAGGGCACTAAAAATACTAGAAAAATTCTAGAAAAATTCTAGAAAATATTTGAGCATTTTGAGCCTAAATAAAATATTAGTTTTAATTTTTGATAATTATATTTTCTGGTATTTAATTACTCAAGGAAAATGATATAAATAAATTCCAATTAAATCCAATAAATCCCGAAAAATTAGATAAATTAGATAAATTCAATTAAATGCAATTAAATGCAATTAAAGGTTGATTAATTCATAAAAATTCAAATAACTCCAAAATTTTAAAATCGGCCAAAATTAGGGACGTTACAAACCTACCCCCTTATGAGAATCTAGTCCCAGAGATTGAGGCTAACTATAGAATAGGTTTGGGAATTCCTTTTTGAGATCTTCCTCTCGTTCCCGGTGGCTTCACTTTACGTGTGGTTGCTCCTTGAACTCTGCAAAAACGGGTTGTCTTGTTTCTGGTTCTCCGATCCATTATGTCCAAAATTTTTATCGGTTGCTCTTTGTAAGTCAAGTCTTCTTGTAGTTCAACTTCTTCTAGTGATGTTTGCTCTTGAGAATTGAAGACACTTCTTGAGTTGCGATACATGAAAAACATTGTGCACTCTGCTAGTATTGTGGTAACTCCGGTGGTAGGCGACTTCGCCTTTACGACTTATGATCTTGAGCGGTCCTACATATCTTGGCGCAAGTTTACCCTTTTGTGAAACCTCTGGACTCCCTTAAGCGGCGTAACTCGAGATACACGTAATCTTCGGTTCAAAACTCAAATCTCTCGGCGATTGTCGCGTAGCTCTTACATCTTTGTGCAATCTTTAACCTTTCTCGATCGGTGCTATTTGCTCTTGACTTCTTGAAGTATATGCGGTCGAAGACACGATGCTCTCGATCTCATTCAATTTAACGGCGTCCTACAAGGTCGACCATACAAGGCTTCAAAAGGTGACATCGAAGACTTGCTTGATAGCTATTGTTGTAACTAAACTCTGCATATGGCAAACATTTGTCCCAAGTCGGCGTATATGCTACGCACAAGCTCTCAACATATCTTCCAATATCTGGTTGACTCTTTCGATCATCCATCCGTCTGCGGGTGATATCTTTATCTTGAAGTTCAAGCGGGTGCCCATCATTGTATGCAATTTATCCCAAAATCTTGAGGTAAATTGGGTACCTCTATCGATACTATCTTCTTGGCACTCCATGCAAGCAAGCGATCCTTGCCATGTATAGCTCGGCTAACTTATCTCTGAATAGGTTGTCTTCCTTGGTATGAAATGTGCGACCTTAGTCAATCGATCCACGATAACCCATATGGAGTCATAACCTCCTTGCGTCCTTGGCAATCCGGTAATGAAATCCATTCGATTTCTTCCCATTTCCACTCTGGTATTTTCAATGGCTGCGGCGATCCTGCGGTCTCGATGCATAGCTTTGACTTCGTGGCATACATCACATAGTGCTACGTGTTGAGCAACCTCTCTCTTCATATTCGCCACGAGAATCTCTCTTTTAAATCTTGATACATTTTGCGCTTCTGGGTGAATCGAATACTTGGAGTCATGAGCTTCCTCAATATTAGCTTGCTTTAATTCCTTTTTGTTGGGTACACAAATCGCTCTTTCATCCATAATGTACCATGTTAAGTCTAGCTTAAAGTCTTTTGCTTGGCCTTCCTCCATCTTGGCCTTGATCCGCTTGACCTTCTCATCATCCTTGACCTTCTCTAATCTGATCTTCCAAGATAGGCTTTACTTCTAATCGACTCTGAATCCTTAGGAACAACTTCCAATTTCAATCTCTGAAGATCCTTGCAGTTCTCCTGGCTTTCTTCCACTTCGAATGAGACCATGACCTTTCCGACTCAGGGCATCAGCCACTACATTGGCCTTGCCGGGATGATAATGGACTCCCATGTTGTAATCCTTGATCAGCTCTAACCATCTCCTTTGCCTCATGTTTAGATCAGATTGGGTGAAAATGTATTTAAGGCTTTTATAGTGCATATACACCTCACATCTATTACCAATAAGATAGTGGCGCCATATCTTGGTCGTGCACTCTGTTTGCTAATTCTAGATCGTCGTCGGGTAATTCCTTCATGTGGCCTTAATTGCCTTGATGCATAGGCTACTACCTTTCCATTTGCATCAACACACATCCAAGTCCTTGGCGTGATGCATCATGATGAATATCGAAACTCGATGCACATCGGGTTGCACTAACACTTGGTCTTGATGTCGATCTTTTCTTCAATTCTTGAAAACTCTTCTCACAATCCGGTGTCCAAACAAACTTCTTCTCTTTCTTTAACAATTGCGTAATTGGCCTAGCAATTGTCGAAAATCCTTCTATAAATCGGCGGTAATAACCGGCCATTCCAAGAAACTCGAACTTGAAAGCTGTCAGGCGACTCCCAATGTAGCCTTGTCTCAACCTTGCTTGGGTCCACTGCGATCCTTAATTTGTCATGACATGCCCTAAGAAATCTACCTTACTCTTCGAAATCGCATTTACTAAATTTGCATACAAGCTGTTGCTCTCTTAGCTTTTCAACACTAATCTCAAATGGCGGGCGTGCTCTTCATCTGTCCTTGAATAAACCAATATATCATCTATGAACACAACCACAAATTTATCTAAGTATTCCATGAATACTTTATTCATCAAGTTCATGAAGTATCTTTGGCGCATTTGTCAATCAAATGACATAACGGTGAACTCATAATGTCCATATCTTGAGAAAAACGCGGTCTTGGGTATGTCCTCTGTCTTGATTCTCAAGCTGGTGATATCGACCTAAGGTCGATCTTGGAGAATACTCCTGCTCCTCTTAATTGATCGAATAGATCATCTATCCGAGAAGTGTGGGTATTTATTCTTTATCGTCAACCGTTAAGTCTTGCGATAGTCTATACACATCAGGAAGCTTCCATCTTTCTTCTTAACAAATAGAGCAGGTGCTCCCCATGGTGGCGAGCTTGGTGCGATAAATCCTTTTCCAACAACTCCTCAATCTGCTTCTTCATCTCCACCAACTCTTGGTGGACATCCGATATAGTCTCTTTGCTATCGGTCTTTTTCGAGCACTAAGTCAATTCTGAACTCTATGTCTCTATCGGTGGCATTCTGGTAATTCCTCGGGAAAAACATCTGGGTATTCAGCGACCCTTTGGTACATCTCTTATCTTGCGGTCTCCAAATTGTTTACTAACATCTGTCCTCCTCGGCGCCCTTTGCTTGAAATTCCACTTTCCCACCTTCGGGGCTTTCAATAGACACAACTCTTCGTCCACAGTCTAATACAGCCTTATGTTTAGTCAACCAATCCATTCCCAGGATAACATCCAGGGTTTGGGTATCTAATATAATAAGGTTTGCTAGGAACTCTACTCCTTTTATTAGTAGCTTAACTCCAGAACATCCGACCTTAGAACGGAGTTCGGATCCAGGGGATTGAACTAGGAGTGTACTTTTAAGATTAACCACATCCAGATCATTTGTCATGGCAAAATCTCGAAAGCGAATGAATCTGAGCTCTGAATCAAATAATCTTGTAGGCGGCCTTGAGTTGACTAGGAACTTACCAAGCACGGCGTCCGTAGCGTTTTGGACTTCATCTGCGGAAATGTGATTGATCGGCCTCGAGTGAATACTGCGGTGTAGCTCGGTGGTGTAGGTCCTCGGCTTCCTCCTTGGTTAGGGGTCTTGGTAGGGTGCTCCTAGATTGAAGCGTCTTGGTGTCCGCCTCCTTTCTTTGAGCACGCATTGGCGAAATGCCCGGTCTCGTTCTTGATTGTGCTGGCGCCTCCACGCCATTCTTGATTTCCACTATTACGATTATTAATCTGATGGGAGTGCGAGGGTTTGTCCGTGGTCTTGGCATTGGTGGCGGCGTCGCACCTTTGTTCCTGGTTGGAATCGGTGAATTCTTTGGGGTATCATCCTCATTTTCGATGACCACAGCGTCCTCCTGTTGTGCCATGCGGCGTTCGATTATCGTCTAGTTCCTTGCGCTTGTCTTCGATATGGCGCCTTGTTTACCGATTCTTGAAATCCGGGAAAGTGTGGGGTGTCGGTCCCACCAGTAAGCCGATGTTAAGTCCCTTGAAGCGGGGCGCCTTGCCTTGTCTGTTGCTCGTCTTACGGGCGTAGCGTGTAAGTGAGTGAATTTATTGAGATAATCGGCCCTTTGCTGGCCTCCTTGCTTCAGCGCGAATTCCTCCTTTTCAGCTCCATAATACCCTCGGCACATGGTATTGACGGAAAGCTAGGGTGAATTCTTCCCAAGTAATTTCTGCGGGTTCTCTGTGTGTGTGATAGTTCTCCCACCATTCATTCTTTGTTCCCTCAAGTGGTGAGAGGCATAAGTACCCTCTCATTCCTTCACCTTTGGGTTATGTGCAATTTCCTTTCGATGGTTCTCAACCAATCATCGCCTCTAATGGTGGCATTGCACGAGAAAGTCGTGATCGGGTCCTCATAAATTCAGATAATCTTGAGTAGGGGCGTGGTCCATTGTTCCTGCTTTGATTGTTAGCGGCGGCACGAGTCTTTGTTGTTGTCTTTATTGTCATCATTGTTTGCATTAGCTGCGTTTGTCTTTGCGAAATGCCCAGATTCTGCATATCCTTGGCGGTCTTTGCTGGGGTGGTGGTGTACCGTTCGACTACCTCTGGCGCGAACCTTGCCTCTGCTCCGTTGTTGCAGTGTTCACCATCTGTTGATTCTTGGGGTTTAGAGATAAGAGGGAAAAGAATAGGCGAGTATGGAACTTATCACGGGAAGCAGGTGTAACTTAAATAGAACCATTAAACATTCAAGCATAATTAATAATTAAGTATGGTTTAGTACATAGTCTAAGGACTATGTAACCATCGTCAATCACAACCATCACATCAATTGTTCATTACAACGCCATACTAGAGTACGAAATAACGGCGCGACTCAAAACAAGCGAGTCTCGGCATAAAAAGCGACTCTTGCATCACGACAAATCATCACTCCTCAAGCCAACCATCTTTGCGGCTCTCGCCGATCACGTAAACCGGCGGGTGGTGGCATCGAGAACAAACCGGTCCCCATGCCCTCCTTTGGTGCAGTTGGGGGCTCCCTTGGCGCCCTCTGGCCTTGGCTCGGCTCTGCTCCGGCTCCTCCTCGTCGTCGTCGTCGAGCTCCATGGCCGGCGTCCGGCTCTCGTGGCCGTAAAAGCCTCCTCAACTCGGCGATCCTCTGAGCGGCGTGCATGCGGGTCTCTCGTAAGGCCTCCTCGGTCTCCTCCAAAGCAGCGGTAGGCGGCTTGAAGCTCCGTGGTCGTGGCGTCCATCACCTCCTCTGTGCGCGGCGAACGACCAGTGCGCGATGGCGGCGTCGTCCTCGAGTCCAGCGGGCTGCGAGGTCCACCGCGTCTTGGTGCACACGAAGGCGGTATCCCACAGCTCAAGCCGTGGTCCTCTGCGATCCGGTGCAGCGCAACTCGGGCACACTCTGTATGCCGCCTCGTGGTAGCTCGCTTCACCGCATGGCGAAGCGGACGACTAACGCAGCGTGCTCCGGCGTACAAGGTTAGCGTCGTCTCCCATCCACGGCGATCCGTTGACTATCGGTGCGGGACTTGTAGAGTGGTCGGTGAAACCTCCCAACACGAAGCATCCTCGAGCTCATGGCGTAGCCTCCGTGGCGCTCTCCAAAGAGTGAACCATCGCATCTGCCAAAAAAGCAGCGTCGAACAACAAATTTTAAAGAACACGAAAGTAATAGCAAAAATCAGCAGAGGTATGAAGTAAAGAAGAAGAGATGAGTCAAGATTTCATTGATTATTCTTGTCGATTTTATTCTTTAGAAATTAATTTGGACTCCATTAAAGCGGCCGATCTAACTAGGGTCAAGTCCTACGATCGGTATGGCTCGATACCATCCTGTCGTGCCCGAATTCCCACGGATTCGGACACTCTGTGTATTCGTACTAGTCGAGGATCACGCTAGTACACACAGGATAAGCAGGTTGAAGTACCACAATCATACAGTGAAATAAATAATAAGTACTTCAAGCATTAATAATCGAGTTACATGGCCTTATGGTCACCTTACAATACTTAGGCAGCGAGCGATAAATATCATCGATATCAAGTTCATTGGCGGAAGCAAAATACGATAAGCGGAACCCTTCCTAACCACGAACTCTTGAGTGCGGCCCAACCCTTAATCCTCCCGGCCTTCAATGAACTCCTCCTCCCAAAGTGATGCGGCTTCATCTTCTTCGAGGTTTTTGTCGATGCAAGGGTGAGTATACAACATACTCAACAAGTCATGCACAATCTGGAGACTATTACTATATGCAAGGCTTATTCCAAGGAAAGGCTTAATTGGTTATTTTGCATAAGCGGCATTTCTTTTAATAGGTAATCCTATTAGATTAAAAGCGATAAGATCCATAATATTTAATAATTAATTTCTCAATTCTTTTCCAAGAGTTTGGCACCTGACCCTAATTTCATTCACACGACTTTTTGGCACCGACCACCCATTCCACATTTTCATTTTGAAAATCTAACCCTTATTTGTAATCAAGAGCAATGTCGATATGCATGGACACGGCTATTGAATAGATTCACACACACACTCTGCGGAGGTGTACACTTTACCCACGAGATCTGATCGTTCACCACCAGGCGATTGATTGTAACAAAGTCTTTGAGACTAACACTTAGCGATGATCCTCTCGATGTGCCTTCCTAACACTTCCCTCACCTGAGCCAAAGTTTAGAACAGGCACATACCGTTAGATGGGTACCAAGCGCGCAGCAGTCACGCTCCCCGTCTGATTACATTTTTGGTGTAGCTTGTCACCCGAGTATCAAAGGAAAGATATTAGAAACCTACTTAACTAGGTCCGTCCCATTCGGACAAGTGGTTGTACACGGAACTCAGCTCAAAGGCTCGCAAGGTTAAGTCCTTAATTGTCCGGGCAAGACAACCATTTTATACATCTCGGCACACAGCCTTCACAATCTTTTCATACATCCCATTGCCACAGGCCCACAGCACGAAGCCTTCTTGCCACTTGCCCGGTTCAAATCATTTTCCCACCCCACTTTATACTTAAGCAACACATGCCATTTTCCACATCGGTTCATGAATAGCACCACACAGTCACTATCGGTTCAATTCATGACATCATCGCATTTTCCAAAATCGTTCCATAATGTTTAGTCAATATTCATTTGATATTTGAAAGTCATTCCACGCATACAAGCGGGCTAAGCGACTAATCACGGTCTAGCCTCCGTGTTGGCATCATATTAGCATCCAACATATTTAAGCATCTTAGGGTGGACAAGGTTTGGGGCATATAAACATTTATAATCAAGGTGGCATAACAAGTTTGGCTTTTAACTACCATTTCCCAATTTAATCAATAGTGGTTGTACTTAACATAGCATGCAATATGGAAATCAAAATATACTTTTAAAATCTAGGGGCAACATGGTCAAAGCACGACTTGCCTTGAAGAAGAGTTGATTCAGTCGAGGTTCTGCGGCGGGTCTTCAAGCTCTCCTCGGCAATTCGGCAACTCGGAGTCTACTCGGTACAAGCAAACACACAATAAATATATAATACAGACAGCAAACAATTCACTAAAATTGAATAAAAATCACCAATAAATAGTTCACATTTTTACAAATTTTTGGGCACTGGAATCACCCAAATCCGAGTTAAGATGCAAAAGTTATAGCATTTTCAAGTTTGCTGAAATTCATAAAAGAATAAACCGAATTATTTCTCTATTTTCCACGATTTTCCGGCTATTTTCTCATCGGCCCGACCGTGGCGCAACCACAGCCCTCGATCTGCGATGGGCGGACTTCATCACCGGCGATGGTTGCGGTGGCGTGGGCGCATGGGGTGCGATGGGATGGAAATCCAACGGCTCGATTCTGCTTCGCTTTCATCGTTCATTGCTACCGTCGTGGATGAATCTGGCGATCGGATGAAGATCAATGGCGGCGTTTCCGGCGGTTTACTATTCCTAAGCCTTCGTGGGACGTGGCGCCTCTACCGTCGGATGAAGATCCTACGGCTAATGTTACCCGAGAGTCTATCGTTCATAGTAACTACGCTGCCTAACCCGAACCTTCCGATCAAGATCTAACGGTCAAGATTTAATCAAACGGTTCGATTTGAACTCAAAAGACTACGTGGCGTTACCTCGCGTCCGATGGAGATCGGCGGTGAGAAGCTCGCGAGGCGTCGAAGAAAAAAGCGGCGGTGGTGCTTGCGCGGAGTTGAAGAAGACGACGGGCGGCGGCGTTCTGGCGTCTCCGGTCGGAAAAAGTAACCACGGAGTGCGTCTCGGCTCGGTGGACTTGGTGAGGTCTCTTGCGGCGAGAGCGGCGGATGACGGCGGTCGCGCAAGGAGCCGTGGCGGGGCAAGAAGCTACTGGCGAGCTCTCGGGCGAACTACGGTGGGCGAGAGGATCACGAGAGATGAGAAATGAGCGGGGTGAAGTCTTTGCACACGCGGCCTATTTCACTCGCTCGGACATGCCTCGAGATAGCGAAGAAATCCCGACGGGATCTGCGGCGACCAATGGCGGCGGCGGCGGCAATCGCCTCGTCCCGAGGTCGTCCGGTCCCATCGACCGTCCGATCGGGAATCAACGGCGACGATAGATCCTCGGCTCGTGAAGCGGTATCACGATCAGACGGTGCGATCAAGATCGAAGCGGCGAACGAGGGATTTTTTGGCGTCGACAAGTGTTGGGCGGCCCAACAACGTAGCTGGGAATTACTCGGATTTTCTCAATAAAAATAATTCGAGAAATTCAAAGTAATTATTTAGGGCACTAAAAATACTAGAAAAATTCTAGAAAAATTCTAGAAAATATTTCAGAGCATTTTGAGCCTAAATAAAATATTAGTTTTAATTTTTGATAATTATATTTTCTGGTATTTAATTACTCAAGGAAAATGATATAAATAAATTCCAATTAAATCCAATAAATCCCGGAAAAATTAGATAAATTCAGATAAATTCAATTAAATGCAATTAAATGCAATTAAAGGTTGATTAATTCATAAAAATTCAAATAACTCCAAAATTTTAAAATCGGCCAAAATTAGGACGTTACAAACCTACCCCCATATGAGAATCTAGTCCCCGAGATTCGAGGCTTAACTATAGAATAGGTTTGGGAATTCCTTTTTCAGATCTTCCTCTCGTTCCCAGGTGGCTTCACTTTCTGTGTGGTTGCTCCACTGAACTCTGCAAAAACGGGTTGTCTTGTTTCTGGTTCTCCGATCCATTATGTCCAGAATTTTTATCGGTTGCTCTTTGTAAGTCAAGTCTTCCTGTAGTTCAACTTCTTCTAGTGGATGTTTGCTCTTGAGCATTGGAGACACTTCTTGAGTTGCGATACATGAAAAACATTGTGCACTCTGCTAGTGATGTGGTAACTCCGGTGGTGGCGACTTAGCCCTTACGACTTATGATCTTAAATGGTCCTACATATCTTGGCGCAAGTTTACCCTTTTTGTGAAACCTCTGGACTCCTTAAGCGGCGTAACTCGAGATACCGTAATCCTCGGTTCAAAACTCAAATCTCTCGGCGGTTGTCTGCGTAGCTCTTACATCTTATTTGTGCAATCTTTAACCTTTCTCGATCGGTGCTATTTGCTCTTGACTTCTTGAAGTATATGCGGTCGAAGACACGATGCTCTCGGTCTCATTCAATTTAACGGCGTCCTACAAGGTCGACCATACAAGGCTTCAAAAGGTGACATCGAAGACTTGCTTGATAGCTATTGTTGTAACTAAACTCGCATATGGCAAACATTTGTCCCAAGTCGGCGTATATGCTACGCACAAGCTCTCAACATATCTTCCAATATCTGGTTGACTCTTTGATCTGCATCCATCCGTCTGCGGGTGATATCTTTATCTTGAAGTTCAAGCGGGTGCCCATCATTGTATGCAATTTATCCCAAAATCTTGAGGTAAATTGGGTACCTCTATCAAATACTATCTTCTTGGCACTCCATGCAAGCAAACGATCCTTGCCATGTATAGCTCGGCTAACTTATCTCTGAATAGGTTGTCTTCCTTTGGTATGAAATGTGCGACCTTTGTCAATCGATCCACGATAACCCATATGGAGTCATAACCTCCTTGCGTCCTTGGCAATCCGGTAATGAAATCCATTCGATTTCTTCCCATTTCCACTCGGTATTTTCAATGGCTGCGGCGATCCTGCGGGTCTCGATGCATAGCTTTGACTTCATTGGCATACATCACATAGTGCTACGTGTTCAGCAACCTCTCTCTTCATATTCGCCACCGAATCTCTCTTTCAAATCTTGATACATTTTGCGCTTCTGGGTGAATCGAATACTTGGAGTCATGAGCTTCCTCAATATTAAGCTGCTTTAATTCCTTTTTGTTGGGTACACAAATCGCTCTTTCATCCATAATGTACCATGTTAAGTCTAGCTTAAAGTCTTTTGCTTGGCCTTCCTCCATCTTGGCCTTGATCCGCTTGACCTTCTCATCATCCTTGACCTTCTCTAATCTGATCTTCCAAGATAGGCTTTACTTCTAATCGACTCTGAATCCTTCGGAACAACTTCCAATTTCAATCTCTGAAGATCCTTGCATAGTTCTCCTGGCTTTCTTCCACTTTCGAACCGAGACCATGGCTTTTCCGACTCAGGGCATCAGCCACTACATTGGCCTTGCATGGATGATAATGGATACCCATGTTGTAATCCTTGATCAGTTCTAACCATCTCCTTTGCCTCATGTTCAGGTCAGATTGGGTGAAAATGTATTTAAGGCTTTTATGGTCTGTATACACCTCACATCTATTACCAATAAGATAGTGACGCCATATCTTGGTCGTGCACTCTTTTGCTAATTCTAGATCGTCGTCGGGTAATTCCTTCATGTGGCCTTAATTGCCTTGATGCATAGGCTACTACCTTTCCATTTGCATCAACACACATCCAAGTCCTTGGCGTGATGCATCATGATAAATATCGAAACTCGATGCACATCGGGTTGCACTAACTGCTTGGTCTTGATGTCGATCTTTTCTTCAATTCTTGGAAACTCTTCTCACAATCCGGTGTCCAAACAAACTTCTTCTCTTTCTTTAACAATTGCGTAATTGGCCTAGCAATTGTCGAAAATCCTTCTATAAATCGGCGGTAATAACCGGCCATTCCAAGAAACTCGAACTTGTAAAGCGTTCAGGCGACTCCCAATGTAGCCTTGTCTCAACCTTGCTTGGGTCCCTCTGCGATCCTTCATTTGTCATGACATGCCCTAAGAAATCTACCTTACTCTTCCAGAAATCGCATTTACTGAATTTCGCATACAATTGTTGCTCCCTTAGCTTTTCCAACACTAATCTCAAATGTTGGGCGTGCTCTTCATCCGTCCTTGAATAAACCAAAATATCATCTATGAACACAACCACAAATTTATCTAAGTATTCCATGAATACTTTATTCATCAAGTTCATGAAGTATCTTTGGCGCATTTGTCAATCAAATGACATAACGGTGAACTCATAATGTCCATATCTTGAGGAAAATCGCGGTCTTGGGTATGTCCTCTGTCTTGATTCTCAATGGTGATATCGACCTAAGGTCAATCTTGGAGAATACTCTGCTCCTCTTAATTGATCGAAAAGATCATCTATTCCGGTATGCGGTATTTATTCTTTATCGTCACTTAGTTAAGTCTTGCGATAGTCTATACACATCAAGGAAGCTTCCATCTTTCTTCTTAACAAATAGAACAGGTGCTCCCCATGGTGGCGAGCTTGATGCGATAAATCCTTTTCCAACAACTCCTCAATCTGCTTCTTCATCTCCACCAACTCTTGGTGGACATCCGATATGGCCTCTTTGCTATTGGTCTTTGTTCGGCACTAAGTCAATTCTGAACTCTATGTCTCTATCGGTGGCATTCTGGTAATTCCTCGGGAAAAACATCGGGTATTCAGCGA
Organism: Guadua angustifolia; assembly: GCA_036346375.1. Lineage (NCBI taxonomy): Eukaryota > Viridiplantae > Streptophyta > Magnoliopsida > Poales > Poaceae > Guadua > Guadua angustifolia. The sequence goes on from JAYEVE010001269.1 coordinate 222,201, forward strand.
CCCTTTGGTACATCTCTTATCTTGGCGGTCTCCAAATTGTTTACTAACAATTGCCCTCCTCGGCGCCCTTGCTTGAAATTCCACTTTCCTACCTTGGGGCTCTCAATAGACACAACTCTTCGTCCACAGTCTATCTGACCTTATGTTTAGTCAACCAATCCATTCGGGATAACATCCGGGGTTTGGGTATCTAATATAATAAGGTTAGCTAGGAACTCTACTCCTTTTATTAGTAGCTTAACTCCGAACATCCGACCTTAGAGCGGAGTTGGGATCCGAGATTGAACTAGGAGTGTACTTTTAAGATTAACCATATCCGATCATTTGTCATGGCAAAATCTCGAAAGCGAGCGAATCTGAAGCTCTGAATCAAATAATCATGTGGCAGCGAGTTGACTAGGAACTTACCGAGCACGGCGTCCGTAGCATTTTGGACTTCATCTGCGGAGATATGATTGATCCTTCCTCGTGTGAATGCTTGCGGTGTAGCTCCGGCTGGTGTAGGTCCTCGGCTTCCTCCTTGGTTAGGGGTCTTGGCTGGGGTGCTCCCTAGATTGAAGCGTACTGGTGTCACGCCTCCTTTCTTTGGGCACGCATTGGCGAAATGCCCGGTCTCGTTGCGATTTGTGGCGCCTTCACGCCATTCTTGATTTCCACTATTACGATTATTAATCCCGATGGAGTGCGAGGGGTTTGTCCGTGGTCTTGGCATTGGTGGCGGCGTCCCGCTTTGTTCCTGGTTGGAATCGGTAAATTCTTTGGGGTATCATCCTCATTTTCGATGACCACAGCGTCCTCCTTTGTGCCATGCGGCGTTACGATTGTCGTCTAGTTCCTTGCGCTTGTCTTCGGTATGGCGCCTTGTTTACCGATTCTTGGAAATCCGGGAAAGTGTGGGTGTCGGTCCACAGAAAGCCGATGTTAAGTCCCTTCATGAAGCGGAGGCGCCTTGCTTTGTCCGTTGCTCGTCTTCGGGCGTAGCGTGCTAGCGAGTGAATTTATTGAGATAATCGGCCCTTTGCTGGCCTCCTTGCTTCAGCGCGAATTCCTCCTTTTGGTTCCATAATACCCTCGGCACATGGTATTGACGGAAAGCTAGGGTGAATTCTTCCCAAGTAATTTCTGCGGGTTCTCTGCGGCCTGTGATAGTTCTCCCACCATTCATTTCTTTGTTCCCTCAAAAGGTGGTGAGAGGCATAAAGTACCCTCTCGTTCCTTCACCTTTGGGTTATGTGCAATTTCCTTTCGATGGTTCTCAACCAATCATCGCCTCTAATGGTGGCATTGCACGAGCGTGTGGCGGTCGGGTCCTCATAAATTCAGATAATCTTGAGTAGGGCGTGGCCCATTGTTATTAGACTTGATTGTTAGCGGCGGCTTTGAGTCTTTGATCTGTTGTCTTTATTGTCATCATTGTTTGCATTAAGCTGCGTTTGTCTTTGCGAAATGTGCCCAGTTACGCATATCCTTTGGCGGTCTTTGTCGGGGTGGTGGTGTACCGTCTCGACTGCCTCCGTGGCGCGAACCACTTGCCTCTGCTCCGTTGTTGCAGTGTTCACCATCTGTTGATTCTTGGGTTTAGAGATAAGAGGAAAAAGAATAGGCGAGTATGGAACTTATACGGGAAGCAGGTGTAACTTAAATAGAACCATTAAGCATTCAAGCATAAATAATAATTAAGTATGGTTTAGTACATAGTCTAAGGACTATGTAACCATCGACAATCACAACCATCACATCAATTGTTCATTACAACGCGCATACTAAAGTACGAAATAAAAACGCGACTCAAAACAACTAAGTCTCGGCATAAAAAGCGACATCTTGCATCACGACAAATCATCACTCCTCAAGCCAACCATCTTTGCGGCTCGCCGATCCGTAAACCGCGGGTGGTGGCATCGGGACAAGCCGTCCCCATGCCCTCCCTTTGGTGCACTAGGGGCTCCACTTCTTGGTCTCTGTGGCTCTGCTCTGCTGGCTCCTCCTCCTCGTCGTCGTCGAGCTCCATGATGGCGTCCGGCTCTCCCTGCCCGTAAAGAGCCTCCTCTAACTCGGCGATCCTCTGAACGGCGTGCATGCGGGTCTCTCGTAAGGCCTCCTCGGTCTCCTCCAAAGCAGTAGAGGCGGCTGAAGCTCCGTGGTCGTGGCGTCCATCACCTCCTCTGGCGGTGGCGACCACCTGTGCACGATGGCGGCGTCGTCCTCCAGTCAGCGGGCTGCGAGGGTCCACCAGCGTCGGGTGCACTGAAGGCGGTATCCCGGCTCAAGCCGTGGTCCCTGGCGATCCGGCAGCGCAACTCGGGCACACTCTGTATGCGCCTCGTGGTAGCTCGCTTCACCGCGAGGCGGGACGACTAACTGCAGCGTGCTCCCGGCGTACAAGGTTAGCGTCGTCTCCCATCCACGAGCGATCCCGTTGACTATCCAGGTGCGGGACTTGTAGAGTGGGCGGTCGAAACTTCCCAACACCTGAAGCATCCTCCAGAGCTCCGCGGCGTAGCCTCCGTGGCGCTCTCCAAAGAGTGAACCATCGCATCCGCCAAAGCAGCGCGTAACAACAAATTTTTAAAGAACACGAAAGTAATAGCAAAAAATACAGCGAGAGGTATGAAGTAAAGAAGAAGAGATGAGTCAAGATTTCATTGATTATTCTTGTCCAGATTTTATTCTTTAGAAATTAATTTGGACTCCATTAAAGCGGCCGATCTAACTAGGGTCAAGTCCTCTGATCGGTATGGCTCGATACCATCCTGTCGTGCCCCGAATTCCACGGAGTTCGGACACTCTGTGTATTCGTACTAGTCGAGGATCACGCTAGTACACAGGATAAGCAGGTTGAAGTACCACAATCATACACAATGAAATAAATAATAAGTACTTCAAGCATTAATATAATCGAGTTACATGGCCTTATGGTCACCTTACAATACTTAGCAAGCGAGCGATAAATATCATCGATAGCAAGTTCATTGGTGGAAGCAAAATACGATAGCGGAACTCTTCCTAACCACGAGCTCTTGAGTGCGGCCCAACCCTTAATCCTCCCGGCCTTCAATGAACTCCTCCTCCCAAGTGATGCGGCTTCATCTTTCGAGGTTTTTGTCGATGCAAGGGTGAGTATACAACATACTCAACAAGTCATGCACAAATGCAGACTATTACTATATGCAAGGCTTATTCCAAGGAAAGGCTTAATTGGTTATTTTGCATAAGCGGCATTTCTTTTAATAGGTAATCCTACTAGATTAAAAGCGATAAGATCCATAATATTTAATAATTAATTTCTCAATTCTTTTCCAAGAGTTTGGCACTGACCCTAATTTCATTCACCTGACTTTTGGCACGACCACCCATTCCACATTTTCATTTTGAAAATCTAACCCTTATTTGTAATCAAGAGCAATGTCGATCAGCGGACACGGCTATTGAATAGATTCACACACACACTCTGCAGAAGTTGTACACTTTACCCACGAGGATCTGATCGTTCACCACCTGAGCGATTGATTGTAACAAAGTCTTTCAGAGACTAACACTTAGCGATGATCCTCTCGATGTGCCTTCCTAACACTTCCCTCACCAGAGCCAAAGTTTAGAACGAGGCACATACCGTTAGATGGGTACCAAGCATGACCGCAGTGCACGCTCCCCGTCTGATTACATTTTTGGTGTGCTTGTCACCCGAGTATCAAAGGAAAGATATTAGAAACCTACTTAACTAGGTCCGTCCCATTCGGACAAGTGGTTGTACACGGAACTCAGCTCAAAGGCTCGCAAGGTTAAGTCCTTAATTGTCCGGGCAAGACAACCATTTTATACATCTCGGCACCTGCCTTCACAATCTTTTCATACATCCCATTGCCACAGGCCCACAGCACGAAGCCTTCTTGCCACTTGCCCAGTTCAAATCATTTTCCCACCCACTTTATACTTAAGCAACACATGCCATTTTCCACATCGGTTCATGAATAGCACCACAGGTCACTATCCGGTTCAATTCATGACATCATCGCATTTTCCAAAATCGTTCCATAATGTTTAGTCAATATTCATTTGATATTTGAAAGTCATTCCACGCATACAAGCGAGGCTAAGCGACTAATCACGGTCTAGCCTCCGTGTTGGCATCATATTAGCATCCAACATATTTAAGCATCTTAGGGTGGACAAGGTTTGAGGGCATATAAACATTTATAATCAAGGTGGCATAACAAGTTTGGCTTTTAACTACCATTTCCCAATTTAATCAATAGTGGTTGTACTTAACATAGCATGCAATATGGAAATCAAAATATACTTTTAAAATCTAGGGGCAACATGGTCAAAGCATGACTTGCCTTGAAGAGAAGAGTTACATTCTGGTCGAGGCTCTGCGGCGGGTCTTCAAGCTCTCCTCGGCGAATTCGCAACTCGAGTCTACTCGGTACAAGCAAACACACAATAAATATATAATACAGACAGCAAACAATTCACTAAAATTAAATAAAAATCACCAATAAATAGTTCACATTTTTACAAATTTTTGGGCACTGGAATCACCCAAATCCGAGTTAAGATGCAAAAGTTATAGCATTTTCAAGTTTGCTGAAATTCAAAAAGAATAAACCGAATTATTTCTCTATTTTCCACCGATTTTCCGGCTATTTTCTCACTGCCCGACACGTGGCGCAACCACAGCCCTCGATCTGCGATCCAACGGACTTCATCACCAGCGATGGTTGCGGTGACGTGGGCGCATGGGAGCGGTCGGATGGAAATCCAACGGCTACGGTTACCGCTTCAGTTTACTGTTCATTGCGCCGTCGTGGATGAATCTGGGCGGTCGGATGAAGATCCAATGGCCAGCGTTACCCCGGCGGTTTACTATTCCTAAGCCTTCGTGGACGCACGTCTACCGTCGGATGAAGATCCTACGGCTAATGTTACCCCGAGAGTTTACTGTTCATAGTAACTACGCGGCCTAACCCGAACCTTCCGATCAAGATCTAACGGTCAAGATTTAATCCTACCGGTTCGATTTGAACTCAAAAAGACGGCTACGTGGCTTTACCTCGCGCGTCCGATGGAGATCTGACGGCTGCCGAAGCTCGCGAGGCGTCGACGAAGCGGCGGTGGTGCTTGACGCCGGAGTTGAAGAAGACGACGGGGCTTGAGGCGTTCCTGGGCGTCTCCGGTCGGAAGAAGTAGCCCAGCAGGTGCGTCTCGGCTCGGGGAGCTTGGTGAGGGTCTCAGCTGCGGCGGGGAACGGCGGATGACGACGGTGCGCAAGGAAAACCGAGGCAGAGGCAAGAAGCTACTACGGCGAGCTACTGGGCGAGCTACGGTGCACGAGAGGATGCGAGAGATGAGGGGAAATGAGCGGGGTGAAGTGCTGCACACGCCGGCCTATTTCACTCGCTCGGACAGCCTCGAGACGCGCGAAGAAATCCCGACAGATCTGCGGGCGCCAATGGGCGGCGGCGCGATAATCGCCTCCCCGAGGTCGTCCAGTGCCATCGATCGTCCGTCGGGAATCAACGGCGACGATAGATCCTCGCTTCAAGGTGACGGTATCGATCCTGCCGTGCGATCAAGATCCGACGGTAGCGAACGAACGGAGATTAGGGTTTGGCGTCGGCCAAGATGTTGGGCTCGGCCCAACATCAGAGTGAGAATTACTCGGATTTTCTCAATAAAAATAATTCCAGAAAATAAAAGTAATTATTTAGGGCTCTAAAAATACCCGAAAAATTCTAGAAAAAATCTAGAAAATATTTCAGAGCATTTTGATCCTAAATAAAATATTAGTTTTAATTTTTGATAATTATATTTTCTGGTATTTAATTACTCAAGGGAAAATGATATAAATAAATTCCAATTAAATCCAATAAATCCCAGAAAAATTAGATAAATTCAGATAAATTCAATTAAATGCAATTAAATGCAATTAAAGGTTGGGTAATTCATAAAAATTCAAATAACTCCAAAATTTTAAAATCTGGCCAAAATTCGGGACGTTACAGCCGCCAGAGGGAGGAGGCACCTCTTTAAATTTCTTCTTTGCCTCCCATTTGATTCTTCGCCATTCTTCTTCTTGGAGGAGCCGGTAAATCGAAGAAATTTCTTGCTGCCTATTTGGCCTCTCTTCTGCCGAGCTAAGAGGGCACTTCGGTGGGAGTGGAGGGCGAGGAGAGGAGCCACCTAGAGCGGTCAGAGGCGTGAGCCGCAGGCCTTCGCCGCCAAACAGGAGGAGGAAGAGGGGTCGCCGGTAGGGAGGAGGAAGAGGGGTCGCCAGCAAGGAGGAGGGGAAGGAGTCACCGGCCCTTGGAGCAAGCAGAGGACACGCCGACCCCTAGAGCAGGAATCCAGAAATGAGAGGAGGAGGTTGAGTCGGTAGGGAGAAGGAAAAAGGGCAGCCCCCAAGGAAAAATTTCAGCCACACACATGAAATGAAGGGGTGAGGTTAGGTGGAATGTAGGTAGAGAGGGAAAATTTTCAAAAAAGACCCCTCCCAAACCTAAGACCTTTAACCCTAACCCTCCCAGATGGACCAACCACCTCTGAGATTACCTGCCAGACGGCCAAAACACTCCCGACGTAAGGCCTAGAGTTTGTAGCGAGGCGTCGCAATATTACACTCTCCCCCCTTAAAGGAATTCGACCCCGAATTCGAAGAATGCCAACTATGCCAATGAAAGACACAGAGGTCTTAAACTTCTTTGCCAACTCAAAACACCCACACAAAAACTCCAACGGTTACAAACGGTAAACCAAAACCTCAAATCCAATGACCAAAGAAAACTCAACTCTCTTTATTATACTCAACATTATACCATAAGCTTCCATATCCTTTAACTCCAGCTAGAACACAAAGGAAATACAATTCCCGCATTGACCAAATGAACCACAAATATTACCTTGAACCCAAAGCGTTAAAATCTACCTGAGAGAGGATCTTGATAAAGCCCAATCATCACTCCTTTTCTTCTTCCAAAACCAAATTTGCAAGAGAAGACTCGATTCGCTAATATCATATAAATCGCCTTTAACACTCTCAATTAATGCAATAAAATTCACCTCGGGGAGAACTCCGATTAAAAGAGAAACCCCACACAAATCGCTGACAAAAGCTCTCATAAAACCAAGAAACAACTCCGCTTATTTTAACCAAAGCAAAATCTCTCGCATTAAACCAAAACCAATGTTTGGCAGAGGAAACCGATTCTCAAATTAAGCATTTGTACCCATAACCATCACCTTCTTCCTCAAGAGAAAAGGAAACTCGTTCCCAACAAACCACTTCACCCACAGAATCACTTACAAAACATTCACCAGATTCACACTTTGAAATACGTGCCAACACATCACCAACCATGGAAACAATCCATGAAGACTTTCTCATTCACATGCTCATATACTTCCTCAGTCACATTCTCATTTATGCAATGCAATGCAATGCATCATGCCTCTTTACTTAGCACATACCGGTATTGCCGAGCACCACCCGTCGATGCGTGCCCTCAAACCCAACCATCCCGTGGAAGGGGCCTGCCGAAATAGGACTTGCCTACTTGATGCATTATGCATGTCTCAACTCTTCTTTAGCACATACCGGTATTGCCAAGCACCACCCGTCGATGCGTGCCCTCAAACCCAACCATCCCATGGAAGGGCCTCGCTAAAACAGACTTGCCCGCTACCTAGTAGCGGGTCCACGCTATCATCCGCTCCCATCCACGCCAGTGGATGGGACTACGGGGTAGGATCTCTGAGCACTCCGGATTAGTCATATATTCCATATGTCTTTCTCATCGACCTGGCTTGATGCACTTTTCATGAATGCACTTATGCAAATGCCATTCCCAACATTCTTATGCATATTCTCCACATTTATATCTTTATGATCACAATTAACTTCTATACTCTTATAAATACCATACTCGCAAACTATGGCCACAAACAAGCCATTCTCCCAGATAGACATTTATCAAAGACAAAAACCCATCATTCATACGACCATTCCATATATATTCATTTTTTTTTAATTTCGCATCGATTAAATCTTTTTGTCGATCCACCATTCAACTGACTCATAAACAACATAAATCAACAACTCTCATGTCTTGGCACTAATATACTCCGGTACTTTACATCAACATCTTACTAAAATAAATTCATCCATAGAAGATTCTAGACCCTCTCAATCTTGATCAATACTAGACTTACCGGAATACAGTTTTTTTTAACCTCCAAATAATTTTCATGATTCACCACCATTGTAATAACTCTAATCAACTTTTTCACTTTAAAATCACCTACCATTCCAATTAGTCATTATGTACCATACAATAAATTTGGTTGTCTTTAAATAACCAACAAGTTCCTTTTAACAGAATCAGTAACCCTTCTTATCTGGAAGCTCAACTACTCATCATACCCGTAACGCCTTGAACAACCTCGTGGGTCATGCACCCAACCTTTAAAGAAAAAACCACAATTCTTAAGCATGAGTAATAGCAAAAACCATCTCTCTTTCCAGAAAAACTCAACCATAAATCATAAGAGAATTCGACTCTTGAATCCCCAAACTCCGATGGGGAACAACTCCTTAAACAATTCTCAAGATTTACAACTTCCAGGAAGGAAAAGAGATGCATGAGAAAAGCCAAATGATCAACCATATCCTTCTCGATAAAACCTTAACACCGAAGATCCACTCGATTTAAGTTTTGCACCAAGAAAACTTTAATAAGTTCCTTAAATAGAGAGAGCAACAACTACAATGGTTTTCTTTACAAGGCAACCCATGATAACCAACAAAACCAAAGAATCCAACGAAACCGAACACAACAGTAAAAGCAATCCAAAGAGGTTCATCACTAAGCTTTTCTCTTTAAATCCAAACATCGAAGGCAGAAGAAACCAACCTTCCTCCTTACCCTCTAAACTACTCCACTAAAACGATTTACTCAAGAACGAGAGATTTCCCAACAGCAAGAGGTGGCACTAACCACCCCACCCACAAGCAAGACCCACAACTCGCCAAATGAATAAGGTCGAAACCTTTCGCTTAACCAATAACATGAACATAAGCGCATCGATTCGATAGTCCTTTCATAATCAAAGCAGTATGCAACCATAAATTTAGCATTCAACAACAAAGCTTAAATACAACATCTAAGCGTAATGCAATGATACCCATACCCATCCTACTGTGCATCAGAGTGTGTTAGGTTTTAAATTAGTTAACCACTCCAATTCAGATTTTTAAGGTTATTGCCCTAAAGCCAAATTTTAAAGGAGTAGAAACCTATACCATGTTTCTAATTCCACGCAGCAAAATTTTAGTTTACTCTAGAGTAATTTCCTAAAGTCTCATACCATGGACCTAAAGCCAGCTCTGATACCAACTATAACACCCCGGCGCCAAACGCACCGCGAATGCTACCAAAAGACCCTAAATGACGCTTACAACACTCCGGAACCATCCTTGTCCAGAGTGTCCCCAACAAGACCCAAGAATTAAAAAAACTCGACAAAGAGGTTCAATTGAACTAAGAACTCAACGAACGAGTCACTAAACCTTTTTCCTCTAATAAAAGATTTAAACCAACCTTTAAACTCTCTAAACCAGCTTAAAACTAAGCCACCGAATTTTAGTAAATTTCGGCATGACCTCTCTAGAAAGTAGGACATCCACTCAGCAGACAAAGGACAGCATTTAATATAACAACAACATGTAGCAACTAACGATAACCAACCACGCACAAACATCCACCACACTTAAATTACATGACAAGAACAAATTAAGATCTGAAACGATAAGTTAGTATGTTATTGTGGTGAGGCGAACGTGTTAAATGCGACTATTCCCTCCATGCATGCCGCTTCAAGGTACCTACAAACCATAAGCAAACAAGCATGAGTCAAGACTCGACCAAGCACACGATAACTAGTAATGACCATAACAATACCAATTAAAGTAATTAACTCAGTAACATGCTCATATTGCTCGTAGCAAATTAACAGGTATGTAATATAAGGAAAACACCGTCTGTTACCCCATCGACTACAAGGCTCATATATTTCACTTACCTCATGAGCCCATTGGATGAGTTCACGACTCGACCCATCCTTAACCTGAAAACTTCCCTCAACTCAAGGACCATCCATTACAATTCATCATTAGTAGTAACATGCACTGCATCAGACATCGTCATAAAACACCCAATTTGTCACAATCACACGTTGACCATCACTCGATGTTATGCAATGCAGTTATGCTTGAATGTCCATATGCACCTTTTAAAGCCTATACCGGTATAGCTAGGTGTGCACCCGTCGAGGCCACACCTCACCCCGCCCTTTTTCATGCGGGGTCAAATCCTCCACTCCTATGCACATGAATGCATATGATGCAACCACAGCTCTTACTATTAGGTCGACCCATAAAGCAAATTCGATTTGTAAGCACCACCCATAAATAAATTCTTTCTCGTCATTACCACCGTATAGTCATAATCGAATACCCGAATTGCAACTCCTCTCATCCTTAACTTACCATCCTCATTACTCTAATTCTATTCATGAGTAACCTTGGTAATAGAACACATGCATTCAGTAAGGCAATTAAGTGTAACAATAAGCGAGCGATGCTCTACCATGCAATACTCATTATAAAGCACTTGCAATCATACAAGCAATAATCTACCTATAAAGCCCGTTGGGAGGTACCTGAAATCATACAAGCAATGTTTTCACCAGATCCTACTAAAACATGTCCAATACATGTTAAGCATACTGATTACGACGTCACCATTCTAATCCAAAACAATTGTAAGGAATCAGAAAAGAATCTGAACCAAATCTAGTACAAAGGATCTAAGCAAAAAATAACTGCCTTTATATTATACAACTAGCCAATTTGCCAAAAGCAGCTATAGAATAATATGAAATGCACCTTTACGTTATTAAATTGAAAACAACCTTCCATGGATCAAATCACAGCGTAGACATTTCGAATTGCCAGTTCATAGCATTGCTTTCTTGCATCGACCAATTAATAGCATATATCACACAAAAGAGATTGATCATACTAATGCAACCATTATATCACATCATAATCTCAAGCATTCACACGATGTACTTGCCTTTTACCGGGAGGAGCGGAGTGGTGCGCGAAGAAGAGGCCACTCCTCCTGAAATCCGAAATCAAACACAGATACAAATTTCCCACCAATCCATCAATCAATCACAACACAGAACCCTTGTGTATCTAAATCCCCACGGGTAGCTTTACTCAACGTTGACTAGGGATAGTACTCCAACTTAAGTATATTGCAGTGATCACGGAGATAAGGGGGTGCAATAAACATGATCTCATATGCGAATGTATCAATCCAGAATAATTGGCTAAACAAAATACTAACACATCTGAATAAAAAGTAATAAGAACTAAGACGCTGCCATAATGAATTTCTTTGTGAGACACTATATACACATAAATTCCAGAAGGGCACTCCACAACTTCTAGCAAGATAAGACACATATTGTAGAAGCTATGCGTAAGACACCATCAATTAATGCATTCTCTGATTGGAATAAGAGCATCCAAATTTGCAGAATCACATTCTTTAGATCAATCAAGTGTATATGTATATATATACATATATCTGCATGCACACCAATTCAAAATTACATTAAAGCTTATGCTCAAGATCCCAACACATCTGGGCATATTCCTGTATGAGCTTCTTGAGCCAAGGAATGAAGCACTAAAGAACACCATAAAAAGATGTTCATAAGCCAACATGAATCTCAGAGAAACAACCCGCAAGCTACCAACAATACTCATAACAAAAAACATCTGGGTAAGCAGTCTAATGAAAGACAAAATCATAGATAACCCTACAATTATTCAAACCTCATAATTTTTTTACTCATGCTCATATCCGTAGAATAGAACTAGCAGGCATGGATATATAGGCATGCACACAAATTTAGAAATGCGTCGATTCTTGCCATCCCATCCCATGCCTCAACCTGACACACCGAAATCACTATGATACCATATCATAAAACTTCTAGGCATTACATCGAACACATGGCAGGCACAAAGAAACCTCTATACTCTGAGCATACATTTCATCAAACACCTTGGCTACACTCATTCATCCACAACTAGAACTTCACCTCCACTTACCACACAAAGGGAAAGGAAGTAGGGGGAGGTGCCGCTGACTGGAGGGGGACGACGCCGGCCGCCAGAGGGAGGAGGCACCTCTTTCATTCTGCTTGCTTCAAATTGTTCTTCTTGCATTCTTCTTCTTGGGAGGAGCCACCACGAAGAAATTCTTCTTGCCCTGGCCGGCTTCGGCTTAGCCAGGAGGGCAGCTCGGAGTAGGGAGGGCGCAGGAGAGGAGCTACTCGAGAGATCGCAGGTAGGAGCAAGCAGGAGCGCCGCTCGCCAGGAGGAGGAAGAGGGGTCGTCGGCAGGGAGGAGGGGAAGGAGTCGCCGGCCCTTGGAGCAAGCAGAGGACGCGCTGGCCCCTAGAGCAGGAATCCAGAAATGAGAGGAGGAGGTTGAGTCGGCAGGGAGAAGGAAAAAGGGCAGCCCCCAAGGAAAAATTTCAGCCACACACATGAAATGGAGGGGTGAGTTTAGGTGGAAAGTAGGTGGAGAGGGAAAATTTCCAAAAAGACCCCTCCCAAACCTAAGACCTTTAACCCTAACCCTCCCAGATGGACCAACCACCTCTGAGATTACCTGCCAGACGGCCAAAACACTCCCGACGGAAGGCCCAGAGTTTGTAGCGAGGCGTCGCAATATTACAGTGTATATGTGGTTCAATAGCTCTTTTTACTTTTTACATATATGTGGTTCATGTTTGTTTAGTAACATGCATGTAACAAGCTTGAACACAGACATTATCTTTGCTATCTAATCTCCATTCTTTAGCTTACAAACACACACACAAATAAGAACAGTATAAGAACACTAAATACATAATTACAATGACTTTAAGACATAGCCCAGATGATAAATGCTTGTACTAAAGTTAATTATAGGTTTCGTGCCCAAACTAAGACTATGTAAGTACGAGGTGCTCCTATGCTTTTCTTTTGGAAAGTTGCATATATATTAAAGCATGAATATATAAAGGATAGATGGTAATGGTTAGTAGTCTCAGATGGTAATTTATCTTTACTAGTTCTTCAATGCATACACTATCTTGATGTTGATCTTTGGATAGCACACACCATGACTATGTTGATCTTTGGATGGCATACACTATATTGATAACTTCTTATAGCTATGTTGGAATCTCTCGCTACTGAATCCAATGTAGCATCGCTGCCCTCCCCCTCGAGCCTTGCGCCATATGGATGTTTCTCCCTGGATGTACATATTTCTGCTCAATGATGCTATGGGTCTATTGATGAACTAAAAAAAATTAAAGTAGCGAATGTGGCCTTGAAAAGAGTTGCTTCCTGTTGATGGTAGAAAATATTGCTTTTATTTTATTATCTTTGAGCTTGATCATGTCATGGTAGAAAGTAAGCAGATGCCCTATTCTTAGAACTTCTAATCTTTCTATGATCATATCATATTTTGTTTTATATGATTTATTTGACCATTACCTTGATCTTTCTATGGTCATGTCATAACTAGTGAAATTGACTTTAAATACTTTATGGTGCATAATTTAGGAAGGTAAAAGTTCAAAGCTTTATTTGCTTAGTTAATTGTCTAGTTCGATTTTAATTATATGACCTTAGTGTAGTGGAGGTAACAAATTAGTCTCTAGCAACCCTACATCATGAGGCAAGGAGGTTGAAGGTCTAACCTTTAGTAGCTCGACACTTGAGAGCATTCTATCATACAATTATTCATTAATCTGTTAAGTAGACATGACTCAATGTCAAATCGACATGATAATTATAAATTACTTTTTCCTAATAAAAAATGAAAGACATAGAGAGCAAATCACAAAATATTGATTCTTTAACAAGACACTCGCCATTAAGGAGGATAGGGCAAATGTAGAGCTGGAAGAAGCTAAAACTGAGCTTATAGAGATAATATAAATGTTTCTAGTATTTAATTCGACGTGGTTACTAATAATACAGCAAGACACCCTTTTCACAGCAACATAATTACTTTAGTAAGGATTAAAATATATAACTGGAAGTGAATTAGTTATTGGTGTTAAATAAATGGACACTATATCGGAGCTGTAAAACTTCAAGGATAACTGAAAAGCCTCTATTGAGGAAACTATGTCACATATGATGGCAGACATAGAAAAGCCCTAAGGTCTTCTTTTCTTGATCTATGAAATAATTAATATTTTTTCTCAATGTATATATGCTTGTTGATATTTGTGTATGATATCTTGTATTGTCATCTGAAATTATTCGTAATATTTGCTTATCTCGAATCCAATGACTAAGAAGTGGCTTGCTTGTTGGAACCATAAGTTTTGCTTGTTGTTAGAAATTTTCTTCTCTTTAGATATTTCTGCAATGACATTTACAAAGTACAACTAGTTATAAATTTTGTAATTGAATATCTAAACATCCTAGCTGCATCGAGGCACATCTTGTCTGGTTGGGATCATCTTAAAATATTTACATTTGTAGCACTTTCATCTACTTTCTTAATTATTATAATGTTGAGGGATTCCAAGGAAAAAATCCAATTCCATTCACATTTCATCCTGAAAGTTGTCATGATCTGATTTATCGCTTCCACTTCATTCTCATCCCCAAATGAGAATACCATAGACAACCTATTTTGACACTGGTCTTGTGCAGAAATAAGATCACTCTAGTCATGTTCATGACCAAGACCAGAGTGAAAATAGGTTGTCTTTGGTATTCTTATTCAGATATGACTATGAAGTGGAAGATAAATCAGAGCATGACAACAATGATCATAAACTGTGGATGGAATTGGATTTTACCTTAGAATTCATCAATATTAGACTAAAAAAGTAGATGAAAGTGCTACAAATATTCATACTCTAAGATGATCTCGTCTAGTTAAGCTATGCCTCGAAGCATCTAAGATGTTTATATATTCAATTACAAGATCTATAACTAGTTGTATCTTATAAATGTCATTGCAGAAATGTTTAAGGAGAATAAAATTTTGAAAAATAGATGCTAATCATGAAAGTTCTGCCAAGAGAGGTAAAGAAAAAAGTAAATCACAGATGATTCTAGATAGGAACCGTCTGTAATAGACACAAATCATAGATGGTTTTATATAGGAACCATCTATGATACAATCTATCACAGATTTATCTGAAACTATCTATGATAGGTCAGTATTATTACTAACACATACTTACAAACGGTTTAGGAAGCTGTGATGACTTTTGAACCGTCTATGATGATGTTTTCTATAGTAGTATTAGTAGAAAATAATATTTTAGAGACATGGAGATGTTCAGGCTATAATTGTTCATATGTATGGATGTATGATTGTTTAGTTGTATAGATGCATAGATGCAGAACTGACTGGATCGTATATAGTACAATTTTTTCAGAGATATATATATTCAAAATTGTATAGGTTCAGATGTGTGGATTTACATTTTCAAAGATGTTACATACAGATCTCTGCAAATGTTGGAAAGGCCTGGTTTTGAGTTCTTACTGCATTTGAGGTGTTTTGAGATGTTACACACTGTTATCTAACTACTGCATTGTGCATCAATCAATTGCTTTTCTGAGGAAACAATTGATGAGTGATCTGTGAGTACTGAGTACTAGTAGTACTTGGAATTTTATCCATGTTAATGCTCAGATATATGAGTACTAGTAATTGCAGAACATTATCATCAAGTCAAAAGGGAAAGATGTTAATGCTGTTCTATACGACTTTTTCGATAAACTTGTTATGGCCATTGGGTGCAAAGTTACAGTTGTGCATGGAGGAACATGCAAGATTATTAGTTGAATTCCATAAACTTACGCATAAGTAGTTACTGCATAACTATTCCTCCTCTGTACCTTTTTCAGACTTTCAGTGATGATACAACTATTTTAGAGTGATGATATGAGGAGTTCCAGTGATCAGTTCATATCCTCATTGATGTGTATTTGTCCATCCTTCAATATGGTTTCTAAGCTTTGATTTGTTTCAAGATGAACAGGTCACCCATGAACTGATGAACAAGATGTTTTTTTCTTTTCTGTTCTATCTGTAACTTTTGATGTGTGTAACAAGAGGTAAGTTGCCATTTCTGCAGGAAAAAAATAGAAGAACAGAAGAGGAAAGTTGACTCAAAGCACACTGACAAAGAACTGCAATCAAGTCATTGTATGCTGACATTCTTTTTCTTTTTGTGATAAAAAACATTGTCGTTGAAATCCATCAGAAAGAGAGGAATCAATTTCTTGTTGTAGTATTGCATCTATATTTCAACAATATTACCTTTGGTACTCATTGTTTGAGTGAACCGTTTGTGAGCGAGGTGCCTTTAAAAGAGATAACATAGGTAGTAAGTAGTGGTAGTAGAAGAAATCAAATCTAACCATTCATTCCTTAAAGGTATTTTAGACTTTTTCTATCCATTTATTAGAGGTATTTTAGACTTTTTCTAATTCGTTCACAGTTTTGAATTCACCGAATACCTGGTGATCTTCAGAAGCCTCTTATCCATTCATCCGCCATTCATAAGGATCACAAGATGTGTTTTATCATATAGGATAAATAGTATGACAGAATTTTTTACTATTTTACCCCTATCTGAATTTTACTACCAATACTACAGGTGGTAGTATAATTAGATTTAAATTGATTTCAACTATTAGATTCAAAGGAATGGACGGCTTGTATTGATTTTAATCCACCGTAAAAGAGCTCTTTTAAAATATCTGACCTACAATTGAATTAATTGCAGTTAGCATTGATTAGATTTTATAATCCAAAATCTGGCTCAATTGTTAACTTAATTAAATTAAGTCATTTAATAAATATTTCCACAAAGAGAATAAAACACATCAAAATTTGCAAATGATGTTAACCTCTCTCAGAATCTCGATTGGACTTACACAGTCGTACAGTGCAGCTCATTAATTTCTTAGAAAAAGAAAGGCAAATTATGTCGAGTGGGAATATGGATGCCATGTTTGGCTAGTGTGCTAAACCCAACAAAGTCGACCCCCCCACAGTGACCCAGCATAAAAGTCGAACACCTCGGGGCCGATCAACATGAAAGGTCCTCTTTTGGAGGAGGAAGCACGTAAATGGAGAGTTTAGTCCAACTGAGGTCCCGACAGATCCAAAGAATGTAGCAGCCACATTCTAAACCCCGAGTGGCATCTGAGGTCCCGACAGATCCAAAGAATGTAGCAGCCACATTCTGAACCCCGAGTGGCATACTTGCATGGGAATGGGTGTAGATCACCATCTCTACATGGAAGGCCGTGTCAGAGGATGACAAGGAAATGCTCTAGGAAGAGATCAAGGCAACCTCCATGATCCCCATGGAGCTTGAGTGCTAGGTGGGTCAATATGCTTTACTTTACTATCAATGGACAACACGTGGGAGACCTTCAAGAGCACCCTTGTCACTGAATATCTGAATAGGCTAGAGAGTCCACTTGAGAAGTATCCATTTGTGACTTTGGCAGAATGGGAGGAGATCATGAACATGAAGAGCACGCTCGTGTTTTGGGCACTTAGTGCAAGGAACAAGGCTATCCAAGCACAAAACACCCACCCGCACTATCTAGGCACTAGTGGATATGTTGGGAAGATTGCTTCATGGAGGAAGCAGGAGGAGGAGGAGGCCGAATGAGCGTCAGGATCGATGCCTTTGTGGGGATAACAGACGAGCGAGCCTGCAATGGGGTGTTGGTGAGAAGAAAGGCAACTTCATCAGGGACCATCTCGGTTGTTAACCCTGCTAACGAGGCTATCGTCAAACGACTGGTAAGCATACTTACCCTAGTAAGACCATCACGCACTTAGTTTTGAATCCTAATGAAATAATTTCTAACCTTTTGTAGGAGGATATGAGTGCTGAGCATTCACAAGGATCTTTCCAGGCCAGTGGGGATATGGATGTCCTTTCAACAGCATTGGGAAAAAAGGATCGCCCCAACCGTGTGTGAGGGATGGTCCCTTGAAGGGATGTTTTCCCCAACAACCCATATGAGAGGAGAACGAGGAAGAGGTCCGTGCATGAGTGGATGAAAGAGGAACTCTGATTGAGATGGAGTAGCATAACACCAATATCAAGCTTCAGCGGGCTCAAATGCATGTGAGGCTCGAAGCACTTAGTTAGCCCTAGGACATGTGGGATGCTCCTCAGTTCATGCCCAGTGTCCACCATAGTAGTTGTGCATCCACACCGCTGATGAACAATACCGATGACTAAAATATGATGTAGGATCGAAATATACTAATGTAGCAATCAGAGGGGGGGTGAATGATTGCGCGGAAGCTAAAATCAATTTTTTGGACTTAATTTTTCTAACACACCCTAATTTAAACTCAAATTGCTTGGAGACCAGTTCTTGCAGATGGCAAACAGTTGGGAGACCAGTTCACACAGTTGAGAGACCAATTTACACAGTTGGGAGACGATGACCCAAGCAACCAAGATAGCGATGCTGGTGACCAATAGAGCAGTCTGGGCGATTAGTAGAGCACTTGGACGACCAGTAGAACACTTGGGTGACCAGTAGAGCACTTGGGCGACCAGGCGAGCAGTTTGGGCGAGCAGACGAGCAGTCGGGCGACTAGGCGAGTAGACTAGCGACTAGTTCATAAAAATAGAAATTTCAAAAGATCCCACCATTGGATTGATGTGAAAGTTTAATTATAGAAAATACACTTAATTACACAGCTAACACAAAATAAATCAGGTCGATCGGATTGACAGATCTAAAGTTATGACCTTCGCAAGTTGACTGAAATAATTTGCGATCTAACAGTGATGGACCAAACTCAATCGAGATTAACTGATGATCCAACAGTTGAATTAATATGAAATTTTAACTGTAGAAACTAGATTTAATTACAAATCTAACCTAATAAGAATCAAACTAATCGGATCTATGGATCAAGAGATATTACCTTCGCAAGATAGATAAATCAAATAATGACAAAAACGAGAAATACTGCGCCGGATATGATTTCATGCATACATGCATGGCAAGACTTCTAGTTGCTAGGCTCTTGATTTGATTCCTTACGCTGCCTTCTAGTTGCCTCACCAAGGGCAAACAAAAAGACCGTAATGCACAGCTGCCAAAGAGCAGAACGAAAATCGCCAACCGCTAGAGACGCAAGAAGGATTTTTATTTTTGATCTGGTTACAGTACTCAAACAAAAGAGTACAACCCTAAAATCTTGCTCAAAAATAAACAGGAAACGCATCTCCCTATTTATACAGAGCAATTCAACGAGATTGAATACAACTCTACTTCCAACATGGAAAGAGTTCGTATACATCTCAACCTGGCCCAAACATGGCCAAATACAACTCATGCACGTGTGTACAACCCACATGCCATACTCACGTGACTAACCAGCCTCCATGTGCATGTTCTCTAGCCCGAACGTCCCGCATGACATCCTCGACCACCAAGACCTCGGTTCCTCCCTGAACCTAGTCCCGAACCTCAGTTCCTCCATGAACCTAGTTCCAGTCCCGTCATCGACCACGATCGCCCTCGACCAACACCTGCACATGAATAAATAAGAAACAGATCCGAGCACAAGTCCACGACTTGACTCAAGGTCAATCCATGCAACCACTCACACGAGCGCATTGCATCAAGCAAAAACAATATCAAAGTCAATCCATGCAACCACTCACACGAGCGCGTTGCATCAAGCAAAACCATTATCATGCTATCACAAGCATATCAAATAATCATCTCAGACAGCATATACACAAGCACCACACATGCTATGATCGCAACCACTTTGCAATGCCTATTTCATCATTCAGCCAATTTTTCAGCATATGATTTCACAATCTTCCCCTTGATGAAAACATTGGCAACACCATTTAGAACTGAACATTGGCATTCACCTCGCAAGAAAAGTGTCAGGACCTGGATTCGCAATCCGAAAACCCTTTGTGTTTTCAGCACTAGTCCCAGAATCAGTAGCTAGTGCCCATAGTTAACAAAGATGAATATCACAATCATACACAACGGAATAATAAATAAAGAATTCATCTTTTAATATAACATGTTGAACAACCTTAAAGTCAACTTACAATTGTGAAGCCTAGATGGCTTCAACTCAGAGTAAAACTAACGGCAGCGGAACGAAGAACGTCGGTGAATCCCATCAAAATACCACAGGCATTTGACAAGGTTCAACTCCTAGATATTCGCCTTCTTGCAGAACTTCTCCTTCTTCGATAACAAAGACTTCTCCTCAACTGGTGATGTTTTGTTATAGCATGGGTGAGTACACAACCGTACTCAACAAGTCGTGCACAGAATGCAATTCTATTACTACATGCATGGCTTATTCCAAAGGAATGGCTGAATGGTTCTTTTGCAATAAAGCAGCATTTCCAAATGAATATCATAAATAGATTGAAAAGCAATAAAACAAGTAATATCCATAATAAATTTCGTAGTCATTCTCAAGTAAAGCATTTCTCTTCCTTAACCAATTTCCATACCACATTGTCCACATTCCCAATCTCATTTTTATCAAAATCTAACCCTTGATTGTAATCCCCAAGCATTGTCCAATACCGCGGACACGGCTATTCGAATAGTTTTTACACTCTGCAGAGGTTGTACACTTTACCCACAAGATACAATCAACTCACCACGTCAGCCGTGAATCGCCATACAAGAGTATGCGAATGAGCGATCATAACAAAGCCTTTCAGAAACTTCTAGCTCAACCTAGGAACCTCTCCGTGTTGCCTTCACTATCACTTCCCTCACCCTGAGCCAAGTATAGGACCGATTTAACACCGTTGGATGGGTACCAAGCCATAGCACAAAAAGCGCTCCCCATCTGATCACCCCGGTGTTGCCACCCCGAGGTATCAAAGGTGAGATATCAGAATCCTACTAAACTAGGTCTGTCCCATACCAGACATGTGGTTGTACGAGTGACTCAGTTCAAAGGCTTGCAAGGTGAAGTCCTTAGGGTGACCAAGGCAAGACTACCCCGAATAATTCACCAACAATACCATCACATAACTTACCAACAACACCGCCAAATACCAAAGTGACATATCCAATGCCACTCTTGCCACTTGCCTCGGTCTAAAACATTTTACCACCCCAGTTGATTATTGCGCAACACAATGCCAACAACAACTCAACATCCATGTAGAACCACACTGGTTCCACGTATCAACATCATCGTGTGGCAACACGTCCCACCATTTCACAAACACATTTCATAATCCATTAATCAGTATTATCCTTTTATTTTCAAAAGACATGAGTTGCGTGGCATGGCTAAGTAATTATATACGGTCTAACCAACCCACGTTGGCAAGTAATAACAACCAACTAATAATCAACCATCTTAGGGTGAAAAATAAATTATGGCATACAAATAATCATGGTAAGGTGATATTTAGCAATTGGGTTGAATAACTAATTCCCAAATTAATTTAAATCATTTTAATCTTGAACTAGCATGCAATAATTTGAATCAAAGTAAATTTGTAAAACTGAGAGCAATATGATCAAAGCACAACTTGCCTGGCACTTGCTATAAACTGCTCTTTACTCTTTATAATTGATCTTCGACTTCCTCAACCTTTGGCTCTTCAATCGAATGCTTCGACTTCCTCATCCTTCAGCTACTTCGGGTAAGTTCTGGACGACACGTCTAACGACAAAGAAGCACAAATACAACAAATCTCAAAAGGCAACTCAAATAAACTCCAAATTAAGATTAGATTGGTACTGAACGAAAGGGATTGAATTTAGGAACTTGAATAGATTTGATCAAAGATCGGATAAAAGAAAACATGCTTTAAGAAGATTTATCGAGAAGGTTACGACTGATAATTAGGGAAGAACAAAGTATATTCCAGGGAATATCCTTCGAGATTAATTAACTCGATTGAACAGATATTGATATATGGACTCTCGATCTATAGATCGGGTTCATAAAGATATGTTAGTTCACGATGAACTAAGCTGATGCTCAAAGTTGACTCTTGTTGACTGATGGAATAGATTGAGCTGATGTGAGAGAGAGATTAGGGTTTGATATGGGAGGGTGACATATGGGCCAATGGTCTATTGACCAAGTCCATGAACAGGTTTCTAGAAGATTAAGGTTTACGGAGAGAAGGCATCGACACAAGGGTCTAAATGCGACCGGGCTTGGATTTGGTCTGGGGTTCAGTCATACTATGATGAAGAGATTTGACGATGATGAAGCGGCGATGAACAGATAGGAACGTTAGAAAGGATAATGACATCGCGCTACGCTCTTGCTTGAATGCGCGCATGCGATGATAGCAAAGCGAGAGCAAAGCGTTAACGGCAGAACGTTAACGACGAAACGATGGAACGATAACGATGGAACGTTAACGGTAAAGGTGAAACGTTAACAGAACACATATGAGATTACAAGGTGGCAACCATCGGCTGAAGGATAGGGCAGTGGGGTCATGACATGGCCACGACAAACCAAAAATGGTTGGCGGCACAAGACGACGCGTGGCGGCGGCAAAAGGCGGCGACCGACGAATAAAAAGAATTTCGGTAGATGCAACAGCAAAGTGAAAGTGAGCACCACGTAGAACGCGGCGACACGAACTCAACGATATTGCTGGATTTGGCGGCGACCCACCAGATTGATCACAAACTGCCGATGAACGGCTCCCGGAGCTAATAGTTCAAACGATCATAACTATTAAAATAATAGATGAAACGTAACCAAATTATTCAGAGAGCTATCTGGGAACATTTGGCACAATATGACATGAACGGATCTGAGTTTTATCTTTTGGATCAACGGGGAACGTGCAAGGAAGTTTTTGGCTATCTGCAATGCAGTCTGATCGGGGAAAAGAATTTTCTGCTTAAACTCACAAGATCAAAACCATGGGATAGGGTGAGCACCATGCAGGGGACATCACCAGAAGTCTACCATAAAAATTTCATGGCCAAACTCGTAAAAACGAGAGAGAACAACCTTCGGCAAAATTTAATCTTTGGGCGGCCGTAACTTTTGATTCCATGAGCCAAATTTCACGGAATTTAAATGGAACTTCAAAGGAAGGGTTTGAATTTGGAATTTGGATATAGAATTACCTGAACAATTAATAATTCAAATTAAAAATCCAATTAACATCCAAATGTTTAAATTAATAATTTTAATTAATTTTAGAAATCTCAAATTTGGGAAAATTCCTTGGGATACAAAGAACAATGTAAAAACTAAATTTTAAATTACTTGATGCACACAGAAGGCACATTAAATTATTTTAGATTTATAAAATTCTAAATTAAGCTTCTTTAATCAAATAAGATTGATATAAATTTTTTGGAAAGCTAATTTAATATAAATTTTTGAAAACCCAAATTTTGGGATGTTACAAAAAGTTTTAAGAAATTTTATTTGAAAACAAAAAGCAAAGTAAAAAATCTCCCCCTAAAAAGAAGAAATAATCTCCCTCTAAAAAGAAGAAAAAATGAAGGAAGAAAAATGTGTGTGAATGTGCAATATGTGTGCAAAAATCTCCAAAAATTTCCCCCTTTGACTCCAAAATTCTCCCCCTTTGACAATGGATTCATCAAGAATACAAAAGAGGAAACAAAATCTTTTTGTTTATTTTTGGTTTGTCTTTTTTTTTTACTGAGCATTATAAGTCATGCACAAATGTAACAAATTCATCACCAAGTCATGCTAACAAAAGTACTTACTCCCTCAGATCTACACATAAACAATGTAGAGTAAGCATAACTAGAAATCAAGTTCTATTAACGATTTTTGCATGGCATGATCTCTCTTTCTCAACAATCTTAAAACCTAAAAACATGTAATTTTTTGTGCACTTTTATTTGTGCTTGAAAAACTGATTCATTAATTTATTGCAACAATAACAATTGCAAAGAATTACATGCACCATCAGCCTTACTTTTCAACCATGCGAAGCAGTCACAAGCTTAAGGTTTCATGGTTTTGATCATACACAACCTCTTCCAAGTTCATATCAAAGTGCAATGATAAGCAGTCTTGTAAAGAAGAAGTACGACAGTACATAACCTTGATCTTGCTTCTATCAACAATCACTTTTTGAGCTTTAGCACTTAACTTTCATATTTAGCACGTTTTGAGCAGGATCAAGATAGCCAAGAAAATTCAACCATGACAAGACTTAATTCAAGTTGTCATTCCATTTAACTAGTCATGTCTTAAACTACACCATATATGTATAATCAAGAAGTTGCAAAGACCTTGTAACATAAACATGGCTTCAAATGACATATGTGTCTGAAATACAATGCTCATTATTTTTTCATTGTTTTCCATTTTTTGTTTTTCATTTAAGAAATACACAAAATAAAAAGATTTGAACAAAATATTACAAAATCTTCAAAAACTCCCCCTCAAAAATAACCCATCGGATGAACCAATCCATGTTCTCTCCGAATAAAAGAAAAACGAGAAGAAGACAAAGGTTTTGTGAAAATGTCTGTCAATTGATGTTCAGTATCCACATGATGAAGCACAATATTTCCCTTTTCTACATGATCTCTAAGAAAGTGAAATCTGATATCAATGTGTTTTGTTCTAGAATGTTGCACAGGGTTCTTAGCAATACATATTGCACTAGTGTTATCACACAACAAAGGAACACTATCCAAATTAACCCCATAATCTTTAAGTGTAGCTACTATCCAAAGAATTTGAGAACAACAACTAGCAGCAGCCACATATTCAGATTCAGCAGTTGATTGTGCAACAGAAGATTGTTTTCTAGATGACCATGCAATAAGAGAATTACCCAAGAAATGACATGAGCCAGATGTACTTTTTCTATCAATTCTACGACCTCCAAAATCAACATCAGAGAATGCTCTTAAACTAATGCATGAGGAAGCAGAAAGCCGTATGCC
This sequence comes from Guadua angustifolia, assembly GCA_036346375.1. NCBI lineage: Eukaryota > Viridiplantae > Streptophyta > Magnoliopsida > Poales > Poaceae > Guadua > Guadua angustifolia. Next base: position 247,275 of record JAYEVE010001269.1, read on the forward strand.
AAAGTCTTGAGTACCATAGAGATACCTGAAAATTCGCTTGACAGCTTGTCGATGTGAAACACGTGGGGAAGATTGAAAGCGAGCACACAAGCACACAACAAATTGAATATCCGGCCTTGATGCAGTGAGATATAAAAGTGAACCTATCATGCTTCTGTATTTCTTTTGATCAACCATCTCACCATCTTCATCTGGATCAAGTGTGCAAGTGCCTCCCATGGGTGTCATGATTGGCTTGCAGTTTTCCATCCCAAATCGGCGAAGCAAATATTTTGTGTACTTACTTTGATGAACAAAAGTACATTCCTTCGTTTGTTTGATTTGCAGTCCCAAAAAGTTAGTTAACTCACCCATCATACTCATCTCAAATTCCTTCCTCATGGTTTCTGAAAACTTAGACACTAAAACATGAGAGGAACCACCAAAGATAATATCATCAACATAAATCTGAATGAATAGTTGATCATTGCCTTGCTTGAGTAAAAAGAGAGTTTTGCAACCTTTCCCATTGAAAACCCCTTTTCCAGTAAAAAGGTTTTTAGCCTATCATACCATGCTCTAGGGTTTTGTTTTAAACCATACAAAGCTTTTGACAATTTGTACACATGATCTAGAAATTTAGAATTTTCAAAACCAGGTGGTTGCTTAACTATACCTCCTCATTAATATAGCCATTAAGAAAAGCACTTTTCACATCCATTTGATACAATCTAAAACCTTTAAATGCAGCAAATACTAAAAGAATTCTAATGGCTTCAATTCTAGCAACAGGAGCAAAGGTTTCATCAAAATCTAAACCTTCAACTTGAGTAAATCCTTGAGCAACCAATCTAGCTTTATTTCTGACAACAACACCATCCTCACTTTGTTTGTTTTTGAAAACCCATATAGTTCCAATTATATTAAAGTCAGGAGGTGAAGGAACAAGTTTCCAGACTTTATTACGCTCAAAATTCTCTAATTCCTCGTGCATGGCATTGATCCAAGATTCGTCAGTTAATACATGAGATATATCTTTGGGTTCGAAAGAAGCAATAAAAGCAGAGTGAGCATGAGAATCAGGAGCAATAAACCTGGATCGGGTGACTCTCTCATTTAAATCTCCAATCATCTGCTCAGGCGGATGACTCTTTTGAATGTGCAAAGGATCTGCAACTCCAGAAACTTCTCCTTCTCCTTCTTCATTTTCAGCATGTACAGATGATGTTATGGCTTGAGGATGCTCAGTTGTAGGTGATGTAGTGGTAGGTGACAAAGGTGCTACAGCTGGTTGTGCAATAGGAATCAACACTTCATCTTCAACATCATCATCATCATCAACAAAGATACTCTCCCCCTGAACATATGCATCTGTACCTACACCAATTGGACTAGTGCCTGGACATTTGCCTCCAAAAGATTGAACTCAAGAAGGTCCAACCGTGTCAGGAGTGGAAGAAGCATCTTCAAAAGTAACACTTTCAGCACGAGATGCATGAGTGAGGGAGGAGAACCAATTTTTATCACCGGACATGTGGCGTGAGCATCCGAAATCAACTAACCAAATATTCTCCTTCCTTGCACGAGAAGCCTACATAAAAACAGGGAATGTCTAGGCCTCAATACTGGGGTTAGAAACAAGATGTTTAGGAATCCAGTACTGAGACACACGACGGGTAGGCACAACACGAGTATGCTTGTTCATAAAATCAGATTTGCCCTTTCTCATGTTTCTAGCAACAAAAGATGTTTGCATCACCCTAGGCACAAAATGAGGAGTAAAATGTGCCTTCCTGAAATTAGACCTAGCCTTAGCCTTTTCTTTCTTTTGCTGTTTGGCTAGCCTAAAGCAAAAATCTACTAGATGTCCATCTCTACCACAATGAGTGCAATTGTACTTAACATGATGTTTAGCTTTAACAGTAGAAGCAACAGTTGCATTCATCACAATAGAAGGTAAAACACCAACAGACTTAAAGACAGTTTTCTTAGGCTCATGGACAATTTCAAATTTTCCACTTTCAAGTGCCTTCACAACAATGGGAGCATGTGATTTATGATGAGTATAAGAATCAAAACCTAAACCTTTGTTATGAGTGCTGACTTTTGATTGATCCAAAATCATGTTTAGGTTTTTCTTTCCTGTAGTGAAACGTTCTAAAGATTTTTCTAAATAATCAACCTTTCTAGAAAGAGTTAAACAATTATTATAGGGAACGTCCACTTTTCCTTTTTGCTTGCGACAGGTTGAGCATGAAAGAACCTCATGAGTGAGCAGAGCATCTGTCATTTGAGAAACTCTAGCATTTGCATCATGCAACTTCAATTCTAATGTGGAGCATTTAGAACAGTGAGTTGTATCATGCAAATCAACAGTTGAACAGCTAGTATTTTTTTACATGTTTCTCATTTTCTTTCTTTTCAGCATTGACTTGCTCTAACAGGGTAACATGTTCTTTCCTAGGCAAAGTAAGCTCATTGAAAATTAAGTGACATGATTTGCAGGCATCATCATCAGGAATCAATGTTTTAAGTCTAGCAATTTCAACATTCAATGACTCCACAATAATATCATGTTTCTTAATTTTCTTGTCACGTTTATCAAGCAATTTACCAAGACGAGCAGCAACAATAGCTAATTCATCGTAAGAAGGTTCTACCTCATTAAAGTTGTTGTCATGATCATTCTCGGTGAAACTTTCATCACTTCTAGCCATGAGACACAACCCTGTCAATTCATGCTTGCTTGGAGTTGTTGTGTCATCTTCACTGCTCTCTGAATCCACATCACTCAAATTTACCTGTTCAAGAGCAGAAAGAACTCGGTGGACAACTTTGCGGTTGATGAAGTTCTTCTTCTTTCTATCACTTAGAGAGAACTTTTTCTTCTCTTTTATCTTGTCATTGTCCTTCTCCTCCCTTGATGCTTTACCTGCAACTTTAGGACAATTTGAACGAATGTGGTTAAGATCACCACACTCATAGCATCTTAGAGGGCCATCACCAACTCTCTTCCTTATTGTCACATTCTGTAAAGTTTAATTAAAATGAGAAGAAAGTAGTGCCAAGTCTTCTTCGAGAAATTGTTCAATCTGTTCATCGGTTAGTGAAGACAAGGAAGACAAAGCAAAACTTGAAAAAGTATTGTTCTGAGACATGCTAGATTGGGAGGTCAGTGCAATTGATTTATGTTCATTCTTTCTAGCAAGAACATCCAATTCATGAGTTTTTAATTTAGAGAAAAGAACATCTACTGAGTAAGTTCACTCATGACAGCTTGATTACGTAATGGATGTAACTTTCATCTCCCAAATAGACATGTCTAATGCACCAAGCAATTGTCTAGCATTAGTAGCTTCATCAAAGAAAACTCCAACAGCACGTAAATTGCTAAGAATCTTATTGAAACGTGCAAAGAAATCATCTAGTGACTCACCAGGCTTCATCTCAAATCGCATGTATTCTTTCTTATATATATCTTGACGAACCTCTTTGATGGTGTTAGATCCTCATGATAATCACAAAGAGATTTTCATACCTCATATGCAAACTTGAGATGGATCACGCTGATTAAATCACTTCTTCCCAATCCTTGGATGATCAAATTTCGTGGCTTTCTTGTTTGCTTCAACATGTGCTTGATTGGTTTTGTTGACTTGATCATTCTTAGGAACTTGATATGGCTTATACACCTTCTCCCAGATTGCAAAGCCCTGAGCTTGAATGTATGCCTCCATCTTTGCTTTCCAAAACTGAAAATCAATACCATCGAAAACACAAGGTTTTGTCGAATACCTATCCATCGCTACGGTTTCTAATCACCGGTTAAGATTAATTAGAAAAACAAGGCTCTGATACCACTTGTAGGATCGAAATATACTAATGTAGCAATCAGAGGGGGGGTGAATGATTGCTCGTAAGCTAAAATCAAATTTTCGGACTTTGTTTTTCTAACACACGCCAATTTAAACTCAAATTGCTTGGAGACCAGTTCTTGCAGACGGCAAACAGTTGGAAGACCAGTTCACACAGTTGAGAGACCAATTTACGCAGTTGGGAGACCAGTAGACTAGTCTGGCGACCAGTATAGCAGTCTGAGCTACTAGTAGAGTAGTCTGGTGACGATGAAGCACTTGGACGACAGTTTGGGCGATCAAAGCGGCGATTTGGGCGGCGAGACAAGCAATCGGCGACCAGGCAAGTAGACTGACAACTAGTTCAAAAAAATAGAAATTTGTAGAGATCCCACTGTTGGATTGACATGAAATTTTAACTTTAGAAATTAGATGCAATTCCACAACTAACACAAAAAGAATCATGTTGATCGGATCTATGGATCTAAAGTTCTGACCTTCGCAAGTTGACTGAAATAATTTGCAATCTAACAGTGATGGACCAAACTCAATCAAGATTAGCTGACGATCCCACCGTTGGATTGATATGAAATTCTAACTGTAGAAACTAGATTCAATTACAAATCTAACCCAATAATAATCAAACCGATCAGATTTACGGATCAAGAGATATTACCTTCACAACATGGATAAATCAAATAATGACGAAAACGAGAAATACTGCGACGGATATGATTTCATGCATACATGCATGGCAAGACTTCTAGTTGCTAGGCGCTTGATTTGATTCCTTACGCTGCCTTCTAGTTGCTTCACTAGGAGCAAACAAAAACACCGCAATGCACAGCTACCAAAGAGCGAGCGAAATCGCTTGCAAATTACCGGAGACGCAAGAAGGATTTTCATTTTTGATCTGGTTATAGTACTCAAACAAAAGAGTACAACCCTAAAATCTTGCTCAAGAATAAAAAGGGAACACCTTCCCCTATTTATACAGAGCAATCCTAACGAGATTGAATTCAACTCTACTTCCAACATGGAAAGAGTTCGTATACATCTCAACTTTCGCCCAAACATGGCCAAATACAACTCTGCGTGTGTAATTTCCACATGCCATACTCACATAACTAACCAGCCTCCATGTGCATGTTCTCTAGCCCGAACGTCCCGCATGACATACTCGACCACCAAGACCTTGGTTCCTCCCTGAACCTAGTCCCGAACCTCAGTTCCTCCATGAACCTAGTTTCGGTCCCGTCATTGACCACGTTCGCCCTCGACCAACACCTGCACATGAATAAACAAGAAACAGATATGAGCACAAGTCCACGACTTGACTTAAGGTCAATCCATGCAACCACTCACACGAGCGCATTGCATCAAGCAAAAACAATATCAAAATCAATCCACGCAACCACTCACACGAGCGCGTTGAATCAAGGAAAACCATTATCATGCTATCACAAGCATATCAAATAATCGTCTCAGACAGCATATGCACAAGCACCACACATGCTATGATCGCAACCACTTTGCAATGCCAATTTCATCATTCAGCCATTTTGTCGTGCCCCGAATTTGCAAATTCGGACACTCTGTGTACTTTGCACTAGTCGAGGATTGCGCTAGTGCACACAGGCTAAATAGGGTTTAAAGTACCAATACATACACAGCGGAATAACATTAAAGTACTTCAAACATGTATATAAACTAGTGTACGACCTTATGGTCATCCTTACAATAGTATGCCACACAGGGCTTACAACAATCAAAGTAACAAAAGTTCAGCAGCGGAAAAAAATAAATCTTCGTAGTGCTCCATCTCCTGCCACAGGTGCCCTGACAAAGGCTTGATCCCTAGTTATCTGGCTCCTCGATGAACTCTTCCACGTACGCTGGTGTACCCTCTTCTTCTAGTAAATTTTGTCCGCAAGGGTGAGTACACACCGTACTCAACAAGTCATGCACAGAATGCAGTTCTATTACTACATGCATGGCTTATTCAAAGAGGTGGCTTTACTGGTTATTTTGCTTTTGCATCAATATTTTAAACTACTATTTATTTAGATTGAAAGCATTAAAACCATATAACCATTATATTTCTCAATTTGTTTTCCACATTGTTTTGGACACACAGTCCCTAATCAACATTCATCATTTACTTTGGCACACAGCCCTCCACCCCATTTTATTTTCAACACTACCCCTTGACTGTAATCTCCGAGCATTGTCCAGTACCGTGGACTCGGCTATTCGAACAGTTTTGACACTCTGCAGAGGTTATACACTTTACCCACAAGATACAGTCGCATACCACAAAGGTAGTTGACCGTAACAAAGCCTTTCAGAGACTTCTATCTCCACCTAAGAACCTCTCCGGGTTGCCTTTACTATCACTTCCCTCACTCAGAGCTGAAGTATAGGACCAACAGACACCGTTGGACGGGCACCAAGCCGTAGCACAGGCACGCTCCCCCATCTGATTACCCAGTGTAATCGCCACCCCGAGGTATCAAAGGTAAGACATCAGAATCCTACTAAACTAGGTCTTCCCATTCAAACATGTGGTTGTACGAGAGACTCAGATCAAAGGCTTGCAAGGTAAAGTCCTTAACTGACCAAGGCAAGACTTCCTTCTCTCAAATTTTGGCACACAGCCCTCACAACACTCAACCCATCCAAGTTGCCACATAGGCCCACCTAGCACAAAGCCTTGGTCCACTTGCCCTAGTCTAAATCAATTCCACCCCAAGTTATTTAACGGTGCAATACATGCCCATAATCATCTTTCCTGTAGAACCACACAGGTCTCTACATTCCAGTTTTCAATACCAACATCATTCCACCTTTTATCAAAATGCATTCACTATTCTTTAGTCAATATTACTTTTGTAATCCAAACAGAATTGTTCACGTTATAAGCATGGCTAAGCAACTATTTACGGTCTAGCCTCCCGTGTTGGCACAAAATTATCAACCAACTAGTATTACCAAACTTAGGTTATCAAAGGAATCATGTCATACGAATAATATTAACAAGGTGACATAAACAATTGGTTGATTAGCTAATTCCCCCAAAGTATTTGAATCCATTTTTAGTTGAATTAGCATGCATAGTTTGAAACAAAATACGTTTTCAAAATTTAGGAGCAACATGGTCAAAGCATAACTTGCCTTCAAAAAGTTACTGATCCTGACTCGAAGCTTGATCTTGCTCTAAGAATTCCCCCTCGTAAGTCTCCGGCAAATCAACGTCTACGCAAATCATATGTTCACACAATAAATATATTTTTCAGAGAGCAAACTCAACTCTAAAAATTCCACAAAATTCACCAATAAATAGATCTTAATTTTACAAATTTTTAGAAATTGAAATCACTCAAATCGGAGTTAAAACGCAAAAGTTATAGCTATTTGAAATTTGAAAATAATTCAAAAAGAATAAATCGAATTTCTTTATTTATTCTTATACGGGAAATTCCGGAATTATGACATCAGCAAGACTAATAATGACGTCAGCACCGAATTGATTTTCTACCGAATTATTTTTCTAAAAGAAATCAAAATTATGACGTCCAAGATGGCGCCATCACGACGTCAACATCCACTATGCCAACATCGACAAGTGGGCCCTAATCGATGGCGTCACCACCGCGTCGGCATGACACGTGGCAAAATCTGGTCATGACACGTGTCAGTGCATCATCAACCGAGAGCTTGATCTAATCCTGACCGTTCGATTCAAAACGTACGGTGAGATCTAAACGACGTTTCGGTTCGGTTACTCCAGAGTTGACACGTGACAAGATCCGGGCGCAACACGTGGCAAAGAATTATCAACCGAACGCCCGATTGAAAAATGACCGTCCGATTCAAATCAAGCGGCCAAGATTGTACCGACGCTAACCGTTTCTAAATCCTAGTACGTGGCTTCACCGTGACCATCGGATCCTGTCGGACGGTGGCATTCATCCGGTGGCGTCGGCGGCGTGGCGACTCTGCCGCCTCGGTTCCCGCATGACCGCGTCAACACGGGATTAGCCCGATCTTGGCGTGATCTCTAACGCTCATTCAAATTTCAATGGCTCGGATTAACTCTAATCGTGTGTTGCGGCCAAACTCGTGGCTTCACCGATCGCGACACTACAGACTGACGGTATTACAGACATCAACACATTTCTACACCGAGAAATCTAGACCGTTGATTAGATTTAACGGCTGAGATATGAAAATGAGATTTACTGTAGATACGACTACGTGGCTGCATCGCAACCATTCATCCAAGACTAACGGCTACGATCTAATGCATCTAAGGAACACGTGGGCAATCCCGAAGATGGGCACGTGTCCGAATCTAATCCGTCCATCAAGATTTCTACGGCTAAGATCTAGTGCAGTATTGCTCTGGTCTCTACCGAGAGGGAACATGTGGACTCACCGGAGCGGTGCGATGCGGATCCAACGGTCGATGATGCTTGCGAGCTCAGTGATGGCTCGGCAGCGTTCGAAGACCGGAGCTGGGGAAGACGACAAAGGCAACGGCGTTTAGGGCTTCCTCCGGCGAGATGAAGTGGAGCAAGTCGTCGCGGCTTGACGCGAGAGGTACTCATTGACTACGACGAGCGAAGAGTGGCCGGAGATGGCGGAACAATGGCGGAAGTGCTTGGTACTACGGCGAGGTTGTGCATGCTCTACGGTGGTTCTCGGATAACGTGAAAGGGCTTAAAAGGTACGGGAAGACGTGCTTTATACACCGCGCCAGTTAATGAGGTGGCGGAGTGATCATGGCAAAGTTTAAATCGCGCGAAGTGCTCGGCGATAACGGGCGGCGGCGCTTCCTTCAGAAGCGCAGCGTGGCAATACATATCCGTCCGTCCACGCGTCAAAGATCCGACATCCGAGGCGCATTTAAGCGGTCGCGGCGTCTCCTGCGGCCGTCGCGATACCGTCGAGCGGCTAGCGAGTGGCGACGCTAGGGTTTCCGGCCGAGTGGGCCGTGTGGCGCACACAGTAGTGGGCTTGGCCCATTACTGTTCAGCCGGATTTTTAATTGTTTTTCAATAAAAATAATCCTGGAAATTCATTTGAATTATTTAAGGCATTAAAAATATTAGAAAAATTCCAAAAAATATTTTAAGGTATTGTGAACTCAAATAAAATATTTCCATTTATATTTTGTTAAAACTTTCTGTCGGTGTTTCATACAACCGGTAAGTAAATTTGTAAGTATAGGGGCATGGCGCTCCTCTCGCTTGAATGGTTAGGCGAAGGAGCCCAAGATTTATCTTGGTTGAATTTGAATATCCCCACGCCCGATTAAGTGTGATGGTTTTGTATTGCTCGGGGTGTAATAGACTACACGAGATTACAAGTGGGTGCTAAGGACATGCCCTCAGCGTTCGTCCGAGTGGGAGAGCTCGGATTGTTTGCCTGGGTCAGATGGCTCGGTCGGGTGTGTATGGGAGATTGCTTGTTCGCCCTTCCCTGAGGGCCCTGCCTCCCTTTATATAGGCGGAGGGGCCAGGTTACACGGGAGTTTTGGAGAAAAAGGTAGGGGTGCGTTATGTTCGGGAGTCGCTGGTCTTTGGTCTGGTGGTACCGACAGTTCTCAGTGCCCATCTTAGGGTTGGTCTTTGGTCTGGTGATTTGACAGCTCTGGTGCCCCATCTTGGGTTGGTAGGCTGTGACGATATTCCATTAGGAAGAGGCGCCCCGCTGTCGAGCATCGCCGACAATCACGCTGTCGCGCCTGGCCGCCGCCCTGGAAGCGTGTCTCCCTATTGCGTCGGAGCGAGGCGCGGACCAGATCGGGTCGGAGTTTCCTTGGTGGGCTTGACCGAAACCGGGGGACCCTTCGGGACCCGATGAGGCTCACGGCTCCTTCGTCACTCTACATCGTTGCCAATCTTGCCGCCCTATTCGTATGATTGAGGGGGATACGATCTTGAAATAGATGTATACTTTGCTGTTGGATACCCCTGGTATGAGTATTAAATCAAGAGCCGGGCCATCTGAAGCGCTGCTTCCGGATGGGTCCGTCGTCTTCAGTGATGCGGCCTCTTTGTATTCAGTGCGGTGCTTTGGCTTTTCGTGCCTCAGACATATATGGGGATGGTGTAGTTGTCGCAGTAGGAGTCCGACCGGCTCTCCGTGGCGGTTCGATCGGTCGAGCCCGAAGCGGTCGGTTAGTTAAGTCGGGAAGGATCCGACTGGGTGAATCGAACGGACTTGGTGGGCCCCAAGCCTCCGAGTGGATCGGAAGGTTGCTTCAATTAGCGGAGCCCGACCGACTTGGTCGGCCGGTCACGGCCGGGTGCGCGTGAGCGCACCCGGTGGGTGTAGCCTCTGAGCCCCCGATCAGGTCGGAGAGCTGGTCGGGGGGTTTCCTTGGTCAGAAAACATCCTTTTTGGTCGGTGGGATCCGACCCGGCTGTGCGGATGCCCAAACGCCCTTTGGCCGGGCTCTGGCGTCCGAGTGTTTGTCTTATGTCGTAGCTAGACGCGGCCTCGGTCGGCGAGGGCGGCGAATGCCTCGGCGAGTTACGATTCTGGATCGCGTTTTACATCGTAGCTAGAGGCGGCCTCGGTCGGCAGGGACGTCCAGATGTCTCACCGAGGTTCTGATTCCTGACTGCTCGTTTTACGTCGTAGCTAGACGTGGCCTTAGTTGGCAGGGATGTCCAGAGGCCTCAGCGAGGTTCTGGATGCTGGGTGCTCGTTTACGTCGTAGCTAGACGCTGCCTTAGTCGGCAAGGATGTCCAGAGGCCTCAGCGAGGTTCTGGATTCCGGGTGCTCGTTTTACGTCGTAGCTAGACGCGGCCTTAGTCGGCAGGGATGTCCAGAGGCCTCAACGAGGTTCTAGATTCCGGGTGCTCGTTTTATGTCGTAGCTAGACCCGGCCTTAGTCGGCAGGGATGTCCAGAGGCCTCAGTGAGGTTCTGGATTCTGGGTGCTCATTTTATGTCATAGCTAGACGCGTTCATAGGGTTGGTTTTACGCCGGAGCTAGGCGGAGGGCGTTCATCCCGAGTCCTCGTCGAGCGAGGCTATCTGCGAGAGGAGTGGCCGCTGTCTGTCCCACATGTACGCCCCGTCCACAGGTGTGGGACCTGGAGGGGGTGAGCAAGCGCGTGTTTACCATTCGTCGGTTTGAACACCGTGCTCGTGGAGCTACAAACGGGTTATCCGAGTGGGCCTTGAAGATCACGCGACCTCCGAGCGGACGATCCCTGCGTCGGGTGTCCGACCCGCTGGGGGCGACCCATAAAAAACCTTTATTTACTCGAGCCCGTATCGAACCCCGGGCCGTCCGCCGGCCCGGGGCGCAGTTGGCTGCTACCCTTCGAGGGGCTCCGCGGGGGAGTTTGAAGTATGGTCTCGAACGCGAGTTAACGTGATTGGGTCATCCGCCGACCCAACTAGAGACCAACTAGGTGTTCGCCTCGTGCTCCGCCCCTCGCTCAATTTGCTTGCTGGGGCGTCTAGAGATCCACCTGGTGGATTAGGCCTTCGGAACCCGCAGCGTTAGGCTAGTCGTTGAGTGTGGGCCATTTGAGCCCTCGCCACCTCGAGGCGCGGTGGCGGTGGGCTTTCACTGAGCTGCCCGGTCGACTGGCGAGGCGAGATCGAGAGGCCTCGGGCGTCTCGAGTGAGATGCTGCTGGTGTCTCTGCGGCATTTAATGCGCGTCTTGGGATTTTAGTCTGAGCGAAATGATTGAGGCCGTCGTCTCACCGGTAGTGGCGTGGCGGTTCGATGGGACGGGCGACGATTTGATCGAAGCGATGTCCGTTCGACTGGCGCCAGTTCGGTTGACGCCTGTGCGGCTGGTGCGCGTTTTGGCTGATGCCCGTTCGGCACCTATAAATTAGGTGCGCGGAGTGCTAGGGCACGCTCCTGCCTTTGCCTTCGCCGCCCCCTTCGCCTTTGCTTTCCCTCGCCTTCCTGCCTTCGCCTAAGACGAAAGAGCGAAATGAAAGCCAGGGGGTTTTTTACCTTCTCCCCTTCTCGCCGGCCGCACTTTCGGAGATGTTGTGGTCGGAGTGCACCGCTCAGCCTAGTCGCGCGCACGGCCTAGAGAGGAAAGGATTTCTCCCTCTGCAGGACGCTTCGAGGTGGAGGGTGCCAACGGGGGCCGTGGAACCGGCGTCGGAGGACGAGGAGATCGTCGTGCCCACCTCGTTTTACGAGCGCGGGTTCAGACTCCCGCTCCAACCCTTCGTGCTTCACATAGCGGTTTTCATGACGCTGTGCGAGGCGTTCCTGGGGATCGAGCCCCACTAGGCGCTGTGGAGGTACTTTTCCAGAACCGGTGTTGAAGGACAAAGCGGGACAACCACGACGTCCATAGGGCGCGCCATTGGTACTGCTAAGCGCCATCGCTAAGCGTATACATCACTGAAGCTACGGACATCGAATCGAGGGTGGCACTCCGAATGGTTCTACATTCGGATCCTGGAGGGCAGCGCCCCGGCCTTCTCCGGCAGGCTTCCTGAGGCGGGGGCCGAGTGGGCCTAGGGCCCCAACCAAAGGGAGAAGAAGAAAGTGGGGCTGATCGTCGAAGAGATCAAAGCCCTAAAAGACCGGGGCTTGACCGGTGGCGTCGTCGTGTGCGCATTCATGAAGATGCGCGTCCAGCCCCTCATGCACAGGGCGCGCCCCATGTTCCAATATAGGGGGGCATCCGATCCTACGAGGATGGTGGAGGCAGAGCTCGACGCGTCGGAGCTCGAGGCTAGGGTGGCCGCCGTGCTGGTCGGGAGCGCCACCGTGGCGGCGGGTGGCCACCCTGAGCCCTTCTCAGTGGCGAATCCCCCGAACTTGGTAAGCTAGGTGATCCTCTTTCACTTTTTTCTCTCTTGCTCTGCAATCCTCATCGCACTGTCTGATCAGTGCCTTCGTGTTGCCCAGGGGTTGGGTAGGATGATCTCCCGAGCATTGCTGCCTGGGGAGAAGCAGCAAAAGGCCAAGGCCCACGCTGAGGCCATGCAGCACGAGTCCGCCTGCAAGAAGTGGAGGGAGGAGAAGAGGAAGAAGAAGAAGAAGGAGCGCGCGGCGAGGACCGCGTGAGGCGAGGAGGTTTCTGAGTCGACCATCGCCGGCACGACTGACTCGGAGTCGTCCTCGAGCCACAATGGCGGAGGCCACGGCAGCGACCCATACAGCGCGTACGATTTCGGGCCGCCGGTTGGCGGTGGCCCGGGCGCGGATGTTGGTGCGGGCGCTGCCATCGCTGCACCCCAAGTGGAGGTGCCCCCTGCAGAGGTGCCATCGAAAAAATAGAGGGGCGACTCACCTCCACCAGGGGGGCCAGCGAAGAGAATGCGACTGGATTTCCACCGTTCGGCGGTGGCCCAACCTAGGATGTTGGCGCCCCGGCGGGGACCGGCGTGATCCGCGCTACTGGCGATAGTCGGGGCGTTGGACGCCGAGCCGTCACCGCCAGAGGAGAGGGTTCAGGGGGAGCTGGAGCATACGGAGGCCTCAGCGCCCCTTGTCGGGCCGGAGCCCCAACTGGAGGCCGGAGGAGGCGAAGGAGGGATTCTGCCACCACCGCCAGGACCCACGCCAGTCGGCGCTATCCCGGCGGCCATTGCGACTCTATCGTTATCACCCAGGGATCCGCCGGAGAGGGTGGTCCGGACGTCGGAGGAGGTCGCCGTGGGGCCGCAGGTGGACGCACCCCCTAGCCCTCCACAAGCCTGGTGTGCCTCGGCACATGCTAACTGGCGGGCGATGGCCCAACCGCCAGCGGCGATTTGTCGATGACGAGGCGGAGGACAAGATGTGAGGGGCCTTCCAAGAGGGCTCTCACCGAGTCGAGGTTAAGGTGAGACAGATCCGGGAGGGTCTGGCCCTCACCCTCAACTCCGCCGACGAGGCGTTGACCACCATTTCTGGGGTAAGCCGCCCGATCGGCGAGGTAAGCCAAAACGAAGCCCCCAGCTTCGACTAGCTTTAGCGGTCGGCAGGTTTTAAATGCCGTGTTCATGAGAATCGAAGATCCGGGACGTGCAGAAGTCGTGGTTCCTCGGATCTGCATGGCCGAGGGCGTGATCGGAGGAGGAGGGCGATCGATTACGCCTCTGGTACAACGCTTGGGAGGCCACTGGCGCCTGAGCAGACGGAGGTGGAGGACTCCGCCGAGGCCGAGTAAGTCCTCCGAGGCCTTGCTGAGGAGGCGTCGGATAACCGAGTCCTGGGGGCGAGATATCCAGCTTCGAGTCCTCTGGCGCGCTTGATGCAAGGTTCGGACGCCGCTGCCCGCGAAGAAAACACTGTGATCGAGGTGGACCGCCTCCGGGGTGAGCGGGACTCGGTGGTGGAGGAGCGCGACAGGGTGGCCACGTCGCTGGAAGTGGCCCTGTCGATGAAGGGATTGGCAGAGCAAGAGCTGTCCAAGCGAACCGCCGTACTGACGGACCTTCAGGAAGTCAGCCAAGAGGTCTGCGAGTAGGTGTTCGGGTCGCCATGAGGGCTCCGAAGTTCCCTGTTACAGTAGCTAGCAGCGTCTTCGAGCACGTCGGCGTTGGTGGCGAGGATCGACCTCGGGGCCTCTTCGGCGCTTGTCTTCGTCATCTCCCACTATGACGACATCGATCTTGCCATCGTCAGCAGTGGGGTTGCTGCGGACTAGACCGACGAGGAGGTCACCGATTTCAACACCCAGGTTGGCCCGCATGCCGCGGTGATCGCCTGCCGGATTCCACCAGAGAGCATCCTCCACCGGAAGCGGGAAGAAAGTTAGACATTTTGCCTTTGGCGATGTAAAGGACTTTGTCTTGTAGTAAATTAAAGTTTGTTTTAGTGTTTCGGTCAGTCGGGCTATTTCGTAGATCCAGTTTTATCCTCCAAACTCCCTTACGGTGATCAACACGTGACGACCGTAGCTTTTAAAAACCGCGGAGGTTGTATAAGCGTAGGTTGGTATGCTAACACTTTCGAGGGAAGCCCAGGGAAAAAACCAAGGATCTAAGGAGTGAAACGTTCGCTTGCACTTGGCACGGAGAAAGAGTGTTCCCGACCAGCTATGGATCGTACCGCACGGGCACTTCCTTCTACCGCGAAGTGCTACTTCAAAATCGTAGCCGCTGGGGCGTAGGTCATAGCACTTGGGTTGAGAGGGTTACCGCTAGGGAGAACCAAATAGTCAGTCGGGTCACCGACCCGTGTGAGTGTAAGAGCAAAATCGTTCATCTGCACTTAGCGCGGGAAGGGAGTGTTCTCGACCACCTGTGAATCGCACCGTACGGGCACTTCCTTCTACCGCTGGCGCTTCTTCAAATCGTGAGTTGCCGGGCGATGGTCAGAGCGCTTGGGTCGAGAGGGTTGCGCTAGGGGAACCGAGCAAGCAAGTCAGATCCACCGCCTGTAAGCGTGTGAACTTTGTAGCCCCGAGCGGCGCGGTGTCCATCTTTGTGGTTGCCTTGGCAGCTTGCATTCGGAGGAGTAGAAAGTTCGTGTGGGAACAAGAAAAAACTTTGAGGATAGAATTGCCTTAGCTTTTCAATCCGCGTGACAGAAGGGTCGTGGCAGTTAGGTCCGCTGCTCATCCACCGGGACGGCGAGCGAATGGGCCTTTCACCACCTTGGGGCCACGGTGACCCATTTAGGTCCGCCTTCGTTATGTCGGTGCAGCGGGCCCAGCCCGGGAGCCGAAACCGAAGGGTCGTGGCGCGCCCTGTCCGAAGCGGCGTCCTGCCATCCTGTGCTGTCCCGTCGTGGTTTTAATGCATCGTGGGATTTTAATGCGTAGTGGAGGGAGTGGACGGGACACGTCTCCTCCGCTGAGCGCGGAGTTAATGCCCATGCGTCGCGTGCCCCTACGCGAGGCTTGCCTGGACCGCTCCGTCCCCGCCTCTATAAATAGGGCGCGGGGGGCGCGGGGGGCGCAGGAGTGGTTACGCCTAGCCATTTGCGCTCGCACCTTCGTCTCCCCGCATGCACATCTCAAACCAACGAATGGCGAGCGGCGGTGACGACCGGAGGGCTGGGAAGCGGGAGGCGACGGCGGACCCAAGGGGTTCGAACCCCAAGAAGTCCCGTGATTGTCGCTGAAGTCCTCATATCTTTGCGGCGGTCGGGATCAACCCGCCTCGATGATCTTCCACTTCCAAAGCCCCCTCCTGGAGTGAGTTTCGTTCACCCAAAATCGGGATGGCCTTGACTTCCTGCTGCTGATGTTGACTCGTTTTTTGTTTCTTCCAAAGCCTTCGCTCGCCAAGCCGCCGCCGATCGTGTGTGCCCGCCAGCGCCTCGGGAAGCAACTTACCCGCCACGCCGCCCTCGGCGTTACCGTTGCCGGCGATTCGGCGGTGGCGATCCCGGGCGGCGAACTCGACGGCCGAGCCGACGCGTAGCTTCCTTCAATGTCGAACGCGCCGCCGCCAGAGGCCGAGGCGCGAGGGCGCTGCCCGGTCTGTGCAGCCGTCGAGGAGCTGACCAAAGCGAAGAGGTGCTAGCACTGCGGGCCTAGGCCGAGGTCGCTGAAGAAGAACGCGCTAAGGCGCGTGAGGAGACGTGGTGCATCGAGCCCGAACTCAGCAGCCGAAGAGGAGTGGCTGAGCTACACGGAGTGCCAGACCGCCTACGAGGCCTCATCCATGCTCCGCCCTTCCGAGAGCATGGGCAGGAGCTTGAGCCCGGGTGTGTGGCCGACCGAAACCATTGACCGCTGATCCGTCGGGACATCGTTCGGCCTCACCAGCGGCCAGCGCCATAGCCGCTTCCGCTTACGCCTTGAGCAGCGTTACGCTTTCGCGGCGGAGGTTGCTATCTGGTGGCTCGATGCGTGCGGGCTGTTGTGCCAGCCGTAGCGCCTCCTTCATTCCGTGGCGCCGCCGGGGATCAAGGCGACATGGCTCGAATTGTGAGAGTGAAATCTGGCGGCGGAGACGGTGGCGAGCTTTCTGAGCGGCGGGATGCGGATGCGAGGGGATGAGTCGACTCGACGACAACGCCCGGGTTAAGACCCCGTCGCCGCGCCCAGCTTTTTGTTTTTGTGGGACATGATGCATGCATACTATATGTTTTTTATTTTTGGTGACTTTGCCTGATGTTTCGCATTTCCCCTCTTCTGTGTGCTCTCGTTGGATGACCGTAGCTCTTAGGAACCGCTGGGGTCGCTCGAGCGTAGGCCAGAGTGCCAGCACCTCGAGGTAAAATGCAAAGATAGTGATAGAATGGAAGGCCCGAAGACGCTTCGCGGATCGACCAAGGATCGCCCCGCATGGGCGCTCCTTTCTGCCGTAAGGTGCCACTTCACAACCGTAGCCGCTGGGGCGTAGGCTAGCCGCAGCACTTAGGCTGGAAGGATTGCCGCTAGGGAGGGGTCGCGCTGGTCGAAATAGCGCCTTGGGCGAGTACGTGGGCAAGTTGTCCCCGAGTGGCGTGTGAGGACCAAAATGCGGCCGTCACGCCGCACCTCGAACTCGGAGGCCTTTGCCGTGGGTGCGGGAACGAAAGAAAAGTTTTAGGGATAGAATCGCCTCAACTTCTCGATATTCCATGCGTTAGGTACAATATTGCCATCGGCGTCTTTGAGTCGAAAGGTACCGGGTCGGAGGATCTCCACGGCGGTGAAAGGGCCTTCCCAGGGAGAAGACAACTTGTGCCTATCCTTGTTGGACTGAACCTGGCGTAGGACCAGGTCGCCAACGTTGAAGGACCGGCCGCGGACCTGACGACCGTGGTAGCGCCGCAGCGTCTGCTGGTATTTGGCCGATCGCAGAACGGCCATGTCGTGCGCCTCGTCGAGTTGGTCGATGGCGTCTTGTTGCGATTCGAGCCCCCGAGTTTCATCGAAGGTTTGAAGTCGCGGTGCACCGTACTCCAAGTCGATCGGCGGGGCGGCTTCGCGACCAACACCATGAAACGGTGTAAACCCGATCGGCAAGGTTCGGCGTGGTCGCGAGCTCCAAAGAACGGAGGGTAGTTCGGCCGCCCATCATCCCGTGAATTTTTTCAGTCGGCTGAAGATTCGCGGTTTGAGCCCTTGGAGGATCATGCCGTTTGCTCGCTCGACCTGGCCGTTAGTCTGTGGATGGGCCACGGCCGCCCAGTCGACGCGTATATTGAAGTCGTCGCAGAACTCAAGGAACTCCGTCCCCGTGAACTACGTCCCGTTATCGGTGATGATGGAGTTCGGGACTCCAAACCGATAGACGATGTCGCGGAAGAAGTTGGCCGCCTGCACCGAAGTGATGGTGGCGACTGATTTGGCTTTTATCCACTTGGTGAACTTGTCCACCGCGACAAGCAGGTGGGTCAGGCCTCTGGGCGCCTTCTTGAAGGGCCCGACAAAATCGAGTCCCCAGACGGCAAACGGCCAAGTGATGGGGATAAATCGCAGGATTGGCGGGAAGGTGGGTCTGCCGAGCAAAAATTGACACCCTTTCGCGGTGCGGACAATTTGCTCGATGTCGGCGGGGTGTTTGGCCGAGAGAACCCTTGGGAAGGCCTTCCCGACGAGGAACGTGGCGAAGGCGTGGTGGCCCGAGATCCGGCTGTGGATGTCCAGCATGGCAAACCGCCTCCCTTGGTTCGGCATAATGCACTTCTGGAGGACCCCGGTCGGGTCGGCGGGGAGCGATCCATCAGTCAGCCGGACGATGAAGGGCCTCCTCCAGTCGGAGTCGGCAACCAACACGGCGTGGCCCGATCCGGGGGGTCCCAAGTCCGATTGTTCGGCAGTCAGAGCAGGTGTATCCGGAGTGTCGGTCGGCTACTCGGTGGGTGAGTCCAGTCAGACGGAAGGCTTGTGGAGGTCGGAGACGAAGATCCCAGGTGGGACCGGTCCTCGGCTGGAGGCGAGATTGGCCAGGTAGTCGGCCTCACCGTTGAAGCATCGGTAGCTATGGTGAAGCTCGAAGCCCTTGAATCTTTCCTTGAGCTTGCGCACCTCACGGCAGTACGCTGCCATGCGGGGTATCGAGCCTTGGACTCGGAAAGAACTTCGCTGATGAAGTAGACCGGCCGTTGTACTTTGAGTACGTGGCCCTCTTCGGCTCGCTCCACAACGAGTGCCGTGCTAACGACCTGGGTCATGGCGGCGATGTATAGGAGGAGCGGCTCTCTGTCTTTGGGGCAAAGACCCGGCCGTGAGGTCAGAACGCTTGAGTCGATCGAGGGCTTCTCAGGCTTCCTTGGTCCGGTCAAGTGGTCGGGCTTCTTGAGCAGCTTGTAGAGCGGTATTCCAGCCGCCGAGGCGCAGAGATGAACGCTCAAGGTCGCAAGGCATCCTGTCGCCTCGGACTCCTTCAGTTGTCTCTGGGCCCATCTTCATGATCGCGGAGATGTTCTTTCGATTGGATTTGATGCGCGGTTCGAGATGATGAAGCCGTAGCTTTCCTTTGGGGACCCCAAAGCGATTTCTCGGGGTTGAGCTTTATGCGAAACCGTTAGAGATTCGCAAAAGTCTCTTCTAGGTCGGCGACGAGATCGTCGGCCTTCTTAGTCTTAACGACAATGTCGTCGACATACGCCTCGATGTTACGGCCGATCTGGTCTTCAAAACACGTTTGCATACATCGCTGGTATGTAGCACCCGCATTTTTCAAACCAAATAGCATCGTCACGTAACAAAACGAGCCGAACGGGGTGATGAAAGAAGTCACGAGCTGGTTGGACTCTTTCATCGTTATCTGGTGATAACCTGAGTAGGCATCCAAAAAGGACAGAGATTCGCACCCTGCAGTGGAGTCGATGACTTGGTCGATGCGAGGCAATGGAAAAGGGTCCTTGGGACATGCCTTGTTCAGGCCCGTGTAATCAACACACATCCTCCATTGCCCGGACTTCTTTTTTACAAGGACAGGGTTGGCTAGCCACTCAGGGTGGCGTACCTCTTTGATAAACCCCGCAGCCAAAAGTTTGGCGATCTCCCCTCCTATGATCCTGCGCTTCTCCTCGTCGAAGCGGCGCAAGCGCTGGGCGACCGGCCTCCAGCCAGGTCGGATGTTCAAGGAGTGGCTCGGCAACCTCCCTTGGGATGCCTGGCATGTCGGAGGGTTTCCATGCGAAGACATCTCGATTGGTGCGGACGAAGTCGATGAGCGCGTCTTCCTATTTGGCGGGGAGCGTGGCTCCAACCCGCACGGTCTTGGCCAGATCCTGGGGATCGACCGCAACCTCCGTGTCATCGGCGGACTAGAAGGTCCCGTGCCCTGACTTGCTGGAGTCGGGGGCGGACTCGGAGGTCTCCCTCCGAAGGTTTTCGAGCTCGGCGGACGCGATGAGCGTTGATGCGAGCTCGCAACTACTTCTCTCGTAGTTGTAAGCGAGCTGAAAAGATGTGGCCACGGTGATTACTCCCCGTGGCCTCGACATCTTCAGCTTGAGGTAGGTGTAGTTGGGGACGGCCATGAACTTGGCGTAGCACGGCCTTCCCAAGATAGCGTGGTAGGAGCCTAGGAACCCTACGACCTCAAAGGTGAGGGTCTCAGTGTGGAAGTTCTTCGGACTCCGAAGGTGGCCTCGGCGGTCGACCGCCCGAGCGGGTGGGCCTCGGCGGCTGTGGATGACGCCGTGAAAAGGCGCCTTGCTTGGCCGAAGACGCGAGCGGGGGATCCCCATGGCGTCAAATGCCTCAACATACAGGATGTTGATTTTGCCGCCCTGCCCATCGCAAGATTGATAGGCACTTAGGTCTCCACAACGGGGCGATAACCTGGATATCGCAGGTGCGCGGATGTGGTCGGGGTGATCGGTCCGATCAAAGGTGATCGGTGACTCCGACCACCGAAGGTATTTGGGTACGGCGGGAGCAACTGTGTGGACTTCACGGTGGGCAAGCTTGAGTTGCCGCTTGTTGGCGTAGCACGCCGACCCGCCGAAGATCATGAGGCAGCCGTCGGGTTCTGGGAACTCGTTGTCCGCCTTCTTCTCCTCGGTGTCTGGCGTTGAGTCGCGCTTTTTCCCTATATTCTGCGTGGGAGCTCCAGAAATGAAGCGCTTCAAGGTCTCGCAGTCCTTGTATTTGTGCTTGACGGTGTACCCGTGATGTAGACACGGGCTATCCATCAACTGCTCAAAGTGGTTTGATGCCTCCTGCGCCGCTGCTTGGCGAAGCGGTGGCCGCGACCACTGGCCTCATGCCTCGCTTCCTTCCGCCCGCTTGTCGGAGCGGGCCAAGGGGAGTGGCGCTGACCAGGCGGCTCGCTTGGCCTTCCCTTATTGAAGATGGCCCCACGCCTCTCGCCGAGGCGTGACAGGCAATATCCAAAGCTCCTTGGTGGTTCTAGGCTTGGCGCAGCCGACCAGAACCAGAGCCTTGGAGGTGGTGCCAGAATGAACACCCTAACGACGCCGGATCGCAGATGTCGGGAGCTCGTGCATTGTTGGGAGAATCGCGGATGTAATCCCAGAGACTCCACGAGGCCGTGCCTTGCACTCTTCAGTCCCAGGAGTTCCTGAGGCGCTTGTGGGTGCCTCGAAGTTGCCGACGAAGAGGTTCTTCAGTCGGCCCACCTCCCCGATGGTATTCAGGGTGCACTCGAGCCAAAGCTCGAGCCGAGTCTACAAGGTAGATGGGAGGTAATCAATGATGAAGAGATCATCGCTGGCTCCCCCTCGCCTCGCACGCAAGTCGTTAGTCTTCCAAACCAGACATTAGGGTTTGTCGCCGTGCCTGTACTTGGCGATGTTGACGGCGCTGGGGAGGGGAAATCGTGTTGCATCTCTCCCGGCAATGCTCGAGCCCAGCCCTGGCTTGGGCTATGGTTATGGCGTCGGCCGTGTCGACGAAGTTCGTGATCGCCGCCGTCCATCACCCTCCTCCGTGCTCGAGAGTGTCGCGACGTCGCGCTATTGCCCATGCAATGGCGCAGCGGGTGCGTGGAGGCTCGGGCTCGCTGTCGAGGCGATCACCGTCTTGGCGACACGCTCGGGTGGTTTCGAGAAGCCCGAGTGGTGGGAACTGGAACCTTGCATGTGCTGGATAGCAGCACGATCCACCAACCCCCGGAGGTTCTAGTACTGGGCCTTGGCCTCCGGGTCTGTTGGCTCAGGGATGCCGCGGAGCAGCATTACTGCTGTAGCAACATTTTGGATGGCGTGGGGGAAGAACGGAAGACCGTTAGACCCCTCGGCTTGGTTGGTAGGACTCACGCTGTGGGGCTGTTGGGATTGCTCCAGTCGGCTCCGAGTTTGTCCAATTGAGCTTTTTGAGCCTCCAGCTGTTCGCACTGCTGCTGAAGCTCAGCACGGCGAGCCTGGAGGTCCTCCTCTGCTATCCGCTCCTCGGTGCGTCGGGCGTCGGTTCCCGGACTCACAGGGGTTGCGGTCGAACCGGTCGCGCCCGCCATGTTGCACTCGCGAGAGTACAAGTCGCTCGTGAAGGTTCTCGCGTCCGAGCTAGGAGCCGTCGGAGGAGACCTCCCAGCAGCTCGTGGACGGAGGATGGCGTATAACCAGCCATCACCATGAATTGTGAGGCTGCGGAGGGTGAGGCTTGCCACTCCAGGCTCACGACGCCGCTGCCGAGACAGTCTTTGCGGCGCCTGCCCCGGGCGGCGACGCCCGGGTAAGGAGGCCTCAAGGCGAGGTTGCCGGGCGGCAGTGATAGGATAGGGCTCTGGCGGAGGCCTGGACCTGAGAGGTGATGGGGGCGAGCGCGAGCTCTCCCGATGGAGTGGCGACGAAGTCGAGGGAGCCGAACCGGATCCGCTTCCTCGATGAAAACGCACTGTCAGGTGAAGAAAGCCATCAAGGAGTTGGATCTGGGAGTCCGAGGACGAAGACGATTAACGGACCCGAATATGTAACCGACCTTCGTATAATGTGACTAGTCCGTGATCACACTAGTGCACACAGGCTCAATATCAGTGAATATCACAATCATACACAACGAAAATAAGATAAAAGACATTATATACTAAATATATTAGTTGAATGACCTTATGGTCAACTTACTTAGCAATGCCTCACAAGGCTGAACATCAAATTGAACTGCAGCGGAAATGAAGACGAGATAACCCCTCAAGATACCACGTGCAACCGACAAGGCTCGCACTCCTAAACATTCGCCCCTTCATGGTACACCTTCTTCAAAGATCGATGATGTTGTAGGCAAGGGTGAGTACATAAAGCACTCAACAAGTTGTGCATGTAATGCAATTCTAACATAACTATATGCAAGGCTTATTCCAAAGGATTCGGCCAAGTGGTTCATTTGGCAGAAAGCATTTATAGAACAAGTATAGTATATAGATTAAAAAAAGACAATAAAAACAAATAACAATAATAGATAGATTCAACATTTCTCAAATAAACCAAGTTTCTCATCCTAAGTCAAGATCCAACCTTCCCTGGCAACCTGCCATCCATCCCAAGTTTTATTTTGCAAAAGTCTAAAACCGATCAGAATTCTGAGCATTGCTCAATACCGTGAGCACGCTATCCGAATAGTTTGTACACTCTGCAGAGGTTATGCACTTTACCCACACGACATGATTATCTCTTGTTGCCAAGCTATTATCATACTTCCTTTGGTATGTCGGCAGAGAATCATGACAAAGCCTTTACAATGCTCTGCCTTAACCCAAGATTACCCGCCGAGGTTTCAACACCGTGGACTGTTACTACATCCAGTGCCCCCTCTTGCACCATCTGGGTTCATTTAAAAAGGATGAACCACACCACCACGATAGTACTAAAGCTAAAGCATTGCAAATTAATCAGTTAGGCTGCCCCATAACAAACATGTGGTTGCATGATTGACTTAGGTCAAAGGCTCGCAAGGTGTCCTTAGGGTTGATCAAAATAAGACATACACATACCCTCTGCCCATCGGGCCCACCCAGGTATACTTGCCCTTGCCACTTGCTCCGATCTAAAATCATAACCACTCCAGTTGATTACCAAGCACCACGTGCCATCAACAATTCAATATCGTTGCATGACATCCATCGCCACAACAACTCAATCTCATCGTGTGACCACACATGACACACAAATTCATAACATTGTTCCATATTCCATTAGTCAAGATTATTTATCAATGATTCAACTACATGTGATGACGTGGCATGGCTAAGCAATCTAATCCGGTCTAACATCCCCTGTTGATTCTATTATTAATCAACTATAGTAGACCAACCTAGGGTGACAAAAAATTATGGCATACAAGTATCAAGGTAGGGTGTAATTCAAAGGGTATGCTAGCCAAATCCCAAACTAAATTGAAATCATTTATACACATGAAATAATATGCAATAGGGTAAAAACAAAATAGCAGTTTTCCTATCAAGGGTTCAATATGATCAAAGCACAACTTGCCTTAAGAAAGCCCTTATTCATGCTCTGGACCTTGGTCTTGAGTTGATGAACCTCTCCGGACAAGGCCGCTGACAAATTATCGTCTCTAAACGAAAAGAGAATAGAAAATAAATACCAAAACAGAGGGCAAACAAACTCTAAAAATCAAATAAAACTCACCAATAGATAGATCTCGATTTTACAAATTTTTAGAAATTTGAATCACTTCAATAGGAGTTCTGACGAAGGAGAACGGGCCTCCAGAAGATTTACTTCAGAGAAAATCAGAGAAATTCACAAGGAGGTGACACGTGTCAGCACACTATTGGCTGGGATTTTCAGATTTTCAGAAAATCAGAAAAAGAAAAAGATTTCCCGCTGACACCTGGGACCCACATGTCAGCGAGACGGTCTACGGTAGACCGAGACCACCGAGAGGACATTCGGGTGATGCGGCGAACTTGGCTGACTCGGATGCCACGCGGGCGATTAGGGCTAAGGTGGCAGCTACACTACAGACACCAAGTGACAAAAGGTCGCTGGAGGGCGCCGCTGACGGCAGCACGGCATGTATCGCGCCCATGGCGGATCGGACGGCGACGGCTGATGCTCACGGTTGGGAAGACGCAGCGATCCGGGCGTCTACCACTGGATCGATGGCCGAGGTTTATGAAGAGCGCGACGTGAGGACGGCGGCTCTACTCACCGCGATGAAGAAAGAAGACGCGCTTTGGCGTTCGGTTGGCGGATCGGATGGAAGAGGTGGCGGATCCGGGAGTCCTCGACGCGACGAATTCGGGGATGCCAACGGTGATGGTGGAAGTGGACCGACGGCGAAGAAAACTACGGTAGAAAGTTTCGGGCAGCGGCGGCAATTCGACGAGCTGGTTCTCTTCGACGGCAGGGTCTTGGGTGGCGAATAGTAGGGCAGCGGGTGCGGCGCGGAGAGGCGAATCTCGGGCGGTGCTTGGCGTCGGCTTAAATAGCCTCGGGAGGTGGGGAAAAACTCAGAAACTGAGCGGCGGCGCGAGGACACCAGAGGCGGTGATGGTTCCTGTCCCGGTCGGCGGCGCGAGGTGATGTGGAGGCAATCCGACCGTCCGTGAGGCGCTGATCCGACGGTTAGGCGAGTGCGGCTACGCGGGCGGCTGTGGACCATGGGATCAAGATCCAACGGAGAAAATAATCTTGGGTTAGGGTTTCGGCGAAGATGGGCTAGGCCACGGTGGAAATAGCAGCGGCCAGGCGGAACAGTGATGGGCCGCGGAGAGAGATTCGGCCTAAAATGAAAAGGAATTTTAAAATGTTTCCCGAATTTAGAAAAACCCCAAAGATTCAAATAAAAGCTAATAAATTCAAATAAATAGCAAATAAATTCAGAAAAATCTCTGAAAATACCAAAAAATTCCTTGAAGCACAAGGAACCCAATAAAAATTGAAACCTTTAATTTGATGTCTAGATTAATCAAATTAAATCTTATAATTATTAGAAAATTCAATTAACGATGGCGCCAAGGCCCCTACAGCGCCGCTAACCCGCATCGATGTTTCGTACAAGCTGGCAAGTAAATTTGTAAGTATATAGGGCAGTGGCTCCTCTCCTTGAATGATTAGGCGAAGGAGCCCAAGATTTATCTTTGGTTCGGTGAATATCCCACGCCCGATTGTGTGATGGTTTTGTATTGCTTGGGACGTAATAGACTACACGAGATTACAAGTGGGTGCTAAGGACGTGCCCTCAAAGATTCGGTCCGGAGTGGGAGAGCTCGGATTGTTTGCCTGGGTCGGATGGCTCGGTCGGGTGTGTATGGGAGAGTGCTCGTCCACCCTTCCCTGAGGGCCCTGCCTCCCTTTATATAGGTGGAGGGGGTAGGTTACACGGGAGTTTTGGAGAAAAAGGTAGGGGTGCGCTATGTCCGGGAGTCGCTGGTCTTCGGTCCTGGTGACTGACAGGCTCCTGGTGCCCCATGCCAAAGTTGGTAAACACAACGACGAGTGTTCCATTGGGAAGAGGCGCACTTCCCCCGTGTGCTGTCGAGCAGTGACACCGGCCACGCCACGCTCTGGCGCCGCCTCGGGAGCGGGCGTGTCTCCCTATTGCGTAGAAGGGGACGGGTGCTTTGACTCTGGCGGCGCCCTAGCCACCCTGTGAAGGAGCCACCTGTTCCAGCATGGCCATCGTGTCCACGGGGCGGGCGACCAACCTGTGATCGACTGTCGTCGTGGCGAAGGTTGCTAAGTTGAAGCTTGTTGGGGCCTTGATCTGAAGCCGGGTCGGGGCCTGCGGAGGCGCCGGTCCAAGGTCTAGGTCGGAGCCAGCGGAGGCGCCGGTCTAGGGTCTAGGTCGGGAGGCCGGGGCGCGGACCGTCCAGGTCGGAATTTCCTGGTGGGCTTGATCAAACTGGGATCTTCGGGACCCGATGAGGCTCACGACTCCTTCGTCACCAAGATCGCCGCCAATCTTGTCATACTGTTAAATGCGATTGAGGGGATACGATCTTGAAATAGATGTATACTTTGCTGTTGGATACCGCTGGTATGAGTATTCGTCACTTTCCATTATTAAATCAATTTCCAAAGAAAGATTAATTTCCAGAAATTCAAATTAAATCCAAATAAACTCCTAAAATTCTCAGAAATTCAAAATAAATTATAAAATTCAAAATATCCAAATTTTGGGATGTTACAAAACTCCCCCCCTTAACAGAATCTCGACCCCAAGATTCAGGGCTAGCTAGAGAAAATGTTGGGAAACTCCTTCTTCAAATCTTCCTTGCACTCCCAAGTTGCTTCGCTTTCTGAATGATTGCTTCACTGGACTCTGCAAAAGCGGGTTGACTTGTTTCTTGTTTCACGATCCATGGTATCCAAAATTTTCACTGTATGTTCCTTGTAAGTCAAATCCTATTGCAGTTCAATAGCTTCAATAGGTGCCTGCTCCTCTGGTACTCGAAGACATTTCTTCAATTGTGACACATGGAATACGTCATGTACCCCTGCCAGAGATTGCGGCAGTTCCAACTGGTATGCAACTTCTCCTTTGCGGCTCAAAATTTTGAATGGACCCACGTATCTTGGGGCAAGTTTTCCTTTAGCATGAAACCTTTTTACTCCTTTGAGTGGCGTGACCTTGAGATAGACATAATCCTCTGGTTCAAAGCTCAATTCACGTCGTCAGTTGTCAGCGTAACTCTTCTGCCTTGATTGGGCTGTCTTCAATCTTTCTCTGATCAAAGCGATCTTCTCCTCTGCATCTGAAAGTATGTCTGGTCCGAAAACATGACGTTCTCCCGTCTCGTTCCAATTCAAAGGTGTTCGACACGATCGACCATACAAAGCTTCAAAAGGAGACATTTTTAAACTAGCTTGATAGCTATTGTTGTAACTGAACTCGGCATATGGCAAGCATTTGTCCCACGATGTGGTATATGACAATGCACAAGCTCTTAACATATCTTCAAGTATCTGGTTAACCCTTTCAGTCTGACCATCTGTCTGCGGATGGTATGCCGTACTGAAATTCAAATGGGTGAATTGAGTACCTCTATCCGATACTATCTTCTTAGGTACACCATGCAAACAAACAATTCTCGACATGTATAACTCTGCTAACTTATCTCCTGAGTAGGTTGTCTTTACGGGTATAAAATGAGCGACCTTTGTCAAGCGGTCTACTATGACCCATATGGAGTCATATCCACCTTGAGTCCTTGGCAACCCGGTGATGAAATCCATCCCGATTTCCTCCCATTTCCATTCCGGTATCTTCAATGGTTGTAGCAATCCAGCTGGTCTCTGATGCATTGCTTTGACTCTTTGGCACACATCACACAATGCAACATGCTCAGCTACTTCTTTCTTCATGTCCGGCCACCAAAATCTTTCATTGAGATCTTGGTACATTTTAGCACTTCCTGGGTGAATGGAGTATTTGGAATCATGTGCTTCTTCTAATATCAACTGCTTCAATTCGGGTTTATGGGTATGCAGATTCTGTTCTTTATCCACAAAGTACCCTGCTCATCTACTCTGAAGTCTTTGGCTAAATCTTCATCCATCTTGGATTTGATTCTATTTATCTTGTCATCATTCTTCTGACCTTCCCTGATCTGCTCTTCTAGGGTCGGCTTAACCTCCAAGGTAGCTAAATACCCTTCTGGTACGACTTCCAATCTTAACTTCTGAAGCTCTTTGCACAAGTCAGACTAATCTTCTGCTATCATCAAATTCAAGCTATAGCTTTTCCGACTCAAAGCATCTGCCACCACGTTTGCTTTCCCTGGATGGTAGTGAATTCCAATGTTGTAGTCCTTGATTAATTCTAACCATCTTCTTTGCTTCATGTTAAGATCCGATTGAGTAAATATATACTTTAAACTTTTATGGTCAGTATATATTTCACATCGGTTTCCGATGAGATAGAGACGCCATATTTTAAGAGCGCACTACAGCAGACTAGCTCTAAATCATGAGTTGGGTAATTCTGCTCATGTGGCCTTAATCGCTTTGACGATACGCCACTACTTTTACCGCTACGCATCAAGACACATCCTACCCCGACGCGAAGCATCACAGTATATATCAAAATTGTCCTTAGTATTCGGCAACACCAAAACAGGTGCCGAAGTTAAACGCTTCTTCAGCTCTTGGAAACTCTTTTTCGCACTCGGGCGACCACATAAACTTTTTCTCTTTCTTTAGCAATTGCGTGAGAGGTCTCGCAATTGAGAAAAATCCTTCAATGAACCGGCGGTAGTACCGCCATACCAAGAAAACTTCGATCCGAGTAATGACTTTGGTTGTTTCTAATGTACATCGCCTCCACTTTCTTGGATCGTGACTACTCCTTCGGCGGTCATTACATGACCTAAGAACTCAACCTTCTTTTCCCGAAGTCGTGACTTCTTGAATTTACGCATATAACTAGTTTTCTCTCAGCTTTTCCAAGACCATCCTTAGATGTCCAGCATGCTCTTCCTCCGACTTGGAATAAACCAAGATGTCATCAATGAACACGACGACGAACTTATCCAAATATTCCATGAACACCTTGTTCATCATATTCATGAAATATGCTGGGGCATTAGTCAGTCCAAAAGACATGACCGTGAATTCATAATGGCCATACCGAGACGAGAAAGATGTCTTTGGTATGTCCTCAGTCCGAATCTTTAACTGATGATATCCGGATCGAAGATCTATCTTAGAGAAAACTCCCGCTCCTCTTAATCGATAAAAAGATCGCCTATCCCGGCAAGGGATATTTGTTCTTTATCGTCACATCATTTAGTGCATGATAATCTATACACATTTAAAGCTTCCATCTTTTCTTCTTTACAAACAATCGGGGCTCCCCACGGTGATGAGCTAGGTCTTATAAATCCCTTCTCCAATAATTCCTCGATTTGTTTCTTCATTTCTACCAATTCCTCATTAGACATCCCAGAGGGTCTCTTGGCTATTGAGCTGTTCGGTACTAACTCAATTACAAACTCTATATCCCTCGTCGGTGGCATTCCGGGTAAATCCTCAGGAAATACATCCGGGTACTCATTAACTACGGAGACATCTTCCATATTCACAGTCTTCATACTATTGATCATCAGTTGACCATCCCGGGCAGCAAGTGCTTGAATCTCCACCTTCCTACCATCTGAGCTCTCAACGGTTACAACCCTTCGTCCACAATCTAACACTGCCTTGTGCTTGGATAACCAATCCATTCCCAGAATAACCTCTATGGTCCGGGTATCCAGTATGATTAAGTTCGCTAGGAACTCTATTCCATCTATTATTAATTTCACCCCGGAGCATCCTACTTTAGTTTGGAGTTTTGATCTAGGGGTTTGGATTATAAGTGTACTCTTAAGGTTGACCATATCCAAATCATTTTTCATAACAAAAACCCATTAAATAAATGAATGTGAAGCTCGAATCGAATAAAATTGTAGCCTGATAATCGAGTTAACCAGAACTTACCTAGTACAACGTCCGCTGCATTGAACTTCATCTCGCCATGATGTGGTTAACCCTTCCTCGACAATGATTGAGGTGCAGCTCGGCTTGAGCAGTGCTCGGCTTCCTCCTTGAGCCGGTGTTCTTAAAGCGTATTATCTGTGTTAAAGCGACAGAGTGACTCCTCCCTTCTTGGGACAGGTGTTGGCGAAGTGCCCCATCTCATTGCAGTTATAGCAGCGTCTCCCTGCCATTGACGGGTTTCCTGCAGCTTGACTAATGGCTCTTGCAGGTGTTTGTGGATTCTGAGCAGTAGGTCACTGGGCAGGTAGTGGTGCTCTTGCGCTGCTTCCTGGCTAGAACCTGGTAAAATGTTGGGGTACCACCCTTGGCCTCTACTGACCCTGGCGTCCTCCTTGCTGTGCCAAGCGACGCTTACGGTTGTCATCCAGCTCGTTGCATTTATCTTCTAGAATTAAGGCCTTGTTGACCAACTCCTGGAAATCCGGAAATGTATGGGTGATCAATCCCACCTGAAGCCCAGAGTTGAGTCCCTTCATGAACCAGGACTGTCTAGCCTTATCAGTAGCTACATCTTCTAGCGCATAACGAGCCAGTTGAGTAAACTTGTTAAGATAATCGGCCACTGATTGGCCTCCCTACTTCAAGGATCGGAATTCTTCCTTCTTGAGCTCCATCATCCCTTCCGGCACATGGTACTGGCGGAAGGCTATAGTAAACTCATCCCAGGTAATCTTCTGAGGATGCTCATGGGATGCGCAGTAATTCTCCCACCATTCTGCAGCAGTCCCTTCTAACTGATGGGAGGCGTACAGAACTCTCTCATTGCCTACACATTGGGATATGTGTAGCTTACTCTCGATCGTTCTAAGCCAATCATTTGCTTCAATGGGGTTGACGTTCCCAGAGAAGGTTGGAGGTCTAGTTCTCATGAAGTCTGACAATCTTGATTGATGTCCATGGTGTACAGCTTGGTTGTTGTTGTTGGCTACAGCCTGATTCTGCAACTGCTGCATCTGCTACATCATAGTTTGCATTAGCTGGGTCTGCGCGGTCAGGAAAGCTCCCAGATTGTTCATGTCCACAGGTGGTGCTTGAGGATTTGGTGTGTTGTCTTGGTTTCCACCCTGCTGAGATCCGCTTTCTCCAGCTCCACTGCTTCCATGAGTGTTCACCATCTGAAGAACAAGGGATTTAGGGAAAAGAGGAAATAGAGTGGACAAGTACATAAGAATCTTATGCGGGGAGAAGATTTGACTCAAGCAAAAGCACACAATTTTATTTAATATCATGGGAATATGGCCGCTCACAAGTGCCTACAGGCATTGCGGCTCATACACATTAAGCAAACATAGAGATTGTTCAACATAATAAACCATAACAATTCATAGAGTTCAAAACAAAGCAAACGTCCTAGGGTCGGACTCAAATAAACTGACTCCATAAACTTGACTTAATACATGAGTCGACTCTGGCAAAACTAAAACACTCAGACCATCGAGCCATCCAGTTTGTGGTCCTCCGGTAGTCTGCATCATAAGTCTTGGCTGCATAGGGGCAAGCCGATTCTCGGTGCCCCATCTTGGCGGAACAAAAGAGCCCACCGACTGGCCGGGCAGGGGCTGCTTCGCTGGTTCTTGGTGGCCTGCACCACCTACACTGTACCTCCTGAATCGGTGCCTCTCGCACCGTGCCTCCTGCTCAGGCTCGGGCTCCTCAGGGTCGGGGTCGTGTAGCTCTAGCTCCGGCTCTGGCTCAGGTCCCTCCAGGATCTCCTCTAACTCGTGCACCCTCCTGATGTAGATGCCCAGGCCCTCAGTAGCCTCCCGCAGCTGGGCCTTGACCTCCACGATCTCGTCACGAGCCCTCTGCAGCTCTTGGACTGTCTCGTCCAAGGTCTCCTCCTAGGCGATGGAGTATCTCACCAAGTGGGTGATCGTAGCATCATCGTCGTCGATCGGATCCTGGTCGAAGCAGTTGTCCCTACGCGGATGGTGTCGGAAAACAATGCCCTCAAGCTCGGCAGAGTAGGTGCGGGCGATCTGTCGCATCGCAAGGCGTGCGGTCTCCTGGATTCCAGCCTCGAACGTAGACCTCCTGCAGCTGACATGAACCGGACGACTGGCACTCCCCCTGTCTCGAGCGTAGACGGTAACCTTCACGTCCCAGGCAACGTCTAGCCCTGCCCGGACCACAGAAGTACCCCTGTAGATCGGCCTCACGAAGCCCTCCAAAAACTGCAGCAGATACCACACTCAAGAAGAAGCCTCCAAGTCACGCCGCCAAAGGTGTGAATCCTCCTCATCTGCCAAAATACACCTCGTTAGAACTAGATTTTAAAATCATAAAGTAATAACAGAAAATTGCAGCATAGGTGCGGATTAAGAAGAAAAAGGTTAGTCAAGATTTCTTTCACAATCTTGTGCAATTTTATTCGTTTAGAAATTAGTTTTATCTATCTCGGCCAGACTACCTAGGGTCAAGTCCTACGATCGGTACAAGATATGCTCGATACCACCTCGCTGCGTGCCCGAATTTGTAAATTCGGACACTCTCAGGTACTTTGTACTAGTCCAGGATTGCGCTTAGTGCACACAAAGCAAAACAGGTTTAAAGTACCAATACATACACAGCGGAATAACATTAAAGTACTTTAAACATGTATATAAACGAGTGTACGACCTTATGGTCATCCTTACAATAGTATGCCACACTGGGCTTACAATAATCAAAGTAACAAAAGTTCAGCAGCGGAAAAAAAATAAATCTTCGTAGTGCTCCATCTCCTGCCACAGGTGCCCTGACAAAGGCTTGATCCCTAGTTATTTGGCTCCTCGGCGAACTTTTCCACGTGACCGTGTAGCCTCTTCTTCTGTAAATTTTGTCCTTGCAAGGGTGAGTACACACCAGTACTCAACAAGTCATGCATGTAATGATTCTATTACTACATGCATGGCTTATTCAAAGAGGTGGCTTTCTTGGTTATTTTGCTTTTGCATCAATATTTTAAACTACTATTTATTTAGATTGAAAGCATCAAAACCATATAACCATTATATTTCTCAATTTGTTTTCCACATTGTTTTGGACACACAGTCATTAATCAACATTCATCATTTACTTTAGCACACAGCCCTCCACCCCATTTTATTTTCAACACTACCCCTTGACTGTAATCCCCGAGCATTGTCCAGTACCGTGGACTCAGCTATTCGAACAGTTTTGACACTGTGCAGAGGTTGTACACTTTACCCACAAGATACAGTAGCATACCACAAAGATAGTTGACCGTAACAAAGCCTTTCAGAGACTTCTATCTCCACCTAAGAACCTCTCCAGGTTGCCTTTACTATCACTTCCCTCACTCAGAGCCGAAGTATAGAACCGACAAACACCGTTGGACGGGTACCAAGCCGTAGCACAGGCACGCTCCCCCAAACAGTTACCCCGTGTAACTGACACCCCGAGGTATCAAAGGTAAGACATCAGAATCCTACTAAACTAGGTCTTCCCATTCAGACATGTGGTTGTACGAGAGACTCAGGTCAAAGGCTTGCAAGGTAAAGTCCTTAACTGACCAAGGCAAGACTTCCTTCTCTCAAATTTTGGCACACAGCCCTCACAACACTCAACCCATCCCAGTTGCCACACTGGCCCACCTGGCACAAAGCCTCAGTCCACTTGCCCCAGTCTAAATCAATTCCACCCGAAGTTATTTAAGCGGTGCAATACATGCCCGTAATCATCTTTCTGTAGAACCACACAGTCTCTACATTCCAGCTTTTCAATACCAACATCATTCCACCTTTTATCAAAATGCATTCACTATTCTTTAGTCAATATTACTTTTGTAATCCAAATGTAATTGTTCACGTTATAAGCATGGCTACAACTATTCACGGTCTAGCCTCCCGTGTTGGCACAAAATTATCAACCAACTAGTATTACCAAACTTAGGTTATCAAAGGAATCATGGCATACGAATAATATTAACAAGGTGACATAAACAATTGGTTGATTAGCTAATTCACCCAAAGTATTTGAATCCATTTTAGTTGAATTAGCATGCATAGTTTGAAACAAAATACATTTTCAAAATTTAGGAGCAACATGGTCAAAGCATAACTTGCCTTCAAAAGTTCTTGATCCTCGACTCAAGCTTCATCTTGCTCTAAGAATTCCCCCTCGTAAGTCTCCGACAAATCAACGTCTACGCAAATCATATGTTCACACAATAAATATATTTTCTAGAGAGCAAACTCAACTCTAAAAATTCCACAAAATTCAGCAATAAATAGATCTTGATTTTACAAATTTTTAGAAATTAAAATCACTCAAATCGGAGTTAAAACGCAAAAGTTATAGCCATTTGAAGTTTGAAAATAAATAAAAAAGAATAAACCAAATTTCTTTATTTATTCTTATACGGGAAATTCCGGAATTATGACATCAGCAAGACTAATAATGACGTCAGCACCGAATTGATTTTCTATCGAATTTTTTTTAAAAGAAATCGAAATTATGACGTCAGCATGGCGTCCTTCGCCGTCGGCAAGATCCATCGTGCCAAGATCGACAAGTGGGCCCCATCGATGACGTCTACCGGCGACGCCAAGATGACAAGTGGCAAAATCTGGTCGTGACACATGTCAGCACATCATCAACCGAGAGCTTGATCTAATCCTGACCGTTCGATTCAAAACGTACGGTGAGATCTAAACGACGTTTTGGTTCGGTTACTCCGGAGTTGACACGTGGCAAGATCCGGGCACAACACGTGGCAAAGAATTATCAACCGAACGCCCGATTGAAAAATGACCGTCCTATACAAATCAAATGGCCAAGATTGTACCGACGCTTCGGTTCTAAATCCTAATACGTGGCTTCACCGTGACCATCAGATCACAATCGGACGACTGGCATTCATCTGGGTGATGTCGACAGTGGCGGCGGCTCTGTCACCTCGGTTCCCGCATGACACACGTCAACACGGATTAGCCGGCGCGGCGTGATCTCTAACGCTCATTCAAATTTCAATGGCTCGAATTAACTCTAATACGCATGCTATGCGGCCACGTGGCTTCACCGATGCGCGACACACGGCGGCACGACAGCCAACGGATCTAGATCTAACGGCCGACAGACATCAACACGTTTCTACACCGAGAAATCTAGACCATTGATTAGATTTAACGGCTGAGATATGAAAATGAGCTTCTATCAGAGATATTTACTCACGTGGTCGCATCGCAACCATTCATCCAAGATCTAACGACTACTATCTAATGCATCTAAGGAACACGTGGGCAATCCCGAAGATGGGCACGTGTCCGAATCTAATCCATCCATCAAGATTTCTACGGCTAAGATCTAGTGCGGTATTGCTCTGGTCTTTACCGAGAGGGAACATGTGGACTCACCGGAGCGGTGCGATGCAGATCCAACGGTCGACGTTGCTTGCGAGCTCGGTGATGGCACGGCGGTGTTCGAAGACCGGAGCTGGGGAAGACGACGAAGGCAACGGCGTTTCGGGCTTCCTCCGGCGAGATGAAGTGGACGAGTCGATGCGGCTTGACGCGAGAGGTACTCCGGTGACCACAGACGCGGCGAAAAGTGACCGGAGATGGCAGAACAACGGCGGAAGTGCTTCGGTACTACGGCGAGGTCGTGCGTGCTCTACGGTGGTTCTCGGAAAATGTGAAAGGGCTCAAAAGGTACGGGAAGACGTGCTTTGATGCGCACGGTGGCCCGATCTTCCGACAGGTGGAGGTAAGTCTATTGGTGGAGACTCGACGTTGACGATCCAGCTTCCGATCAGAACCGATTCGAAACCTAGCAATCGCTACACCACGGCTCCATTGGTTATCAACCATGCACAAACACGGTTGACCTCGCCAAGAAGGCTTATCCCTGCATGCGAATCGAGAACACAAGCAAGAACAAAGAAGATGGAACTGAATTTGCAATTGAGGATGAAGCTCACGAGTTGGGGTCTCACAAACCGATGAACGGCGACACTGTTCAAAGACAGAATTGCTATAAGCAAAACCCAAGCCAAACCCTAGCGGTGGCTACTGAATATAAGGTCTAAGGGACGTCCTAGAAACTCTAGACGCGTCCGTGATGGACTCCAACACGATACATGGGCCAACGGCCCAAATTGGTGACGCAGCACCCTGGGACAGATTCTGTCCACCAACTTGTAACGTGAATTCCTGTCGACTCCAAAGTCCAAATGACCTGAAACCAGTACCATTGGAAAGTTTATCTCCTTATCTTTCGAGGCATATGTGGATCATCGAAATCGGAGCCCTTTTGTGGCCTGGACGACGATTTTAGTGAACACTATTCCTGGTGGCCGAGGTAGTCGACTCCGAGATGAATTGGGCCTCCAACTTGACTTGGATGCCCTCCTTGCCTCCCTCCTGGCCCTTGCTGGTTTCCAAGGCCTTCATGATCCTCTCCAAAGTTCCTAAGTACAATATAATCAATAATATCATTAGGTAGCATACCATCCTCACAAGTATATGCACGGGCACTTAGGAACGAGCTCACCTGTTGATGCAATTGCCGGGCTCGTGCTCTTGTGATGGGTCCTTGCATCACAACTGGAGGAGTCTCGGGTGTATGCATAGGAGTGATGTCCTTATCATCCTCCCCCTCTTGAAGTGGAGTCGTCCTCGACTCAAGCTCATCTTCTTCGCCCATGAACGGTTTCAAATCTGCAATGTTAAATGTGGGACTAACCCCAAATTCAGGCGGCAATTCAAGTTCATATGCATTATCATTTATTTTCTCGAGTATCTTGAAAGGACCATCAGCTTTAGGCATTAATTTAGACTTTTTCAATTCTCGAAAGCGATCCTTTCTCAAGTGTAACCATACTAAATCACCCGGTTCAAGTTTTACTTCCTTTCTACCTTTACTTCCCTTGATCCTATACCTTTCATTCATCATTTCAATATTTTCTTTAGTCTTTTCATGTAATTTCAGAATAAATTCAGCACGTTCCTTAGCATCATGATTAACTCGCTCACTAGTAGGTAAAGGTAATAGATCAATAGGAGCACGGGATTGAAGCCATACACTACCGAAAAGGACTTACCTTGGTGGTGGAGTGTACCGCCCTATTATAAGTTTAACTCAACATGCGGCAAACACTCATCCCACATCTTCAAATTCTTCTTCAAAACAGCCCTCAACATAGTAGATAATGTATGATTTACTACCTCGGTTTGGCCATCGGTTTGGGGATGACATGTTGTTGAAAACAGCAGCTTGGTTCCCAATTTATTCCATAGAGTTCTCCAAAAGTGGCTCAAAAACTTGGCATCACGATCTGAAACAATAGTAGAAGGCATACCATGCAAGCTTAATGATTTCTTAAAAGAAAAGGTTAGCAATATTAACAAAGATCGCCGCTCTTGTTACAAGGAATAAAGTGAGCCATCTTAGAAAATCTATCAACCACCACAAAGATACTATCCCTCCCCTCTTGGTCCTAAGCGGGTCCTAAAACAAAGTCCATAGATATATCCTCCCATGGAGTGCTAGGAACAGGAAGAGGCATATATAAACCATGTGGATTCAATCTTGACTTAGCCTTTTGACATGTAGTGCAGCGGGATACAAACCTCTCAATGTCTCGCCTCATCTTCGGCCAAAAGAAGTGAGCGGACAGCACGGCCTCCATCTTCTTGGCACCAAAATGACCCATCAAACCTCCTCCATGAGCCTCCTGTATCAAAAGAAAACGAACGGATCCAACTGGAATGCATAGGCGGTTAGCTCTAAACACAAATCCATCATTTATCACATATTTGTCCCATGTTCTTCCCTCTTTGCAATGCAGCAAGACATCCTTAAAATCATCATCATTAGCATATTGTTCTTTAATTGATTCCAATCCAAGTATACGACAATCAAGTTGGAACAACATGGTATATCTTCTAGACAAGGCATCAGCAATCACATTATCCTTCCCTTTCTTGTGTTTGATAACATAAGGAAAAGATTCAATAAATTCAACCCATTTAGCATGTCTATGATTCAGTTTCACTTGACTGCGAATATGTTTTAGCGACTCATGATCGTAACGAATAACAAATTCTTTGGGCCAAAGATAATGTTGCCATGTTTCTAAAGATCGCACAAGAGCATACAATTCTTTATCATATGTGGAATAATTCAAAACAGGACCACTCAATTTTTCGCTAAAGTAAGCAACAGGTTTACTATCTTGCGTCAAAACACCGCCAATTCCAACCCCATTAGCATCACATTCAAGCTCAAAGGTCTTATTAAAATCAGGAAGTTGGAGTAAAGGTGCATTAGTAAGCTTATCTTTCAAAAGGTTGAAGGCATTCTCCTGTGCTTGCCCCCAATGGAACACAACTCCTTCTTCGTCAACTCGCTCAATGGGGGCTGCAATGGTGCTGAAATCCTTCACAAAGCGGCGGTAAAATCCAGCAAGTCCATGGAAGCTCTGCACTTGTGAAATCGCTCGTGGGCGTTGGCCAACTCTTAATCGCGTGCACCTTGGCTTCATCCACCTCAATTCCTCAAGGAGTCACAACATAGCCAAGAAACGATACTGATTCGGTGCAAAAGTGCACTTCTCGAGGTTACCAAATAAACGCAAACACACAAAGCATCAAAAACAAGCACGTAGATGATCAAGATGTTCATGTAACGACTTGTTGTAAATCAATATATCATCAAAATAAACCACCACAAATTTTCCAATGAAAGCTCGTAAAACCTCGCTCATTAAGCGCATGAAAGTGCTAGGTGCATTAGTTAAACCAAAAGGCATGACTAACCACTCATACAATCCAAACTTGGTTTTAAAGGCTGTTTTCCATTCATCTCCCAATTTCATTCTTATTTGGTGATATCCACTACACAAGTCAACCTTAGAAAAAATTATAGAACCACTTAACTCATCAAGCATGTCGCCTAACCTAGGAATAGGATGACGGTACCTTATTGTGATATTGTTAATGGCTCTACAATCACGACATGCGCCTAACCGCCATCTTTCTTAGGAACCAAAATAATAGGAACAAGACAAGGACTAAGGCTCTCACGACATACCCGCGGTCCAAAAGATCTTGGACTTGGCTGAATCTCCTTAGTCTCCTCGGGTTGGTCCTATAAGGCTTCGGTTTGGCAAAGTCGCTCCGGGATCAAAGTCGATTTGGTGCTCAATACCTTGAATAGGTGGCAGCCCCGGGGTATCTCAACTGAAACACATCCTCATACTCCCGCAAAAGGTTAGTGACAAGCAGGAGGCAAAGAGCTAGACATATCATGAAATGAAAATAAAGCTTCTTTGCATATCAAAGCATAGTATGGTGCATCATTCTCATTAATTTCAGCAAGGTCAGATTTTGTAGCAAGCATAACACCACCCTTCAATTTAATTCCTTGGACCTAGAACTAGGTTCTTTCTTGTCTTTCTTAGGTGGGAAAACATTTTTGCCACTTGCTGATTTTCAGATTCTAGCGCACTCTCCTTTCTCTCATTTTACTTTCTCTTTGTCACATTGCACAATTTCAGCAGGAGTCATAGGAAGTAAAGTGATTTTCTTCCCTTGTGCATAAGAGTGTATTTGTTACTTCTACCGTGATGAATTGCATCAAGATCAAATTCCATGGACGGCCTAACAAAAGGGTACATGCTTGCATAGGCACTACATCAAAATCAAGAAAATCATGGTATGTTCCAATGGAAAATTGCACTCTCGCAGCTTTGTGTTACCTTCACCATCGTTGTTATTGAACCATTGAATATGGTAGGGATGAGGGTGTGCGTGTGGGCAAGCAAAGCTTCTCCACCAGATCTGAACTCACCAAGTTATTGCAGCTCCACCATCAATTATGACACGACACGACAGGTCCTTGACGATGAGGTACATCTAAAACAAATTATGGCGCTGTACTTGTCGCTTGTTTCTATTTGAGTGCTCAACACTGCTGCACAATGATTGTCCTATAATTCTCGGTGGCAGCGTCCCTAAAATTTCCTCATCATCGTCAGTCTGGCCTCATGGTCATCCTCATTATCTGCAAGGTTTGTCTGCAAGAGCATATTCATCCTAAACATCACTAGCACTAATGTACCCACCTTCTTCTATTTGCAATGTACGCCGACGACTTGGGCAATCCTTCATGACATGGCCCATCCCTTGCATCGGTGGCACACAATTTCGTTGTTTGACCTGTGAAGCCACCGATGAAGAACTCTTTGTTGGTGCTTGCACATGGTTAGATTTACTCACATCGGTACTCGGTGATGGCGGTGATGGTGTCTGCTGAACGCGCCTCTACTCATGGAGGGGCAGCAGACCGAACAAAAAGGGTGGAGCTGATTTGGTTGTCCCCGCGTCGTTTTGGTGTGGGTATGTTGTCAAATTGCTCCTTGGCCTTTCTTTGTTTCCCTACAATTCTTTTTCTACCAACATAGCAAGTGGAACAATCTATTGATAGAATTATATTCTTTGTAATCAATTATGTCCTGAATCTCACATCGTAAACCCCTATAAAAACGAGCCATCTTATCCTCCTCATCCTCAACTACCTCACAACGCAACATGCCTATTTGTAGCTCTTGGTAGTACTCCTCAATAGATTTATTATTTTGATTTAAGCGTTGCAATTTCTTGCGCATATCACGTTTATAAGAAGGAGAAACAAATCTTCTACGCATAGCTTGTTTTAATCTATCCCATGTATCAGGTGCTAATCCAGCATTTACTATTTCATTCCACCAAATGATAGCAAAATCTTTAAACTCACTAGTAGCTTGTCTAACTCTATGTATCTTAGGAACAAGATGGGAGTTAAATTTTGTTCAAGCTGTCATTTCCCAATCTAAGTAAACTTCAAAGATCATAAGTACCGTAAAAAGATGGTATGGTAAATTTAACCCTAGCAAAAGAATCATCATGTCCACGACCATTACGAGGATTAAAATTGTTACCTCACATACCTTAACGGTTGTTATTCAGCTATGTTGTTGTCGCACATCTGTGCGTGCGCTTGACAAGCAAAGGCATCATGGCCCTCTCCATCCACATCATCTCCATGACAGCACTCTTCTTGATCTTCCACTCATGCGAGCTCCATTGGGAGGCGGCCGTCTCTCAAAATTTTCAACCCGGTAAGAAGATTGGCGATGCTTCGCTCTATCCTCTCCAATCTTTGGTCGTTATCTTGGCCGATCATTGCGATGTTTGCGCTGATGTCATTGAGCGCCATGTTAAGCTCGTTCCGTGTAACACACTCATCTTCCTCAATACCGCCATTGTTAGTTGAAAGAAAGACAAAAGAAACAAAAACAACCGTGGTATAATCCCTTTCAACTACTTTGGTGGCGAAAGGTGGATTCACTCGCTCTCAAGCGCCTTACCACGCCTTACAAATGTTCTTACCAATGCAATGTTGGTACAACCCGGCGGCTGGTTCGGATACCGTGACAAGCTTGAGTGTAGCGATTGCCGAATTGAACCTAAACTGATCAGAAGAAAGGTGGAGCTTGGAAGGCAAAGTATAGTAGCAAGGATTAGCAAATTTCGACAACAGTTAGCAAAGCTGAATAAAGATTCAAAGTTCTTGTCACAGTTGCTGGCCTAAGCGTACTCCTAGAACTAGTTCAACCTAGCAAGGACTCAAAGCACAAAGGACTCAAAGGATACAAGCAATTCTGATTTTCTGCTTCTCTTTGCCTCTTTTTGTTTCTTTTCTTCTCTTTTGATTTTTTTTCTAGGCACTTTCTTTTTTTTTGGTCGGTTTGGCTTTTTTTCTTCCTCTTCTCTCTATTTTTTTTTTTTGGTTTGGCTCTTTCTCT
This sequence comes from Guadua angustifolia, assembly GCA_036346375.1. Lineage (NCBI taxonomy): Eukaryota > Viridiplantae > Streptophyta > Magnoliopsida > Poales > Poaceae > Guadua > Guadua angustifolia. The sequence continues at coordinate 289,187 of JAYEVE010001269.1, forward strand.
CCTCTTTTTTTAAATTTTTTCACTTTTTTTTCTAACAAAATATATACCTCTTAACTCGGAGGAGAAACAAAATCTCACAATTTGGAGCAACAGACGACAAAGACAGATGACCGAAAGATTTGATAGAACGGGACAGCAAACTTCTAGGGCGCAAAACTCAGTCTTAGAGGCTTTTTTTGAGGGTCAAAAATTGCACAAGTCTAAATAATATGAAATTTTCAGATGCATGTCGCCGTCCCTTCAAACAAAAAAAAGTAGACCCAAATCGAAGTTCAGATGCAAAAGTTATGCCAGTTTTAGTGAACACTGCACAACTTGGAATTGCTCGCGAATTCAGTTCTTTCTCCCGGTTAGGGCTAGAATAGGATGGGGTTTGCGGGTGAAGAAGGATGGTCAGCGTGCGTAAGTAATTGACTCAAGGCTGCTTATGACCTATCTAGGGTTGGGTTATATAATGCGAGAAGCAGCAAGGACCAACCGAGAAGAATTTGGTTCGGTTCTAGGGTTGGCGACGATGGGATGATAATTGATGCAGAACAAAAACTAAGGCAACGGACAGGGACAACTAACAACTAGGATCACGACCTCAAACCAGCAACAAGACGATGACTATGGATCAATACTCAACAATACGACACTGAAAACGAAATTGCAAGGCTCAAAGGGTTGTAGGACAGCGGAATCGTTGATAAACTTTTTGTGGGACAATTTTTTTTCTGGACTCTAGGACAATGGCAAAACAAAACTAAAGGGGATACAATGATACCTGACGAGAAACCGAGGCTCTGATACCACTTGATGCGCACGGTGGCCCGATCTTCCGACAGGTGGAGGTAAGTCGACAGGAGACTCGACGTTGACGATCCGGCCGATCGAACCGATTCAAACCCAAGAATCGCTACACCACGCTCCGTTGGTTATCAACCATGCACAAAACGGTTGACCTCGCCAAGAAGGCTTATCCCTGCATGCGAATCGAGAACACAAGCAAGAACAAAGAAGATGCAACTGAATTTGCAATTGAGGATGAAGCTCACGAGTTGGGGTCTCACAAACCGATGAACGGCGACACTATTCAAAGACAGAATTGATCTAAGCAAAATCCAAGCCAAACCCTAGCGGCGGCTACTGAATATAAGGTCTAAGGGACGTCCTAGAAACCCTAGACGCATCCGTGATGGACTCCAACACGATACATGGGCCAACGGCACAAATTGGTGACGCAGCACCCTGGGACAGATTCTGTCCACCAAATTGCAACATGAATTCCTGTCAACTCTGAAGTCCAAATGACCTGAAACTAGTTCCATTGGAAAGGTTATCTCCTTAGCTTTCGAGGCATATGTGGATCATCAAAATCGGAGCCTGTTTGTGGCCTGGACGATGATTTTAGTGAACACTATTCCTGGTGGCCGAGGTAGTCGACTCCGAGATGAATTGGGCCTCCAACTTGACTTGGATGCCCTCCTTGCCTCCCTCCTGGCCCTTGCTGGTTCCCAAGGCCTCCATGATCCTCTCCAAAGTTCCTAAGTACAATATAATCAATAATATCATTAGGTAGCATACCATCCTCACAAGTATATGCACGGGCACTTAGGAACGAGCTCACCTGTTGATGCAAATGCCGGGCTCGTGCTCTTGTGATGGGTCCTTGCATCACAACTGGAGGAGTCTCGGGTGTATGCATAGGAGTGATGTCCTCATCATGCTTTATACACCGCGCCAGTTAATGAGGCGGAGGAGTGATCGCGGGCGGCGGTTTCATCACGCTGGAGTGCTTCCTAAGAAGAACTGGCAAGGGCGCTTCCCTTCCCGTGAGATTTAAATGACGTGGTCAAGATATCCGTCCGCCCACGCTGCCAAAGATCTGACGACAAATGAGGCGCATTTAAACGGTGCGGCGGCTCACGTACCGGCGATGCGAATCGAACGGCTATGAAGCTGGCGACGCTTAGGGTTTCCGCCGAAGCGGAAGTCCGGTACAGCTACAAAAGAGTGGTCTTGGCCCATTACCGTATTCGTATTGATTTTCAATTGTTTTTCAATAAAATAATCTTGGAAATTCATTTGAATTATTTGAGGCATTAAAAATATTAGAAAAATTCTAGAAAAATTCCAAAAAATATTTTAAGGTATTGTGAACTCAAATAAAATATTTCCATTTATATTTTGTTAAAACTTTCCATTATTAAATCAATTTCCAACGAAATATTAATTTTCATAAATTCAAATTAAATCCAAATAAACTCCAGAAATTCTCAGAAATTCAAAATATCCAAATTTTGGGATGTTACATATTTTTTCAGCACATGATTTCACATATGATCAACTATTTGCATGTAATGTCTAATTTCCTTGTGAAAACATATATTGCTATGTGGTTCCACGTACTATTGTCACCTTAATGGTGTACTATTTTACAGACACCTACTTTATGTTGGATTTAGCTACACAATGGCAGCTCCTTTCCAGATGAGGCTGGTCGTGGGGTGGCGTTTCCATGCCCGACAGGGTCGGTGGTCCATGGGCCTCTCTATCGGCTGAGTTTGTGAAGGTTCAGGTGAATACTATCCATAAACCATTTAGGGCCATCCCGCTGGAGAAGGCACCAACCGATGAGGTGAAAACACTTTGTGATCCATCGCAAAGGTGAGTTTAGGAGCTTGGATAGTCAATAGGGTCATTTATTTATGTAATTGTAGATTAATTGCCATATGATTTTCTTAACTCTAATTTCTGTACATTGTGTAAATGTTTTTGAATTGTCTATTGTTATGCATTTGTGTTGTGAATTGTGAATTCTTGTCTTGTATTATCCATATGTGTTTGTGTTTATCTGTACATAGGGCATGGCTAGTATGATTCCTAAGGCTAGATGAAAAATAGGAAAAATAGTTTTAAAAAAGTATAAATCACAGATAGTTTTATGGTAATAACCGTCTATTTCTTATAAAGAATACCAAAATGTTCTTTTGTACGAACTGTGTGTGATGTGTCCTTATCACAGATGGCTTATATGTAATGTGATAGTTACTAATCATAGATGGTTCTCTAATAAGCAATAGTCTGTGATATTTACTAATTATCTAAGGTTTTTTTGTTAATGAACGGTTTGTAATTGTCTTTATCACAAACTATCCTAGAACGGTTTGTTATGACATCTGATTATAACTGACTCTCTTTTTTTTGCAAACGGTTCATTAACCATCTATGAATACAATTTTTAACTGTCTGTGATGTTCTTCTATGTGCTAATGGCTAACTATTATATGATGATAATTGGATGATGGAAAATGACTAATTGTGATTGATATAATAAAAGTAATTCTACAATTATATGCATCCATGACATGGAAGTAGATGGCTGAGTAGGCATGCATAGCCTACTTTGTGTGGGCAGTCCAAGGGAGTGGAGATGAGTTCCTTATGTGAAAGAAGATGGACTTAAGGTCTAAGAGACCATGTGTAGCTGTCGTGGTCTATATATGTTGTGATGAGTTATTTACTTGTTTTGAGCATGAGGTGCTCGAGCTTGAGTATGTTTTGAAGTTGAAGCAATTTGAGGTGTTGTCTATGATGTGTGGCACTACTGGCCTTGGGGTAGTAGTGTCGGCCCTACAGTAATACTGGCCTGAGAGTGGCGGTAGCTATTTCACAAAGAGATGTTCCTCTAGGTTTTAGCACGGTGACACTACCAGCGTACTAGGAGTGGTATTGCTGAGAGAGCGGCACTACTGACCCAAAGGCACTGTAGTTATTTTATAGAGAGGGCCTCTCAAGAAATTTATAGGGTAAGTGGCACTATCGGCTACCTTGGAGCGGCAGTACCAGTGGTGTAGTACTACCGGCCCTAGGAGGCGGTAGTACCAGATTTTCAGTGAGTTTGTGAGTATTTTTTTGCATTTGTTATGGTTAATTGCATATTATTGTGAACAGTGATATGTGATGTGTTTCTTGTTGGTTCTGCGAGGACTCGAGGGCTAAATCATGGTGATATGAAGCGAGAATAGAACTAGGCTAAGAGAGTTGAGGTCCAAACAGGTCAAAGACACTAGAAGATGACCGACGGTGGGAAGTGGTTACAAGTTGGGAATACAAGAAGCCGGAGAATGAATCTTTGGTGATGGACATGGTACGGCAATAGCATGGACTAGGACTAGACTTCGGAAAAGAGTTGAGGTCAAAAGCGGTCAAGGTGGTGATGCCACCATGGTGAAGGTGAAAAGGACAAGCTGGTGCAACAAGTGATATGGGCCCACTTGCACAGAAGAGGGCAGTTCAGGGGTCTAGACACATAAGAGGTTTGGTGGCAAGTCATCGAGGCCAACATGGAAAGTCTGAAGAATGGCGATGCTTCAAGGAGAAGGAAGACCGGTCATTGGGGCCAATTGGTAATTTATCCAATATCTCGCGATCGGCGGTTTGAAAAATTGTGATGATGGCCTAAGTGGCTTAGGTCATGACAAAGTGAGTTTTGATGTAAATTCGAGGCTCATGGAATGGTTTGGCGTCAATGTGTTGGCCACTTTAAGCGGGCTTATGTAGCGTAAAACACATTAAGAGTGTTGGGTTTGGGTTAGCCCATGTAAATGTGGATGTTATCCACTTGTATGTTTATGCCTAGGGTTAGAGTTGCCTCCACTATATAAGGAGATGTAGGGGGATGAGAAGCCTTAGCTCTAAGACTAGGATTAGGTTTCCACAATATTTTGGTGTTCTTGTGTTGTCGTGTGTGCTCCTCGAGTTTAGCCCTCAAGTGTAGAGGCTTTGTAAATACTCCTCATGATCAGAATGCCCTGGGAAGCTCCCAAGGAGCATACACATAACACAAGAATACCAAATCTTATGGAAAACCTAATCCTAATCTTAAAACTTTAAAACTCCCTATCTCTTATATAGTGAAAGCAACCCTAACCCTAAATTTAGACATACACGTGGATACCATCCACATTTACATGGCTAACCTGAAAACCTAGCATTCTTAGGGGTTTTACTCACATAAGCACACTTTTAAAGTGACTATTACATTGACACCAATCGTTCCATGAGCGAATTTGCATCCAAATCCACTTTGGTGTGACCTAAGCCAGTTAAAACCTTGCATTTTCAAACCACCTTGGCTTGCGGTATTGGATAAATTACCAATTTTCCCCAATGATCGGTCTTCCTTCTCCTCGAAGCATCGCCATGCTTTATGCTTTCCACATAGCCCCAATGACTTACCATCAAGCCTCTCACGCATCCGAGCTCTGCTGAACCATCCACTCTTGCAAGTGGGCCCAAGTCACTTGACATGCCACATGTTCTTTTTAGCTTCACCATGGCAACATCGGCTATCTTGACTGTTCTGGACCTCAACTCCTCATTGAGCCTAGTCCCGATGTATGTTGTTGCTTGCTATGTCCATCACTAGTGCTTCATGCTTGGCTTCTTATCTTCTCGTCTTGCAACCACTTCCCACCGTCAGTACTCTTCTAGTGTCATTTGACTGTTCTAGATCTCAGCTCTACTAACCTAGTCCCAGTCTCGCTTTCGCCTCACTATGACCTAGCCTTGGAGTCCTGCAACCAACACAAACAAGAAATACATCATATAGCATCATTCACAATAATATGCAATTAACCATCACATAATGCAAACCATATTCACAAACTTACCGAAAATCTGGTACTATCGCCTCCTGGGGCCGGTAGTACCGCACCACCGATACTACCCCTCCAAGGTAGCTAGTAGTGCAGTAGCACTGATTAGCCCCAAGAGACACATCTCTGAAAAATAACTACTGTCATTAGAGGCCGGCGGGCCGACAGATGCACGCCTTTGGTACTCATGCTTCTAGATGGTTAGTAAGTACAGCCTAGTCTATCCCTAGAGAAAAAACACCTATTTGTAAAAAGACTCTACTGCTCTCATCTTTGGTAGCTCTGTAGCGCCACTACTACGCCCATCCCAGGTCATTAGTATAGCCCGGTTGGCACTACGCTCCTACAAGGCCGATAGTGCTACCCTTGGCACAGTAGCCCTCAAATTACTTAAAATTCAAAATAGAGCTCAAATCAAACTCAAACTTGAGCACCACATGCTCAAACACAGTCAATAACTCATCACAAACCTGAATAGACCTCCACATGGTCTTTCAATCTCCCCCTTGACGAGTATATTGACAAACATCGTAAAAGGCACAAATTCGAGTTTGAAAAGAAAAAGAAGAATATAATTTCATTGCAAAGCCTAACTTGGTCCAGAGCAAAAGAGAAAACAAAACCATGACTAAGTTGGCAAGAAGAATTTTAAAGCAAACTAAGAAAAGGAACAAGTTTTCCACAAAAACTTTAAAAATTTAAGAAATCCCACCAAAATGTCAATTTTGCTTTTGATCCTAAGAAAGAGCAATTTTTCACCATGATTATAAGAACCAAGATGCATTCACATTACTCTCTCCTTGATGATGCCTTTTTCACATTTTCTCTCCCTTTTGCCAATTAGCCATCACCAGATCATTTTTTTCAACATGTATGCATGAAGTGCATCCTAAAAAAGCTTTGAAGATTATCAAAGTGACCACATAGACAAAGTATGAAACCAAGTTACTTAAGTTCAGATTATACTATTCTAAGTCATGTCCAAGTGCAAATTGTAATATCCTTACTAGCAAGCACAAATAAGACTGTCATTTTTGTATGATTTCAACTAGTGTAATACTTAGCATAATCTCCAAACTAGAAGCATTGTTACACAATGGGTCAAATGAATAACCTAGAGTTCAACCTAGTCAACACTTAGGGGGAAGCTATAAGTGCACAAAAGATCCTTCATACTCAATCATCTTTTTAATGTAATTTGTTTATTTTAATGCACATAGTGGGATGTAAATTTTTGACATTATTTGCATTTTTTACCCATTCCCTTTTTTAATTTGCATTTCTCAAATTTTGAATGACTCATACCATTGTCGACCATCTCAAGAACTCTTAAAAGAATGGTCTTTGGTCATACAGTACATTCCAAGTACATTCAAGCTCGAGACCAAGTGCAATAAGAAGCATTCTTGTGAGTGTAAGTGTTGAGATCAATCTTAGCACATACAAGTAAATATTTGATCCTTTTAGCACTTAGATTCATGAGCAAGTGAAGAATTCGAGTATGGATCAAATTAGCTTCACCCAAGCTGCTATAGGGGCTAGTAGAAATCCAAGATTTCACAAATCATGACATATGTACCTAGTGAGAAAATATAGTAAACAAAAGATACAATTTTCATCAAGTTTTCATTAAAGCTCAATTTTATTTCTAATCAAGCTTAGAATGATGAAGCAAAATGTACTTAGACATGACTAAGCTAGCGATGATCTGCAAAAAAGTAGCTAGGTGCATACCAAGAATGATAGTTCATTTGCATAATAGATAAAGTTCATTAAAACAGAAAATAAAGTCAATATATATGCAATGCATGACAAGCTTCTCAAACTCCTTAACAAGTGAATCAATTTTAAGCAAAATTTACGGTTCAAATTGAGTTGTTAGCAAAATTAAGCTTGGACAATTGTCAAATAAACTAAACAAAAACCATAATCTGATTGAAGAAGAAGTCAAGAAACTACAAGATACCAATAGTACTAGGGTTCTTTGTTTATCCTAACACTACAAGCCTCTATAGTGCGGTAGTGCCTTCCCGAGTGATTTTAGTAGATTTTTCTACTTGGCTCTTCTAAGGTTTAGGAGGTTTTGGTTGGATTTTTTGAGAAAGAAATTGTTGTGTAATCAAGATCCCGCATGAAAGAGAGTAAACTTGAGTGCACACCTCAGTGTTGTACTCGCTTATCTAGATATAGCTAAATTGATGAGATATGTGCATGAACACATTGCATTAATATTGAAGGACATAATAAATATTGAGTGTTGCAGAGAATAACATGAATGAGTTGATGATCATTGTTTTGTTAACATTTATTGTTTTATTACATACTTCTTTGAGTTGTAGACTCACTCTTACTTATTGTTGTTTTAGATGAGCGATAAGGGCACACTCTTACTTATTTGTTTATTTGTTGTTTTAGGTGAATGATAAGGGCATCATGTGTTGGATGGGAGTAGTACATACACTTTATTTGCACCACAGTTTACCAAACAATTTTAGATATCTTTGTTCAACCATAGAACTTAACTCATATTTTGGGTGTAGTCAATGAACTACGATATAACACAATAATAGTTGTGTGGAATCTAGTTATTATACATACGATTGCATAAGGTTGAAATGTCTTGATTTATCTTTGATATAATTTACTTATTTGTCGTTATCGCCAAAAGTAATATTGCTCTTAAGCGGATCAATCACGGGCATTCACTATACCACAACACACTAATTAGCGTCGGACGTCCAGATGGCAATAGTGGGTAAATATAACGAAAGAAGTCGACAAAAGTTTGCAAGCGATGAGCGATCGGAATTATCTATCTGATGTCATTTGAGTCGATCGGCAATAACACTTATTATTAGCGGCGGACCGTCAAGTCATAAACTTAATTTTTCTGTCTTATGGTCGATCGGCAAAAGTGTATGAAGTTTTCAGGTCCAACGGTTAGTCGGGAAAAATAGGTCGGTAATTCTATTAGCGCTTGTGCAGGGTGAAAAATTAGGCGCCAACTAAACCCTAATATCCCCTCCGAGCCTGTATACTCATCTCTCCCCTTAAATCATTGAATCGATCAATTTGCCTCCTCACCTTCCTCTCCGCCGCCGCCTCATCCTCCGGCCCTCTCAGCGCCCGTCGCGCCCGCCTCCTCGTCCCGCCCTCTCCGCGCCGCCTCCTCCTCCCGCCCGCCCTCTCCGCGCCTCCCGTCCGGCCTCTCCTCGCCGCCTCCTCGTCCCCGCCCTCTCCGCGCCGCCTCCTCGTCCCGCCCCTCTCCACGCGCCTCCTCCGCCGCCCTCTCCACGCCGCCTCCTCCTCCCCGCCCTCTCCGCGCCGCCTCCTCCTCCCCGCCCTCTCCGCGCCGCCTCCTCCTCCCCGCCCTCTCCTTGCCCGCCTCCTCTCCGGCCTCTCCCATGCCGCATCCACCTCCCCATCCTCTCCGCCGCCTCCTCCTCCCGTCCTCTCCGCCTCTACCTCCTCGTCATCGCTGCCTTTCCCCACCGTGCCGCCAACCACCACGCCGAGAGATCACAGGGCAGCAGCAGCAGCAGATCCCAGCGACTTCACCAGCCCGGCGGCGGGGCGAGGGCGACGCAGACTGCTCCCACTCCCTCCCTCGCTCGATTGGTAATGGAATGGCTTGTTTCCTGCATGTTTTTTAATTGATTGATGTGAAGTACGGATGGATAGCAGCAATAGCGAGGTGTCGAGTGTCATAAAATCCAAAAGAACTATCACGTGAGGTGTCCTTGTTAGCATTGGCACCAATCTTCTTGCGCTCGGCGTATCCTTGAGCATGCTCACCACCGAGATATGATATCTTGTGCTACCATATGCGGATTATCGAAGCGGGATGTTGATGAACTGAAGGAGATACAAATCTTGGAGTCGAATGGGTGTATTGCTCCTTTGGCGTACTATTTGCGGTGTTTGTGCTTGTAAAATCTTGTCTCGATTGGTTAGTTGCTTGAATTGTTCCTGGTTATTGGTGCCACATTACTTTGCATTACGACATACCTCCTCCTGCAAAATATGGCGAAATTTCAGACATAAATAATTGAACCAAGAACAATAAAATTAAGCTAGGATGGTAATGCTTAAGGATTTGGAAATTCATGCCATAGTTACGAAGACCGGCTTCTAGTCATTGGTTGAATCTTTGTGAAACCAGGTCTACATATGGACAAAATAGGCACATGAACTAATACTCCCTTTTCTTGATTAGAATTTCATCCATTTAAGGCGTAACTAATGGCTGGATAATGAAAATTGCTGACCTTTGCCAAAAAGTAGATCAACGGCTTGCATTCCTTTCTCTCTTTGCATTCTGGTGTATGGCAAACAAACAAATTAGTATATAGTTTAGATTGAATAAATCCCAGGACTATAAGAGGATCTTTGGTTCATAAGATCTGATGCTTGAGTGATTCTTTGGTTATGGTTAGTCGAGTATTAGGGAGGCTATGAGAATTACGTGGAATCAAGTTATCGGTGAAAAATTTTGTTGATCAATGTCATATTGTTGATTAGGAAGGCCAATTTGCGATGACAACCTGCATAGATTTAACTTGTAATGTAGCACTATTATTGAGTTCTCACATGCGCATCATGCTAATATCTCACGATGCAAAGTTCAGGTATAATTTACATGCTAGATAGAAAGATCATATGGAAAGAAGTTTTACGGACATGCACAATTGCAATAAAAATGGCTATTGTATGATTTCCACCCTTTGCTTGGGTTAATGCGATTTGTTTAGGTACTTTGGGTAATTACGTACAAGTTCCTTTTACAAAACTTGCATATTCAGGTTGAAATATCTTATTGTTTTCACTTTTATGTAATGCGGTTTTATTCATCAATGCACATATCGATATTATCAACACAATTAATTACGCACACCATACCGACATCTTACCTAGGTGGTTGCTTGAGGCCGATTATTACGAAACTAAAGCACGGAATGCGTGATCAAGCAACCAATAATTTTAGGTAACGGATTTCAAGTAAAAGATCAACCGACATAGTAAGTAGTACATCGGTATTCATATAATTTACATAGATATCTTGATAAGTCACACTAACTCTAAAACATATTACGGAAAGCAGCTTAGTTTGTACAAAGGAAAAGGGCATCTTACATGAGTTAGATAGCCACCTAACACATGGGGGTAATACCAACATGCTCTTGCCCACTATTACAGGCAAAGCAACAAAATCAAATGATTCATTCTTTGCTATGAGCAAGTCTACGGACCGAGCTATGGACTTAAATGAAATCGACATTTTATATTTTTAGCAATAAAATAATGACTCTAGGCTGTAGTATAGTCAACAAAATTATCAGGTTTAAGAGAACATGAATGGCTTCTTCAATGAAGTTTTGTAAATGAAATTAACAAAGGCTTAGTGCTTGGTAGCGATAGTCTCTTAACTCGAAAGTACTGGACTATACAAAAGATTAATAGGAGGTGTTTAAGCGGATGGCTTTCTTTTGGATTCTGAACATGCTAATTGCAATCTATATGTAAATTCTTTTATACTGCTTTAAACTAAGGATTAATGCATAATCATGTGATTTGAGAATGGAAAGTGAAAATTCAGCCAAAAATTAAGGCCTTGTTACATTAAATATGTGCAATGATAGGATACTCACTAGGAAGAACCTAACCAACATTCTCGAAAGTGAGCGACAAGTTTTGTCTCAATCTCTTGAGCATTTCCTCTCTTTCTTCTAAGGTAACCCAAGCTTCAAAGTATGAGGCCAATAAAATAATTTCTTCTATCTTTGGTAAGTGGCCCTTGTACACGAATGACCCCCAAAGGCAGATTGATGGAGTGTGGTAAGTAACTATGATATGATCTCATTGTTTTTCTTGACATACATCCTCCCTTTATATTTCAGAATTCCAGACTCTACTTTATATTTGCCAGCTGTATCCGGTTGTTTTTGTGGCATTTTCAAAATATGGGTTACTTTTGTTTGTCTTGTGAAGCATAGATGTGTTGACTTTTGTTCATCTACATATTTTTGTGTAACAAATTACAATATTTCTAAGTTCATATGTATGTTTTATAGGTATCCAATTAATCTTGCGGACCCAATGCAAGCGCCAAGTGGGCGCATCTGGTCAACTTTGTATCTAGGGAGATATAGCTCATCTACTCTAAAATAAGGGTATATATGATTTCTTCGCCTTCAAATTATAATTTGCAAACACTTGTTTATAGCGCATCCATCTGCTTTGTCTGATTAGGTTATGCAATTATATGTCGAATGTAAATTAATAGTGTTCTAATTCCAATGTAAATGCAATGTGTATATATATGAATCTTAGTCGAGTTTTGGATATGTCTTTGTGCCAAAAGCTCATTCAAAGGTGTCAATGATCTGTAGTATACATTGATCAAGCCTTTAGGTATTACATGCACTAATTAACTCGATCTTAGACTTCACAAGCTAGTCTAACTTACAATAATTGACGTTTGGTTTATATTTGGGTTGTATCTATGATCTTAGTTATACATACAAACACGTGCTATATATATGATCTGAACCATGAAATCTCTTCCGAACTTTCTCTATGCAATGAGCTCATATGTGCATATATATTTACATCCTACCTTATTTACTTTGCACATAGCATGTATTCTGTGTTCCCATTACTGGTTCCTTTATATAACGAATTTTTTTAAATCAAAATTAGATTAAGAAAATCCATAAATTATCATGACATATGAAGCTATTTTTGTAGTTTGCAAAATATACCAATTACTAATTACATTGCATGTTGTATGCTTAATCCATATAGCTTTCGTCATTCATAGTGAAGGTCGGGATGGATAAAAGGTGGATGGATGAGCCTAGGTACATGACATGTTTTTACTCTATTAGGTGGTTTCGGTTGTAACTTTTGAGCTGACCTAACATGTTGTATTTGTATGATATTTAGGCACACAAAGGTCTATATAGATAGATATGCACGCCAATTTATAGACTATGCAATTCTTAATTCAGCAGATGGAAATAGAATATTGTGCCCTTGTAGAAAGTGTGCCAACTCTTTGTGGAAAGAACCAAGCGAAGTGCATGTGCACTTAATATGTGAGGATTTCAAGAAGGTTATACAAGGTGGACTTATCATGGAGGTGGGCTCCTCTTTTGAAATCTTGAGGCTAGGGATAGTTAGGATGAAGATGACATTTCTAATTTGCTCGAGGACCTAGCGGTGGTTTAGATGGCGTAGGGGATTTTGAGGTCGATGGAGGTTTGGAGCAGTCCAATGAAGAATTAGAAGCTCTTCAAAAACTAGTAGATGATAACAAACATAGAGCTATACCAGGTGTAAGAACTTCTCTAAGTTCGCGTTTCCTAGTTAGACTTCTTCACCTTAAATTGCTTGGAGGATGGAATGAGATAAAAGTTTTGATCGGTTATTAGATCTACTTAAAGAAGCTTTGCACGATGAGTCGTCATTGCCAACAAATTTCAATGAAGCTAAGAAAATAGTTAAATGCCTAGGACTTGGGTATGTGAAAATTCATGCATGTGAAAATGATTGCATTCTCTTTTGGAAGGATAAGCTAATGATGAGTCATGTCCAACATGTGGAAAGTCAAGATGGAAGTCGAAAGGGCGTGCTCAGAGGGTGGGAAAGCGTTTACATAAAGTTCGCGTGCAAAGTTCTTCGCTATTTTTCAATGAAAAGAAGGTTTCAAAGGCTTTTTACATCCTATAAAGCCGCCGAGGACATGAGATGGCACGATGAAGAGCAAAAAAGATGGTTTACTTAGGCATCTTGTCGATTCTCCTCTTTAGAAGGATTTTGACCTTAAACATCCGAGTTTGCTTGAGATAGCCAAAACATTAGACTTGGGTTGGCTACGGATGGTTTTAACCCCTTCGAGTCCATGAATGTCGACTATAGCATTTGGCACGTTATTTTGATTCTATATAACTTTCCACCTTGGGTGTGTATAAACAAACAAATTTCATTCTATCATTGTTAATTCACGGCGAAAAGCTCCGGTAGTGATTTTGATGTCTATCTTCAGCCACTAATTGATGATATGGTAGATATGTTTGTGAGTGGTGTGAGAACATATGATGCATCGAAACGTGAGTACTTCCAACTGCGTGCTGCCATATTATGGACCATTTCGATTACCGTGTCTAGGCTATGTCGCTGGATGCACTACGTCCGGTGAAGTAGCATGCATTGCATGCCACTCATATACACATCATCTCTACGATTAAAAAAGGTAGAAAGACATGCTACATGGGACATCGGAGGTTCTTGGATATAGACCATGATTTTAGGTGTGATCTTGATTTATTTGATGGTAAAATTGAGCTTGGGTCAGCGCCTAGGTCACTTCAGGGCAGATTTTGTCGTGAGACGAAAAATATCGATACAAAGTTTGGGAAAATGCCAAAAGCTTCAAGCGCAAGAAGGGTGAGCCTCGATCATTTGGAAAAGGAGGTCTATTTTTTAAGCTGCCATATTGGAAGGACTTATTGTTGCGCGCATAATCTAGATCCAATGCATATAGAGAAGAATGTATGTGATAACATAACTAACACACTTTTGGGAATTGATGGGAAGTCTAAGGATAACTTGATGCTCGTTTGGACCTTGAGTCTCTAGACATTAGAAGAGATCTCCATCCTGTTGCAAGCTCAACGACAATCGGTGAAGAGATTATAGCTTTGAGACAAGAAATGAGTCAAATGAAAGGCGAAATGAACAAACAATTCCAAAAATTCATGGAAGTTTTTCAAGATATGCAAAATGTGGAAAAAGACATCGCACCATGGCTCTAATTACTGGACACTTGGTAAAATTTGCATACCTCTTCATTGGAAGATATTAGATTAAACACTTTCTTTCCATTGACTAACTCTACTAACATTTTTTTCTTTGCTTTAGAACTCAAGGACCCATGAATCACCTCCAATACATCGTGAACAATTTAAGTAGTGAAGATGATAACATTGTAATTTATCATCTTGTCATATAAGTAGTTATATTTTATCTTTCATATTCTTCATATTTTAAAATGCAATATGTGATCACGGTGGAAGAAGAGGACATCTCTCCTGTTCATAGGCGAGTTGTGAAGACAAGGGTACCTCCAATACATCGTGAACCATTTCGTAGTGAAGATGATAACATTGTAATTTATCATCTTGTCATATAAGTAGTTATATTATATCTTTCATATTCTTCATATTTTAAAAATACGATATGTGATGCAGGTGGAAGAAGAGGACATCTCTCCTGTTCATAGGCGAGTTGTGAAGACAAGGGTACCTCAATACGTCGTGAACCATTTAGTAGTGAAGATGATAACATTGTAATTTCTCATCTTGTCATATAAGTGGTTATATTTCATCTTTCATATTCTTCATATTTTAAAAATGCAATATGTGATGCAGTGGAAGAAGAGGACATCTCTCCATTCAGAGGCGAGTTGTCAACACAAGGGTACCTCCAATACATAGTGAACCATTTCCTAGTGAAGATGATAACCTTGTAATTTCTCATCTTGTCATATAAGTAGTTATATTTCATCTTTCATATTCTTCACATTTTAAAATGCAATATGTGATGTAGGTTAGAATGAGGTAATACTATATGCTATGGTCGGATCGGACACTCCCAGTGGGTAAGGCAACTATTCTATCAACTAACCCAAACACCAAGGTAGGAGGTGTTTGTCTTGGAAGAGAGTTTTATGAAGTTCGTGTGGATAACGGTTTTGAAAAAGATGTTGATCTACCACGACCACATGGTGATTTGACTACTATGGCACATACTCACAAGAAGCGTATTGTTCTGCCACGCAATAAAGTAATAGTCAAGACTATGCAAGTGTTTATGCTAGTATTTAATACATAACAAGCTACTAACTTATAAATTTTTATGTAGATGAATCCTACCAAGAAGCCATCTTGCTCCCATACAGAGGTAACCACTAGCTAGTAATCATTTGTCACTTTAGTATAATTATCGGTTGTTTTCCTTCAATGCTATTGTGAATTAGTTTACGAGGGGAAACATAACATGTGCCCTTCCCTTTCTTTTAGATGCCCTTCCTCCTCCCTTTCTTTGAGGCCTAAAACAATTCATGACAAAAGTAGACTTTTGATTCATTCAGTACCTCAAAGATTTACTGTTAAAATATGATATTTTTGTGCCCTTATAAGTTCTTTGCATATATGGAAGCATCTTGCTTACAAGGACATTTAGTAGTATCGTAGGGTATTAGGTCTTATGACTTTTTTGCCATTTGGTACGAGGCATTCTGTCTGCATGACACTTGGAAAAGCAGATAATTCAGCCCATGTTACTTCGAACAAAAACTATGACCAGCTCCTCTGATCTAACTTTCTTTTTGAGTTATTACTCAAGAGATAACAATCTATGACCAAAGTCTTCAAAGAAAGAAATTTGAGATGCTCTAGCTCGTTAATTTCTCCAATTCTTGCTTAATCAATTGATAATTTTAGTGGTGGTTATGGCGGTTAGTTTGAATATATGTAGTGATCGGATTAGTCATACGGTAATCTTTGATTTACAAAGACCGAAAACCATGTGACTTGGCCCGACACAATACCTCCATGTAGACTACACGAAATAAAGGGGCAAAAAATAAGTTGTAATTGGCTAGCTTGTAGATCTTACGAAATATTCCAATTGTATATATTGTGAAGATATTGGTGACAACGAACTAGTAAAAATTAACCAAGATGATCTAGCTATAACTACCTACTTGGTACCATTAGTAGCTATCTCAAAATGGAGGTGCCATGGCAATTTCAGTTATGATGCAGATGTGTGGTAGCCTCAGCCAGGTAGCTAGGGTGTTGTGTCACTTTAGTTTTGTTTATGTACCATCACTAATTACTATTTCTTAGTATATATTAAAGATTCTCAACCTTCCTTTATGGAGTATATAAGAATAAACAATTCATTGCAAACAACTGAAAATTACATGCCGACATTACTAGTTTAATTCAACTCAATAAGCTCAACTAAATTCAGAGGTCATATGTACTCACAATGTGATATCATATTGGCCCTTTAAGATCACCCTATCATGTTACTAATCATGCAGGTTATTAGTTTTCTAGTTTGATAAGGGGATTATCATTGCCCCTTCCATATGCATGTGCCTGCAATATCAGCCAAATTAATCATTGATCACTTTCATGAGCAACCATCACATTTAAGGGCCATGGCAACACTTTCAATACAAGCTCACTCATGGAAGGGTCTAGCTTAGCGAAGCTTAACTTCTATCCTATATATGCATTGATGTAAGAAAGGAAAGAGGCTACCAATGGGGCCAAACTAGTTATGGGCAACATGTGAGGCAAGACTCTCGGCTAATGCTAACTAATTAAACTAGTTAGTGGCGATGGGCACTACAAGCTTTCTTAAAACAACTCCTAGCTTATGCCCGAGGTGATGTCCTCCACTTGGTTGGGTGATCATCTAATCTTGCATGGGAAGGAAATGGAACAGACTTAGGTGCTTAGCCTCTCTCTCCGATAATGTGTGTGATCTTCTAGAAAATCTTCCGACACAAACAATCTTTGCCCAATCCAAGATGCATGAAAGGTAAAAGGGATATCTTTGCGGATCTGAGACCACATTTACTATTATCATTGCAAGCAAGATCCATAACCGTGGATCAATGAATCTTATTATTCGTTATGCATTCTCATGTATAGTTTATGTCCATTTGTTGTTCCAATTTAATTGCCATGATGTTCTGATCGGTGTTGCTTTTTGCTTCTTAGAAATGAGATGAAATTCTTGTTAAGATTTTTTTTCAGAGATCCATCCAAGATCAACGCGGAAACATTGACATCTTGAAAAGAGATTGTGGAATCAAAATACAACAGCTTCTCATGATTCTCTTTTACCTTTTGTCTACTTCAATTTGTATTGTTGCATTATTGATCTATATATCTTTTGATGACAATAAATGTTCTTTTCTGCGAGTAAAAAAGGAAGGGCGTAGCTCAATGATTCTTACACCTCTAGTTCATGCGTGGAGACTCCATACCTCTCTTTTGGTGTTATATATATGCTTGTACAAACTATTATCTTTTGGGGATCAGCTATGTTAAATGGTGTAATTGTAATATACTTTTGGTGTTATGTAATTGTTATTGTCTCAGTTGGATGATATGTAATTGTAATATACTTTGAATGCTTGAATTATCCTATCATGCTTTATTGATGCTTGAATTATATCATGTCATGTCTCGATTGGATGAATTATCTTTGTTTTTTTTGAAGTAATCTGATTATAGCAACGAACTGCTGTGTCGGCAATACTAGACATTACCGACACATTGTAAGTCGGGAAACACAAAGTGTAACGGCAAAAACTAAAATCCGACGGCAAAGCAAAGTTCGGTCGATAAAATTATGTCATGCCAAAAAATCATAATGCCGACAGGACTATCCGTCGATAATATAAGATCCGTCGGTAAAGGTTTTTGCCGACGCGACTTTAGCCGTTAATTCTAATCCGTCGGTAATTCTTTTTTACCGATATCGATTGCTGTCGCTATATAGGGTCTTTCGGCGACGCGGTTAGATGCGAATAATATGTCATGGTATAGTGATTTTCAAGTACAGGATCTCGAGCGTTCTCGGGCGTGAGGTCATGAGTGTTCTTGGACACGTGTTTCCAAGTTTAATATTGTACAATATTTATGTTCATCATTGCTATTCAGTTTCTTGTTTATTATTGTATACTATTTGAGAAAAGTAGATAGGGAAGCTTTTGCCAAAATTCTTGGTAAGAATTGTTTAATTTTAGAAAACAAAACGTAGCGGTGACATTTTAGTCATTCAGCGTGCTAGGGTGTTACAAAGTTGTTGTACCTTTTACTCTTCTGCGGTGAGTCCATCGACAGGTCGTAGTATTTATATATAGTGTCTTCTTAGTTAGTCTGCGTGCCAGTTAGTTGGAAAATTACTGACAGGTCGTAGTACTTATATATAGTGTCTTCTTAATCTGCGTGCATAGATCAGTTGGAAAATTATTGTGACATGGAATAAATCCTTCTATTTCCTTGTCTAGTATCTATTTTATTTCTGAATAGACAATTTCGCTCAGTCAGCACTACATACGCTGTGTGAAAAATTGTGCGAATGGTGACCTATATGTACCATAGCCAGGATGCTACGTTGATACCTTCCGATGACCAAACATGCAAGTTCTAATTTTTTTCCTCGTTAAGATCGACATATTTTCCGTACGTCTTAGACCTCCCGGGTTATCCACAGAGATTCCAGTTAGAATTGGGTCTCTCAAACATTTCTAAACCATCCCTTGCAAAACCTTTTCATCTCACAGCCATTCTAGTCGAATAAACACTTGGTGACAGCTTAGAATGTCAAAAATAAGATCAGGCCGTTAATAAGGTAAACAAAACACACAATTAAAACTGCAAATGGATCATAATTGCCCACACGACAATAATGGATTCCTTCCAATTATTCAGCAGCGCATCACATTAAATTATATCCATCAGTCATACATGAGATGTATGATTATTCAAGTTGATGGGAAGAGTGGAGGCGGCTTGTAAGCTGTGGCAGTTTAGCCTGCATTCTTCGTCTGTCGCAAAGCAACCTTGCGGCGAAGGGCAGCAGTAGCACAAAGTGCATGGTCCAATCACATTCCTTTCGCATGGCCATACGTCTGGCCCTACACCTATAGATTAATAATTGTCAGATTAAAACCCATGTATCTTACATGAGGATGACATGACATACATGTGTATAGGACTGTAGGTACTGTTCATCTTTATAGGATTTTAGTAGAGAAACGAAGAATGGATTCATTGTAGAAGCTGTCAAGAAACAAAGAGATCGAGAAAATAGCGCATAAATCGAAAGTTAATACTTACACTGAGCATGAGTGGCAAAGCATCCGAGAAGAACCAAGAAAAGCATTAGCACTTCGCCAGCGTACTTGGTCTTCATGTTGTTTGCCATGCGCTCAAGTATTTCGTGATCTTCAGAGGATACGGACCACCGGCCGGATGATTGGTTCCTTTGTCCTTGGTTCACATATATAGGCAAACATTTCGTGGCTGTCAACATATCTATCTGGTGTAAGATTTGTAGCAGAGGATTGATTACGCCCGTGTTGATAAGGATGTATATCATTCACAAAATTCTAAAGGACAACTGATTATGTCAGGTTGGTTAGGATATATATATATATATATATATATATATATATATATATATATATATATATATATATATATATATATATATATATATATATATATATATAAGCATCTCAGTGCACATAGGGTTTTCGTGTACACCAACTAACAAAAGTCATGAAAAATTCTGAAAAAATTGTAGATGTACTTCATATATATATATATATATATATATATATATATATATATATATATATATATATATATATATATATAGGAAAATGAAATGGTACAATGCATGCAGGTTGCTTCACGGAGGAGTCAACGGAAATGAGTGCATGCAACTCTTTTTTCTAACTCTCAATATATGATGAATTTGATCTTGAAACTACAATTTTATACATAGGTAGAGTAATTTATGAAATACATCTACAATTTTTTTCAGAATTTTCATGACTTTCATTAGTTGGTGTGCAGTGTGTACATGGAAAACTGCGTGTGTGATATCGTCATATATATATATATATATATATATATATATATATATATATATATATATATATATATATATATATATATATATATATAGTTTTACTACGTTAGCTTCAAAGCATGATCGTCCCCGTGCTTGAAATTTTGGTTTAAGAAATCCGTGAAAAAAATATTCGATCCGAAGCGTTCATCTTCTTCATCTTGTTGAAATGTAGCTAAAAACTAAATTTCGTATTATTTTTGAATTTGATTACTATTTGTTTTGCATTTTCTAAAATCAGTTGTTCACTCTATCTTACCATAAAGAACTAATGAAATGATTACCGCATCGCAACCGTGGCCAACGAACTAATAAATACGTTCTTTAGTTTATACGTAAATCTATTTTTCTTTGTTTAGCCATAACTTTTCATTCGCAGCTTCGATTGAATTTCATCGATATATTACTAACGATGAGAGGAACAACACAATATAAGTTTTGGTAATAAACTTCGCATAAATTAAATTTTACTGCTAAATGTACTGTAATGCCGCAAATCTCTTTTGCTAGGGTTTTCGGCCGGTAATGATTCCACCTTTGTGATTCAGGGATTTGAACTCGGGAGAAAATTTTTATCGTCACTCTTTTGAAGCTTTTAATAAAGGTTTTGGAAGTTGCGCTAGTTTTTTTCGGTTGAAGTATCTTTTGAGCCGCATTGTTTGGCGGTAAGTTGTCTTTTCTTGTCAGTTATCGTTTCGCGCCAAGAATTGAAATTTTATTTGGTTCGCGCTATTGGTTAAAAGATGGACTTTGGTTTGGAGGGGTTTTTAGGAATTTCCCCTCCCTCTTCTAATCTCTCTCCTTACTTATTTGCGTGGCTGGTATTGCTTGGAGGCATCATTGTTGATTTTTTTTCCCCTTTTCGTTGGCTGGCCGAGCTCCTAGCGATTTCTTCTGGCGTTTCCTCCCCTGGTCGAGCCTTGCTCCCTCCTGGCGATTTCTCCTGGCGTTTCCTCCCCTGGCCGAGCCTTGCTCCCTCCTGACGATTTCTCCCCTGGTGCCTACGCCTCTCTCCATTTCAGCAGCAGAGAGGGCACTCAAAGCAAAGGGCTCAACTGGCGCCTCCCGCCTGCCGGGCGACCCCCCCTCTCCGCCCTGCTCGGTGATCTCCCTCGGCCAGGCTAGGTTCAACTCAGCAGCAGAAGACTTTCTTCCTACGACCTCTCCCCACCTCCCTTCTTCCTCCATGAGAAGGATTGAGGTAAAACCCTAGGTCTTTGGGGAATTTTATTTGCTTGCATGTAGGGTGTTTGTGTGAATGCCTAGCTAGGATTCATGATTTTAAGATGTTGGAGGTTGGGGAAATGGAGAGACTAGAGTGATTCATAATTTCTGTTCGGGCAGATTTTCGTCCTCGGTTAGAGCTGTTAATTGAAACCTCCACAAGCATTTTCTGGGGATTTGTATATTGTGAAAGTTGTAGATAATCGAATTACCTTTCAATAGAGACCGAAATCATCAAGTTTCATGCAGCCATTTAAAAGTTATGGCTGTTTTACCGAGTGCTGTCCAATTCTTGTCGCGATTGGTTCAGTCTGTGTTTTTCTGCAGATGCCGAATTAGACTTTTTTCTTGCCTAGAAAAGTTAGGATTTTTCAAGTAGATTGAGAAAATGTATTCGTTTATGTGATTTGGAGTTGTAGAACTCAAGTTATGCTCATTTTGGTGTATGCTGTCCAGAACGAGTTAGTTTTATGCTTGTCTCCTGTTCGTGCAAAACTGAGATTAATCGGTGCGTTTCCGATCGATTGGCTGTAGAAGAAGTTGTAGAGTTGTCTCTTGCGATCGTTTAAAGCCGGGTTCATCCTTTTTGAGTAGCCGTTTGGAAGTGAGCGGCATTTTCAATGCCGGCTGTCCAGATTGCATTTAAGTGGTTATGAGGATGTTTTGGTTTCGATTGTATATGTGAATATGTAGAGTTGTTTCCTTCGTAAGCTTGTACGAGTGTGTATGAATTTGAGTTGATGAATATTGTTTTATTTGCAGGGAAGGTTACGTCGGGAGTGGCCCCAACCACATGCCACTCCATTCTTTCGCTTCGGTAAAGGCAAGTGCATTGTATCGATTATGGCTTAGGTGGCCACTAGGTTTTACAATAATACAGTTATCCATGTATTGCTTTAATATTGTCATGTTTGATTTTGCCTGCGATATGATGAATGAGAATGGTTAATTGGTTATGCTTTTATTTAAAACGAGTTCATATGCAAGTGTAACCCGTATATCTCTTATACGGTATCTAGTTGAGTGCTTGTGTTATGTATATACCTACGCTATGGATTGCATTCGTGTTATAAGCATGTCTAGTAAGGTAATTGTCTTTTGATGAAAAGAGTAAATAATTTGATACAAGTGCATCGTTGTTTGAACGTGTTATGGTTTGTTGATGAACTTTATATGCCTTACCATCATGAAATTATGCTGCATCCTTGGATTGATTGTTATGTGCGATGTTTAAGGAATTTCGTCTAGATGCCGTGATGACATCTTGCTAAATTTTACTTTCACATTCTGGTTCACTAGTTTGATAGGCTAGTGAGACTACTGAAAGTATGGGATTGGATTGCGAAAATGATTTGATTTATGATCAAGATTGATGGAATTAGTAATTACTCGAGAATTGGTGATGTGAGTATGATTATGAGCGTTGAGACTGTGATTTTGAGTGTTGAGAATGTGATTATGAGCGTTGAGAATGTGAGTATGGGCGTTGAGGATGTGATTAAGAGTGTTGAGAATGTGATTATGAGTGTTGAGAATGTGAATGGTAATTTCTGGATGTGAGAAGTGGCTGATGTGTATTTATTTGGCTATGGTTATGCAAATGTGAGAAATGGATGTAGTTTACAAATTTGTTTATGTCATTTGCATTTGTGCATTCATGATGGAAGAGGTGACCCATTCTGATGCGGGCCTCTGTGCTCACATGTAGTGAGTACGAAAGTCCTACCTCGTAGTCCCGTGACGTGGTTGTATGGGAGCGAGTCGATAAGTAGGCACCCTCCACCACGGGGTGGAAGGGAATGAGAGTGCACACCGGCGGGTGTGCACTTTCGGCCATACCCCGGTATGTGCTAAAAGAGGAGATGAGCATGCATGATGCATCATATGCATGAGAATTGTGAAATGAAATGAGCATATGAACATGCAAGCATATTTTGCATCTGCATTGCATTGACAAGGAAGCATCATGTTTAATGAGTTGATTGTGATGTATGGATATGATATTCTGCTTTTGAATGACCTTTTTGCATTTGTATTGCATATACGATAAGGAATCATGTTTAATGAGTTGATTGTGATGTATGGATATGGATTCTTCTTTTGTATGTTTGTGCACTTGAGTACGAAACCATAAATGCATTCCATTGCATTGTGTGTTGCAAGAATAAATGGGATTGATGAGAATAGGAAGAAACGGAGTTGAGGATTGGCGCGGACTCATCTAGAAATGTTTATTGAGGCGAGGTAAGATTTAGTTATGTTTTCGAGTTGGTGTGGTAAGTGGAGTTAGTTATCGTTTCTTTTACTTGTTGATTTTCATTTAGTAATGGCTATATTAAATTCTAGAGTAAAAGTAATTCAATTGAATTCATTACTTTTTATTAATGTTGCACTTGGCTGAGTCTTGGACTCACGCTTGTTTGCTTCTTGTTTTAGGTACCTTGAAGCGGATTCATCTGTTTGGGAGTAGTATCACGCGCACGACTTCGGTCTTCAACAATTGATTTAACAAATTCAATAATTCTGGGTGTAGTCAATGAGGTTGTAATGTGTTCTTCATCGTGTTGGAGTTTCTTAACTTCTATTGGGGGTTTGATTGATTAACTAAGGACCTGCTAGAATGTTTCTTCCAAATTTGAGTGATTGATATATCATATGATTGCTATCATTCTTTTGTCTACTGAGTGGATGTCCTTTATTCTAGAGAGGTCATGCCGAAATTTTATAAATTTCGGTGGCTTAGTTTTTAAGCCGCTTTAAGGGATTTAAGATTGAATTCATTTTCAGTCTTCTCGTAGAGATGTCATTCTTAAAAATGGTTTTTTTTTTGGTAGCATTCAGCGGTCTGGCGCCGGTGTTACATTGGTATCGAGCGGCTTCAGTCCGTGGTGTTTGAATGTAGTGAGAAATTCTAGAATAAATTAAAATTTTTTGTGTGAAGGTAGAAACATGGTTTAGGTTGAACCTTTAAAATGTGGCCCTAATGCAATAACCTTAAAACTTAACGTAGAATGGTTAATTAATTTAAAACTGGCACACCCTGATGCACAGTAGGAAAGGGATGGGCTATCATTGCATTGTGTTGCAATGCTTATTTTGTTATTGATGCTATGTCGATACTTGTGATTATGTTATATGTTAGTCTTGTTAAGGCTCTGGTAGTATTTATGACTATTCTTGAAGTGGTTGGGCGCTCTGCGGTTTGGTGAGACTCCGTGTGCGAAGAGATTTCGACCTGTCGTTAGTAGTGTTGGTCGGTGTGGCGCTTGAAAGCCGAAAGACCAAGGATTCATAATCCGGGTGAGATAGTTCTAATTCCTTTGCCGTAAATCGGAAAGTAATCGATTTTTTTTTATTTTCGTGGTTGAGAAACTCGTTTTGGTGACTCTTTTTGTCGTGGGAGCTTTGTGATTTATCTGCGTTTCGGAGTTTGTGGGCACGACAAGGGTTGAATCTTGTCATGCGGTAAAGTGAAGAGTATCGTTTTGCACCTCTTTTGGCTGCCTTGTGGAGTAAGTTTTCCGGGCTTTGACTTATTGGTCTTTTTGGGTTTAAGTCAAAGAAAAGGGGCCTCGTTGGTTGATGGCGGGGAAAGGCATGGAATTTCCGTGTTGTCGTTCTCCAAGTTGAAGTTTTGAATTTGGGGCTTTGAAGGAAAAAGCGTTATTCGATCGATTCGCTTTTTCTTTCCGTGAATTGATTTGTGTAACTCCTTTCCTTCGTGGAATTTTAGAGTTTGATAATTGGTTTGGAGTTTTGTTGAATGACATGGCTTGAGCCCTGTCATTTTCTAAGTCTTTTGAGAGTCGAGCTCATTTGGAAGTTTTCATTGGCTTTTCTGGGAAGGATAAATTCGGGAGATAGTGATCCAAGGAAGAGTGGTTATAAAATTCTTGCTAAGTCTTGTTGGGGCTTCCCAAAGGTGCTAAGTATGATCATTGAAACCTTTATTGTTAAAGGTGCAAGAATTTTAGGGATATTGGGATGTAAGATGAGCTTAGGTTTAAATACCTATGGAATTTGGGTAGTCAGTGTAATCATTTGGATGTATGCCTTTTGTTTAAGGCGTTCTGTTTGGTGTGCAATTGAAAATTTCCATATGAATTGTGTTTCGCCAAGTGGTGGAGTTAGTGGATGAAAGATTATGAGGAAGAAAGAATGCATACTTATGAAATGGTGTGATGATAGTCTTTGGACTTGCCATTTAAAGGAAATGAATAGATGTAATAGAAAATGCTGGAAGGTCTTGAATGGGAGCTATTGGAATCTTAGTTCGGTTGGAGTTGGACTTGAATAAAAGGGGATTGATCTTGATGAATGTTTCTAAAGGGTGAAGCTTATGATTAAGTCATAAGTGATATTGGCTAGTGAAGTGGTCTTTGTTGGGAATGAGTTTCTCCTCTTCTCTTTGAGAGATTGTGTGTTGATTGTGGGTTCGGATGTCGGGTTTGAGAATCGATTTTCTCTTTCAAAGTGTTGATTTTGGTGTTATAAGCAGTTTTGCTTTGATGATCGCAAGTAGTTTAAAGGTAGATTATGATGGAGCCTTGTGATGTCGATTCAAATTCTTTTGGGGGAATTGTTGATTGTATAGAAGGTGATAGCAAGTTGATGTAAAGTGTCCCTTGTCGGGGTCCCGACCTTTATGAGAGGAGCATTCTGATCGTGTTGTCCCTGGGTTGTGTGGGACTTTGTTGTGGGTGGGTTGGGTGGAATGAGTCGCTAAATGCTTTATTTCCGTAAGTTGTTGGAACCCTCGGTTTTATGCATTAGACTCAATGTGGGTCAGTCGGAAATTGATGGTTCGGTTGCAAACCTTTTCGTTGAGTGGTTGTCTCGTTGTGTGAGACAAGTTTGAAAGAAGGTCAAGTTCGATTTTGTGTTGTGAGGGAATTTGATTGTTACCATGTGGGGCTAATCAATTCAATAGTAAAGAATGATTTTTGATCCTATTGAAAAGATAAAAGTCGTGTTTTGATTCCTAGAGGATCCCGGCGTTAATTGGTTAGAAATAGTGGTATATTCGGATTCGGTCAGTACTTGTTAATGGTTATGTGGCTATAAAGGTTAGCTGTTGAGGAGAAATGTGAATCAGGTTTCCTTTGTTTTTAGGGGATTTGAGTTTAGAACCCCAACTGTTCAATCGAATAGAATTCGATGATGTGCTTAATAGAGTGTTGTGGCTTGTGTTAATCGTATTATCTTAAGTCGTTTGTCGGTGGTATGATTTGGGAATTTTGGTACATGCTGCTCCGGGTCTAATAAGCGTCTGCGTGTGGGAGATGTGAATTCTCAGGTGGACTGGAGGTGACTCGAGTTTTGGAATCTCGTGCGTGGGAAGTTCGCAACTTTGTTCCTTTTGAATGTTATCGCTTTTTCAGTCGATTCTCGTTGTTCTCATTAGAGTTCTTGTGGTGGTCAGAATTCGAGGTCGGATTCTGTTAAAGGGGGGAAGAGTGTAATGCCGCAAATCTCTTTTGCTAGGGTTTTCGGCCGGTAATGATTCCACCTTTGTGATTCAGGGATTTGAACTCGGGAGAAAATTTTTATCGTCGCGCTTTTGAAGCTTTTAATAAAGGTTTTGGAAGTTGCGCTGGTTTTCTTCGGTTGAAGTATCTTTTGAGCCGCATTGTTTGGCGGTAAGTTGTCTTTTCTTGTCAGTTGTCGTTTCGTGCCAAGAATTGAAATTTTATTTGGTTCGCTTATTGGTTAAAAGATGGACTTTGGTTTGGAGGGTTTTAGAATTTCCTCCTCTTCTAATCTCTCTCCTTACTTATTTTGCGTATATTGGTATTGCTTGGAGGCATCATTGTTGATTTTTTCCACTTTTCGTTGGCGGCCGAGCTCTGGCGATTTCTCCTGGCTTCCTCCTCGCCGAGCCTTGCTCCCTCTGGCGATTTCTCTGGTGTTTCCTCCCTGGCCGAGCCTTGCTCCCTCCCTGGCGATTCTCCCCGGTGCTGACTCTCTCTCCTCTAGATTCAGCGAGGGCACTTTCGGCGAGTGGCACTTTGGCGCCCCTCCCGCCTGGCCGGTGACCCCCTTCTCGGCCTGCTTCGGTGATCTCCCTCCCAGCGGTTTCAACTCAAGAAGGAAGAAGAGCACCTGACCTCTCCCCACCTCCCTTCTTCCTCCATGAGAAGGATTGAGGTAAAACCCTAGGTCTTTGGGGGATTTTATTTGCTTGCATGTAGGGTGTTTGTGTGAATGCCTAGCTAGGATTCATGATTTTAAGATGTTGGAGGTTGGGGAAATGGAGAGACTAGAGTGATTGAGAATTTTCTGTTCGGGCAGATTTTCGTCCTCGGTTAGAGCTGTTAATTGAAAATTTCACAAGCATTTTCTGGGGGTTTGGCTATTATGAAAGTTGTAGATAATCGAATTACCTTTCAATAGAGACTGAAATCATCAAGTTTTGTGCAGCCATTTAAACGTTATGGCTGTTTTACCGAGTGCTGTCCAATTCTTGTCGCGATTGGTTCAGTCTGTGTTCTTCTGCAGATTAGAGCATCGTAGAGGCCGAATTAGACTTTTTCCTTGCCTAGAAAAAGTTAGAATTTTTCAACTATATTGATAAAATGTATTCGTTTATGTGATTTGGAGTTGTATAGCTCAAGTTATGCTCATTTTGGTGTATGCTGTCCAGAACGAGTTAATTTTGTGTTTGTCTCCTGTTCGTCGTAAAACTGAGATTAATCGGTGCGTTTCCCAATCGGTCGGCTGTAGAAGAAGTTGTAGAGTTGTCTCTTGCGATCGTTTAAAGCCCGGGTTCATCCTTTTTGGAGTAGCCGTTTGGAAGTAGCGTCCAGATTGCATTTAAGTGGTTATGAGGGATGTTTTGGTTTCGATTGTATATGTGAATATGTAGAGTTGTTTCTTACATCGCTTGTACCGAGTGTGTATGAATTTGAGTTGGATGAATATTGCTTTATTTGCAGGAAGGTTACGTGGGAGTAGCCTCAACCACATGCCACTCCATTCTTTCGTCGGTAAAGGCAAGTGCATTGTATCGATTGTAGCTTAGGTGGCCACTAGGTTTTACAATATCTGATTATCCATGTATTGCTTTAATATTGTCATGTTTGATTTTGCCTCACGATATGATGAATGAGAATGGTTAATTAGTTATGCTTTTATTTAAAACGAGTTCATATGCAAGTGTAACCCGTATATCTCTTATACGGTATCTAGTTGAGTGCTTGTGTTATGTATATACCTACGCTATGGATTGCATTCATGTTATAAGCACGTCTAGTAAGGTAATTGTCTTTTGATGAAAAGGGTAAGTAATCTGATACAAGTGCAGCGTTGTTTGAACGTGTTATGGTTTGTTGATGAACTTTATATGCCTTGCCATCATGAAATTATGCTGCATCCTTGGATTGATTGTTATGTGCAATGTTTAAGGAATTTCGTCTAGATGCCATGATGACATCTTGCTAAATTTTACTTTCACATTCCGGTTCACTAGTTTGATAGGCTAGTGAGACTGCTGAAAGTATGGGATTGGATTGCGAAAATATTTTGATTTATGATCAAGATTGATGGAATTAGTAATTACTCGAGAATTGGTGATGTGAGTATGATTATGAGCGTTGAGACTGTGATTTTGAGTGTTGAGAATGTGATTATGAGTGTTGAGAATGTGAGTATGGGCGTTGAGGATGTGATTAAGAGTGTTGAGAATGTGATTATGAGTGTTGAGAATGTGAATGGTAATTTGGATGTGAGAAGTGGTGATGTGTATTTATTTGGCTATGGTTATGCAAATGTGAGAAATGAATGTAGTTTACAAATTTGTTTATGTCATTTGCATTTGTGCATTCATGATGGAAGAGGCGACCCATTCGATCTGCGGGCCTCTGTGCTCACATGTAGTGAGTACTGAAAGTCCTACCTCGTAGTCCGTGCAGCGGTTGTATGGGAGCGAGTCAAGAAGAGTAGGCACCTCCACCACGGGGTGGAAGGGAATGAGAGGTGCACACCGACGGGTGTGCACTCGCCATACCCTAAGTATGTGCTAAAAAGGAGATGAGCATGCATGATGCATCATATGCATGAGAATTGTGAAATGAAATGAGCATGTGAACATGCAAGCATATTTTGCATCTGCATTGCATTGACAAGGAAGCATCATGTTTAATGAGTTGATTGTGATGTATGGATATGATATTCTGCTTTTGAATGACCTTTTTGCATTTGTATTGCATTTACGATGAGGAATCATGTTTAATGAGTTGATTGTGATGTATGGATATAGGATTCTTCTTTTGTATGTTTTATGCACTTGAGTATGAAAGCATAAATGCATTCCATTGCATTGTGTGTTGCAACTGATAAATGGGATTGATGAGAATAGGAAGAACATGTTGAGGATTGAGGCGTGGACTCATCTAGAAATGTTTATTGAGGCGAGGGTAAGATTTAGTTATGTTTTCGAGTTGGTGTGGTAAGTGGAGTTAGTTATCGTTTCTTTTACTTGTTGATTTTCATTTAGTAATGGCTATATTAAATTCTAGAGTAAAAGTAATTCAATTGAATTTATTACTTTTTATTAATGTTGCACTTGGCTGAGTCTTGGACTCACGCTTGTTTGCTTCCTGTTTTAGGTACGTTGATGCAGATTCATCTGTTTGGAAGTAGTATCTGTAACACCCCGGCACCCCGTGCCCCGAATGTTACCCTCACTAGCACCAATAATTTCAAATTCACTAAGAATAAGACTTAGCAAAGCAAGCGAACAACTAGGAGATTGACGAATTTACAAAAAATTCAAAAGACTTCCCTAAAACTAGGACATCCACTCAGCAGATGTAAAAACATTTGCAGATATACTATCATTCTAGCGTGTCCTTAGTTAATCAATCACACACATCCAATGGAAACTAATAAACTCCACCACAAATATTACAGGACAGGAACTCAATAAACATAATCGCAAACAAAGTCTTTTACAAGAAGTTTCACGAGCGATTAAGATCGAACTATAATCAATGTGGTGGAAAGGTTATGTTGCAAAACGTGAGTGTGCTACTACCCCCATCCATGCATGCGGTTTCAAGGTACCTGCAACAACACAAACAACACGCGTGAGTCGGTGACTTAGCAAGGTACACGAGAATAGCAAATCCCAATTTAACATAAGCAACACAAAAGCTTGACCATAAGAGCAAGTAATACAATGAAACCGCAACCGAACAAAACACACTTATACCCATTTAAAGCAATAACTTAACCATATCAAAAGATTACCGCAATCACGTCATCAACTTGATAGTAAAACCACTCAACGTAAAAGAGGCATCATGTGGCTCTAAGTCACTACGTTTTTGGACTCAACCACCCCTTGCTGCAACTCAAACCATTTTCATCGACTTTATTCGAGTTCAAAACCCAAATTTCACTTCACGGTATTCATACAACATAATTAGTAGAGCAAAGAAAAGAAATGCGCTAATTCATCAGTTCAATTCGATCCCCCCCCTTTGGGTTGAATCCACGACTCAACCTTCAATTACCATAATCATCATCCATATGACACACCATTTACCACAACACTCATTATTAAAGATGCAATGCACATGAATGCTCATCTCCATGCACGTCTGAAGTCTCGCTGAAGTGCCCACCCATCGGTGTGCACCTCACGTGCCTTCCATCCGTAGATGGAAAGTGCCTACTCTTCTTGTCTCGCCCCATTCACCTCGATAAATGGGACTCACGAGGTAGGACTTTCGTGTTCACTACGTGTGAACACAGAGGCCCTTATCGAATGGGTCGCATCTTCCATTATGAATGCACATATGCAATTAACACGAATGGACCGCAACCTTTCATTCATTGCCAACACTAACGTAACTATAACCACATACATATACAAGCATATATGTAAATATATACATATATACATAAAATCTCCCATACTACATAAATATATACATGTGCAAATGTTTGTGTGTATATATATATATTTATATAAACACAAAGTCAGTCATACATGCAAGCACACATGACCACAGATTTCAGCAAGTATCACACATAATTGTATGGACCATAGCGACTCTACA
This sequence comes from Guadua angustifolia, assembly GCA_036346375.1. Classification (NCBI taxonomy): domain Eukaryota; kingdom Viridiplantae; phylum Streptophyta; class Magnoliopsida; order Poales; family Poaceae; genus Guadua; species Guadua angustifolia. Next base: position 320,847 of record JAYEVE010001269.1, read on the forward strand.
CATTCACATACTCTAAGCAAGACTTTCATTTAGAGAAACCTCATACACACATATAAGTAGGACTTCACATAGACACACAAGATTCAAAGAATGTATGTACTTATATAAATAGGCTCTTCTTTGAACCCACATTTCCACCAAAGACAAACAAGCATACATATATACACACAAAATTCAGCAATACATTGATTAGTACATTATACTCCATTCCATTCCCAGACGGGGCATAGTTAAGTACATTCGGTAAATTAACCACAAGTATCCATGTACCCCATACTAGCCACTTTCATTTGCAATAATAACAAAGGTACAAGATAAACTCACGAGATTAAGGCTTACTAGTGACCACTCGAATCCAATAGCTATTTATGTCCTCGAAGGACGATCACCAATATAACTCATACTTGCCACAATCAATAGAAATTAGCCATGAATGATAAATAACGACTTAACGACTCAATTAGACACATTACTCGTTGTACTTGCCTTTACCAATGGAGAATGGAGTGGCATACGTTTCATGCCACATTCGATAAAACCTTCCCTGCAAATAAACAATATTCATCCAACTTAAATTTATGCACACTCGACACAAGCAACAAAAGAAATCAACGATTTTGCATATCATAGGTATAGTGATTCAACTCCAAACTCATTCGGGGAAGCAGAACAAGTAAAATCCAAGAATAGATGATCGATCAACACTTAACAACTAAATCAGAATTTGAGGAGCACAATCAATCAAGGGTACACTAACACCCTTTTTCAACCTGGGATCTTACCTATTTGATGAATAACAATAGCATTAACAATAGACCAAAGTGAGTGATGGCCTCCCCTTTATTTTTGGCACCTCTGTATGCATAGTTAGGAAGCCAAAGGTTTACACTATGTATTAGTCTAGTCCTCTCTAAACCATCAACTCTCAAGTTTAACGGATAGTTTTTCAAATTGATGCTTCACCACCATAGATGGCATCCCTTTAAATTTTTCTCAAGCTCTGATATTTGGCCAGCCACCAACAATGCCAACAAGAGGATGCCCAATAAGACCATTTTACCAATTGACCAATAGAGAAATGGCAATTCATTCAGTGTTCTCTTTTTGTGAATGGTAGTTCAATAAACATAAATAACATACTCCTAGTCCAATAGACAACTACTTGCAGTATCTAGTTGCAAAATGAAGAAACAAGTACTTGTTGCATTGCATCTAATAAAGCAATGGAAGTAACACAAACTAAATTTCATCATTAAAATTATTAATTACATCGTTGATCAAACTCCAAATCTACCAAATAGCAGCAAGCATATGCAACAAAATAATCAATAATATCATTTACTGGACGTACAAAAAACCATAAGTAAACGTATTATTCCAGAATCACCTCCCGGATGACCGATGTAGAATGGAACAAGCACAAAACTCACAATTAATTTTTGGGAAATTTTGATATTTGCCATTCCTTAGTGCATGTTTTAGACATATGCCACTCTTCATTTACTTCTTCGAAATATGGCATTGTCAAGTGAAGTTGTTTTGAAATATGCCATTATGAAGGATTACATGTCATTCCCCTATTACACCCACCGTATTTGTCCCTTTATTTTCATATGTACCGAAATGCCCTCGCCACTTGACTTAGCCTGATTTGACTCAGTCATATCGCAAGAATCAACCAGGCTTGCATAAGATTGCACGACTTGATCCTTTCCCTTCGTGCATAGGCGACAGCCACCATGGAGCCAAGGTAGATAAGATCACAGGTGGTGATCTCCTCCCAGGCTACCTGCTCCCTGCCTTATGGCGGTGACCTCCCCTACGGGCTACGGCTACCTCCTCCCCAGCAACAGGGTGGTGATGTCTCCACAGTGACCAAATGGCGTAGAGGCAAGATGGTGGCACAGTCCAGAACAAAAAAATGAGGCACTTCTCCAAGGGCTTCACTTCAAAGTCGCTCTCCAAAGAACCCTCTTAAGGACAGCGAATGTTCAGGTTGTGGCCAACTCTCCAACAAGCAGGAATAGCAAGAAAAAAAATAAAGAAGTTGTCAGACATACTTGTTTAGCTAAGTGCTATGTTACTTCTACCTTTCACTTGTTAAGTGTTCAACATGTTAATCATTTGTGGTTTGTGTTCTGCTCAGTTATTTGCCCAGTTGGCATATCTCGAGGCCTAGCATTGTTAAATGCTAAATATTGAACCTAGTTATGTAATGTGAGTGTTGAGCCTGGGTCATGGGTTTATCTGCCCAATTGGATATCTTGAGACCTGGCATTGTTAAATGTTGAACCTAGTTATGTGATGTTGAGTAACCTGGATTTCTCAAAAATTTTCCTTTGGGAAATGTTGACTGTTTGTGCCTGTACATGTACTAAATGCACATCACAAAATCAACTCCGAAGGAGCACATAGAAAATTGCATCAGACTGAACACTGCACATGTACTCAGAACTGAATTACATTGACTTGGCACAAATTGAATCTGAAATATGTTCCCGTATGACAAAAACAAACATGGTAATTCCATATGTTCCAGTATATATTTCAGGTTCAAATCAGTTACAAAAGTCAAGGTAGACAAGCCAACAGAGTCACCACAATCAAATCATCACTAGCCAGGTACAGTATACTTGCATATGTTCCAGTATGACAAAAACAAACATTACAAACTACAGTCCAAGCAGCTAAGCCCACTAACTTCACTAGCATTTTGTTATCCTCCTTTTATTTCAGCTCGAAGTCTACACATTTAATTCTTCAGTACGGATGGAACAACAAGCATTTGTTACTTCACAACATTCAAATCACCCACATGAAAAAATAACAATGATTTTTTTTTTTGCTTCAGAATTTGTATTCAAACTACTGCCCCTTCGATCCCAGTTAAAAAAACAGTACTGAATGCCATTCTACAAAGGAAATACAACAAAATTATGAATATGAAAATTTGAAAAATCAAGCGAAATAAGCTATTGGAATGATGTTATTGCATTTGTCACCTTCTGCATCGCCATGAGGGAGGCATCTGATTGCGTGAGAGGAGGTGCTCCAGATGGTCGGCGGGGCCGGAGTGGATGGCATTGGTGGCGACGGGAGGTTGGAAGTTTGGACAACAACGGGAGTGGAAGGACCCGGCGACGGCGGGAGAGAGGGAGTGAGGGACTTGGGCGGCGGCAGCGGGAGTTGGGGATTGGACGCCGGTGAGGCCAGAAGAGCCGACCATGGCGGCGCAGGTCTAGGGCTCCAAGAAGGCGATGAGCTCGAATAGAATGAGCTGAAAATCGAAATTCGATTTTGGACCGATTTTCGTCCGGTCAGAAAAAAGTCGAAAACGAACGAGTTGGAAGTTAAAAAATACACTAATCTAATCATCATTTGAAAATTTTACAGCATCATTAACATTAACTTAAGACCTCACACAAAAAATTTTTAAAATTTTATGACACTTCTGGATAAATTTTTCTAAATTTTTTAAATTTAAATTTGTATTGGATCGGTTTACCAACCGATTTCAAAAGCCAAACGGCTCGATAGGGTCTATTATTGTTGATACAACCGATTTCAAAAGCCATACGGCTCGATAGGGTCTATTATTGTTGATAGTTGAAACCCTGGAATGGGTTGTGTGTGTGTGCATCTGGTTTGGTCAACTTGATGACATGCAGCCAGAGGTGAGGTCATTTTGGTCCATACAAAAATATGGGAACAAATACGGTAGGTGTATTAGGGGAAAATGGCATGTAATCCTCCGTAATGGCATATTTCTAAACAATAGTGGTATGTTTCCAAGAAGAAATGAGGAGTGGCATATCTCTAAAATAGGCATAAGGAGTGGCTTATATCATAGTTTCCCCAATATTTTAGAGCCTGGACTGTGCGAAGGGACGGCGTGTGGGTCGGCGTCAGAGTTTGCTCAAACATAAATTTCATGCCGGTGAATTTTAAAATATGTTTCATCAGGAGATTAAAGTCCCTCTGTGTTCGGTGGGAGGAACCACCGGGTTGATTATGATTAGTGTTATTCATTCGAAATATTTACAATAGAATGATAATTTGCTTCAGAAAATTGTAGGACACCTATCTGGACTTTCATTTTGAACTTTGAAGATTTTCATGTATTATTCGTCAATAATGTATGATTTTGTACTTTTGGAAATTATTCATACGAACGAAAAGGTATCCCCTTACTCCCAAACTTAGATGGTAAATCCCATTATCAAAAACACAAAAGTCGATATAAATTTTCTATATGAAAATTGGAACTAGTAACAACTCAAAAAGTATATATCTATTGTTGAGAAATTAGACATTTTCCAGATTAAATTCCGAATATAAATCATGAACAACATCACAGAAACTAGCATGTATATCTCTAACATACTAGATAGCACGAACATTATGATCATCTTGATAAACATGATTAAACACAAGATTAGAACAGAGTGAACGTACTGAGCAGTAAGAGGATGACGGCTGCGGTCAAGGCATGATTCTTGGCGTTGATGTAGTAGGTGCGGTTGCGGTGTTGACGAGGTCGACGGTGACGGCGTCGCAGAGTCACCGGCCACGCTACGCCCAAAGTCAGGAGAGGAAGACGAGCCGTGGTGACGAACTCGAGCGATCGCCGCATGAGCGCTTCTAAAACCTTATTCGCCCTCTCCTGGTGCGGGATCTCGAGGACAAAGGGTTCCGAGACTGCTCTCCCGATGCAGATGCACGCGGCGCCGGATGGAGAAGATTACGACGGCGGCGGCGGCAATGTAGAGGTGGTGACTGTGATCGAACATGACTCGTGCCACGATCGGAGGAGTCTCATTATGGGAGTCCTTATCTCATCGCAACTGCATGATTTAATTCGAGTAGCAAAAGAATAAACCGCAAAAGGAAGCCGCGTCTGCGCAAGGCCTGGACCGGATTTCGGCGGACCATTCAAGGCGAGTGACGCCTGCGCGCGTGCGCAGGCGAGGCGCGTGTGGGCTTTCTCCCTTTCTCCCACATGGTTCTACCATGGTGAATCACACTCCACTATATAAACTAGTGTTCACCACTTTAGGCTAGCAATGTGGGACTATTCATAGTGCACATGCCTCCTCATGAGTGGACCTTTGAGATTTTCTAGGAATTATTTATCTTAATTAAGTGGGCCAAGCCCAAATAATCCAACATCTATCACATACATCTTTTGTGTAGATTAAACAACATAGAGGGTTTATGTAACACATGCTAGGCTATAAGATGAATTTTGCCCACCACTTCCATCCACCGTGTCACCTAAAATTCTGAACCAAACCTGTCTCCGCAGTCTCCCCCAGCTAGCCGCATCAAAATTTAATCAAGGCCAAAAAAGTGACAAGCCAAATAAAGTGACACACCCGGCGAAGATTCGTTCAACTGAGCTCAACGCAAGTCCGGCAACGTCCTAGCCAACACAGCGGTATCCAAAGGCAAGAGAGACGTAAATCCAATCCATCAGCGACTAGTATCGCTCTCACTTTCTCTCTTTTGCTTAGCGTATACTAGAATTTTGTTGATGTGTCAAGTGGGCTAGCGTTTGTAGCATTTGCATCATCGTCTGTCAAGAACTATCCCCGATCTAATCTGTTGTCGATCAAATGGAATTTGACTTATTTGGACTTGGATGCTCCTATGTTAAGATTTCGTTAACTTATGTTTGTTTTAAACACTATATGTTTGTGGATTATGTACTCTAAATCCTAATATTCTGTGTTGAAACTTGTGTTTTCGCGTTTGCATATTATCCGACTAAATATTCGGTTTCGCTTCCGCTCGATCCGACTCCGATTACTATCCGTTTATTATTATCCGATACCGATTTAATATCCGATCCGCTTTTAAATTATCCAGATCAGATCCGCATCCGTGAAAAAAATGTGAGCGGATATGGAAATGCAACTATCCGACCGAATCCGCTCCGTTTTCATCCCTATGTCTCCCCAGCTAGCCGCATCAAAATTTAATCAAGGCCAAAAAAGTGACAAGCCAAATAAAGGTTAGTTCATTGGCTACCAAAATTTGGTGGCTAATTTAAGTACCACTTGTCATTAGAGCGCGATACGGGGTGAAGTGAAGGAAAATATGGTGAGGTGAAGTGAAGGAAAATTCAATGTCCACAAAAAAATTAATTTGGTCACTAACTTGGGGACGAAAATCCACTCTCATGCCCGTTCTCTCTATGTTCCTTCCTTACTTTGACCCAATTTTAACCTCTTGTTCACTACCAAGTCTGATCTCCTGAATAGTTTACTCCCAAAAGCACAAATCATTGACCAACATGCACATTAAGCTCTGACAAGATCATTCCAAAACTGATCAACAAACAAAACTTTGGCCTCAAAGTCCCAAACACGATCTCTACCTCACAGATTACTCGACCAAGTGTGCTCAATCTCTCCGATAGGGCGGTAAATGAACTGAGCTCGAGCGAGCCTGGCCTTCCAGGCTTGAGCTCGGTAAGGCTTGAATTGAGTTCGAGCCGAGCTCTAGTTGAGCTTCGAGCCGAGCTCGAGCCACCTCAACTTAGGCTCGAGCTCGGCTCGGTCCAAACTCGAGTAAGCTTAAGCTCGGCTCAACTAAGCTCGATAAGCTTGATAAGCTCGAATAAGCTCGGTTATTCTGGTAGGCTTGGTAGGCTCGGTAACAAGATCGAGTAAGCTCGGTAACAAGCTCAACTCGAGGAAGCTCGGTCCAGACTTGAATAGGCTCGCGAACTATTCGAGCTCAGCTTGGCTAAGCTCGCGAGCTCAAACTCGAGCTCAAGTTCGACTCGTTTGGAGTTCAAGCCGAGCTCGAGTAGCTCGCGAGCCTCGTGCGTTTTTTACATCCCTACTCTCCGATGGCATGTACCTTTCATTGAAATACCAGCACAGAGCAGCATATCATACAAGAGAAACTTATAGCTAAGCTTAAGGCAGATTAGGAGGCTCAACATCTATATAAGAATTAGTAATATTTTTTCTTAGATTAGAACTAGTAGTCTTAATTGGAAATTCAGATGGACGCGATGGAGGAGCACTGCACTCGCGTCTTCTTAGCATCCCGCGCTGGGTCAGTGTCAAAGCAGCCAATTGGAAAGGGGAACAAGCGTCCTGAACCGAATGGTTCGAGCAATTTCATTAACGGATGATACAAAGATTCTAAAGAACATTTCAAGAATTTATACCATCTTATCATGTATCACATGGTTCCGTCTAGCCAACTCACTACTGCGGATCGGGCATACACAAGCGGTTCAAACGCTTTGAAGCGGTTTTAGAACCGCTTGGCAAATCATGAGTGATACCCGTCGGGTATCTGCAAGCGTTCCCAACCGCTTCTGGTTAGACACTTTCACAAGCGGTTGGTATTACCAACCGCTTGTGGAGAGGCTCTGTAACATTCCGAATTTTTTCGATTTCCTGAGTTTGAAAATTTAAAATTCGAACCCGTGAAAATTTTCTTGAACTTAACCTAGCTTAAATTGAATTTTCAAAGTCAACAAGAATTTAATTTGATTAATCCATATGTCAAATTAATTATTTCTTATTTTATTTGGGTTCCTTGTGCTTCATATGATTTTTACGTAGTTTTGGGGATTTTTCCTATTTTATTTGATTTTTACTTGAATTATTTGAAGCTTATTCGATTTTATGGATTTCTTTAATTCAGCAATTCTTTTCGGCCAGAATACTGCTCTTTCCACCTCGCCCACATCGCTCAACTGCCCGGTCCACGGTGCCCCGCATGACCCAAAACACTAAAACCCTAAACCTAATCAAGCCCGACCGTTGGATGTTGATCCAACGGTCAACACTTGTCCCGTCCCCGCGAGTGAAGAAGGCCGTCCGATCAATCTTCGTGATCACGATCCCGCGGCGCCCACGTAGCCTTCGCGCCGCCGCCACAGAAACCCTAGCCGACGCCGTTCTTGGCGTCCCCGTGTTCTACGCGACTCCTAAGGCTATTTAAGGCCTCTCCGCTTTATGCGTCGCGACCGCCACCCGCGCCGCCTTTTTCCTCAAACCTCGCCGCGGAGACGTCGCGAGTGCGCGTGCGACCTCGCCAAGTAGCTTCATAGCGCAAGACGAAGTTTTCCGTCGGGTTTTCTTCATCTCCGGTGAGTCTCCGGCGACATCGCTTTGCATCTTCAAACTCCTCGAGTCACCCTTGTTCTTTTGCGCCGCACACGAGATCTCCTCATCGCTTTTGCGTCAGAACGCCGTCTTCTTCAAGTCCGCCGCCCCCGCTAAAGCCCCCGCCGTCGACTCTCCGAGCAATCTCCACTGCCGTCGCTTCAAAGAACGCCGGATCTGCGCGCCAAGCATTGGGTAAGCCAACCCTTCTGGCCATTCCTTTGACGTTCGATTTGTAGTCGCGTTGCCGCCATCCGCCTTTGTCACTTGCCATGTCAATGCCATGTGTTACCATATGTGTGCATCGCATAGTTGTAGATCCACATGTCACGCCACCGAGGGTCCTGGTGCTTGCGTGTCGGCCACATTGTCACCACGAGTGCACCGTCTCATCGCCGTAGGTCCACGTGGCGCCACGTGCGAGCCACGTGTGTGCCACGGTGTCGCCATGTCAGCCCTAGATCGTCACGCAAAGCGCCACCTCCGATGACGCAGGTGTCGCCTCGTCACGCCATGTGTCGCCGTCATCGCCACGTCCCAGCGACCACGTCGATGCCAACTCACCGCCACGTAAACCCTAATTCACCGTGGGCCTCTCGTCATCCGTAAGCCGTGAACCCGGTCCATGTGAACCGTGTCACCGTCACGAGGGGCCCGTGATGTCGGCGACACGAATATTTCGTTTAATCGCTGAAAAATCCGAAAAAACCCAAAAATCAACCAATCACAGCGCGACACGTGTCAGTGCTATTTATTTCTGGATTTTCTCCCATTTAAAACTTCGGAAGCCCCGTTCTCCTCCGTTTGAACTCCGAATTGAACGATTCAAATTTCTAAATTCATATAAAATCAAGATCTATCTGTTGGTATCATTTTTATGAATTTTTGGATTTTATTTATTTCGGTTTTATTTATTCTTGCCTCGTTTTGCGGTTACAGTGTAGACTTTGCGCTATGCGGTTGAGCAAGAGGAGTATCCAAATGAGGCTACAGCAATGGAGAGGGTGAAGGCAAGTCTCCTTGACCATGTTGAACCAAAGATTTATGAGATGCTATCTTGTTTTAATTATTGCATGCCTATTAATTGCGCACGGTATTTTAATGCCATTTTAAATGCTTAGATAAATGCCACATTGTTATGTCACATTGATATTCATTATGTTAGCCATTGTCACCCTAGGAAAAATTAGTACTATTAATAATAATCATTTTTGGTATTATGGAACGGTAGAAATTGCTTAGCCAATGCTTAATCACGTCGGTACCTTACCATTATGGAAATGATTTCATTTTGATGTAAATTGAATTGTGAAAAATGATGGCAATTGGTGTTGCCGGTATTAATTTGAAATTAAAAGGTGAAAACCGATTTAGACCAGGCGGATTGGTTGAATGGCGGTGCGGGATGCACAAAATGTTTGGAATGTGATTGTCCGCCCTAGTCAAGTAAGGACCGGTCGTGTGTTACCATGGGCCATGCTATACAGTACAACCACATGTCTATATGGGTACGACCTGGCTAAGTAATTTGCATGTATCGTTATTTGACTTCGCCATTTGGATGTGTGGTTGCCGGGATGGTACTTGCAAGGCGCAAGAGGGGGCTTCTGTACTGGGTGGGATGCCCTAACAGCGGTGAAACCTTAGCGGGCGGGGTCGGTAGCGGTATATGCATTGTAAAGGCCTTGTCATGATCTCCCTGCCGGCACACCAAAGGAAGTGTGTCAATAGCTTGGCGCAAGGGGTTGATCATGTCGTGTGGGTAAAGTGTACCAGCTCTGCAGAGTCTTAAAAACTACTTAAGTAGCCGGGCCTACGGATAAGGGCAAGCGTGGAACGTTTTCACATAGTAGATTTTTCTGGTTTTGGTTTTAAAATGGAATTGATGGATTTGGTTTAAAAAATGAAAATGTGGTTGGGAATCCGGGAGCGGCTAGAGCTCCGGATCTTAGTTTGGCGGCTAGAGCCAACCAGGTAGATGGAACCTGGAAATTATTATACTTCAATTTAATTAATTATGCTATTTACACTTTTGTTAAATGCTGCTTCATGAAATTATTACTTGTATTTAAATTCCAATTTCACTTTATGCAAATGAACCATATATGCCATCCTTTGTTTAAGCCATGCATCTAGTTATTTGCATTACGTTTTCGAGACTTGCGAGTATGTTGCATACTCACCCTCGCTTTTTATTGCAGGGGCTACTTATTCAATAAAGCGATGAGGAGATCGAGCAAAGTGTACCGTTAGACATACGTGGAGAGGACTATGAAGAGGATGACGACTTCGATCTTCTAGGGAGGCGTACGGTCGGTTGCTGTGGGCTAAGCGATTGGCTCTTTGTGTTCTACATTTCACAAGCTACATTTACACTTCAGTAGTAAGGCTTCATACTTGTAATAATGTGATGATGTTGCTACACTCTTTGCTTAATACGCTTATGAACTTTGATATGTCCGTATTATCATCATCAGTATCTTTGTGTGCGCTAAATTTGTTCTCGGACTAGCGCGGTTGAAACACGGAGGGTTGGATTGGGTAAATCCGGGTCCCCACAGAGGTAGTATCGAGCCATATCGATCGTAGAGGTCGCAACCCTAGTTAGAATAGTCGTTAGAACTTCAAAATTATTTTTGAAATCAAACCAACAAATTGATAATTAATAGTTATCTCTCTCTTACCTTATTCTCGGGCTCTTATTTCTTTCCTCTTCTAACATTATTTTGAAATTTAAATTGATCTCACCTCATAAAATATCTCTAAGAATCGGGCTTACGCAAGTATTACAAGCAACAAAGAGGATGACCAAGATTCTTCATCAAATAGCGAGGCAGAGTCACCGAAAACACCTTGTCGTGAATGATTGCTATGAAGAATAAGTATTAGTGCCACATCATTTCTTCTTCGCTTAGTAATCGGAGTTTATTGAGTTTTATTGTTTGTCTGGTTGGGTGTATTATGCACTTGCCCCGCATGGTGTTACTGACCACCTTTTGTGAGAGTTCTCATTTTCCGTCTTGCACGGAATGGCTATCTTTTCCTTCTCTTCTTATCTTTTGCTTTTATCCTCTTGTCTTGTGCTAACTTTTCCTTGACTATTGCTTCAGATGGAAGGTCGTGCCGAGGCCGTGGTCGCAGAGGCGTGGCCGTGGTCGTGGTCGGCAGTGCCACGGTGCAGAGAGCTCTTCAGAGCAGCAGTGAGTCGAGTCGCCACCGCCACCACCACCGCTTATTCGGCCCAGATAGCCGATCTGCATAGCAGATGATGGCCATGCGGCTACAGCATCTGCAGCATCGGCACGTAACATGGTGCACAACCAAAGCGGTCGCACCGGCTCAGCCCAAATTTTTCACCGCAATCGAGGCTTGGGGAGTTCATGAGGACTCGACCGCCTACCTTCTCAGCGCAGGAGAGCCTCTAGAGGCGCTGTGCCGAGAGACATCGAGAAGAAGCGGCATTTTGCCCAAAGGCAATGACAGAGAGAAGGTGCTCGCCCGACCATCACCGGTGAAGGCGAGTAGACCACTTGGTGGGACAACCTCTTTGTCTTTGCTCATCGGGATGCCCAAAGCGATCACTTGGGAGGAGTTCTCGAGGCCTTCAGATCGCTCACGTACTGCGGGCATCATTGAGATGAAGAAGAGGGAGTTCGTGAAGCTTCGTCGAGGCAACCAGAGCGTGTCCGAGTACCTCGGTCGAGTTCACTCATTTGGCGAGGTATGCGCCTGAGGATGTGGCTACCGAGCGGCTCAAGATCTGGAGGTTCATGGAGGGTGCGGACCACGATATCAAGGTTCACTTGTGGCCTTTGACTTCCCCAACTTCAAAGACATGGTGAACAAGGCCCTAGTGCGAGGAGGATGCTCGGCTGTCAAGAAGGCTGAAGTCGCGCAAGAGGAAGATGGCCATCCACTCTCAGCAGGAGCTAGTGGATCTCGCTTGGCGCTTTCCACCATAGCAGTCGGCGAGGACACTGCCCAGGAGCACCGCGACTCCTACTTCGGTCGCGCCAATTGCTCGGGGACAGAATAGTTTGCCCGGTAGCGAGCAGAGGGAACACCAACGCCGCAGAGTCCGGTGCTTTAAGCGCCAGCGGTTGGGTCACTCGCGTATTTGTCCTCGAAGCGTCAACCCGTGGCCTTGATGCCGTTCACCTTGGGAGCCCGGCTTCCAGACACCGGCTCGGGGATCAGCCGTGGTCGCCTCACACCCCGGGACTCAGCGGCCGTATGGGAGGGCGTGTCAACCATGTGGCTCGCAGAGGAGGCTCGGGAGGCATCGATGTGGTCTTGGAGTGCGTTTCTTGTCAATTCCATACCCGCCATGGCTTTATTGATTCGGGGAGCATCCCATTCTTTTATTTGAAAAATTTTGTTGATCGCTTTGGTTTTGAGACTTTGGCTCTTAAGATTCCCATGATTGTTCAATCAAGGAAAGGAGATGAGGATCGATTTGGTGTGCCCAAGTGCAACCATAGTCATCAATGGGGTAGATTTTCTTGCAAATCTCATTCTCTTGGACTCAAAGGGGTTAGATGTCATCCTCGGGATGGGTGGTTGACCAAGTTCAAGGGTCAAATTGATTGTGCCGGCCAACCATCATTCTCACCAACGTCTGAGGGCATCGCGTGGAGTTCAAGCCGGATCGATCGTTGGGAGAAGTGCATGTTGAACAAGTTTGAAATCACTTTGGAGAGTGTGCCTGTGGTGGCGAGTACCCGATGTGTTCCACGAGGATCTGCCGGGCATCTTGCTTTGATCGGAGATCGAGTTCACCATAGAGCTTGTTCAAGTGCATGCTCCAATTTCAAGAGGCCATACCGCATGCCGCAAATGAGCTCATGGAAGTGAAGAAGCAAGTAGAAGAGCTGCTAGAGAAGGGGTTCGTTCGTCCGAAGTTAAATGCGCCTTGGGGAGCGCCAGTCTTTGCTTGTGAAGAAGAAGGACAACGACTTGAGGATGTGCGTCGATTACAGAGCTCTGAATGAAGTCACCATCAAGAACAAGTACCCATTGCCCAGGATCGACGATCTGTTTGATCAGTTGAAGGGTGCTTGTATCTTCTCCAAGATCGATCTGCGATCTGGCTATCATCAGGTGAAGATCAGGCCGCAGGATATTCCTAAGACGGCCTTCACCACTCGGTATGGGCTGTATGAGTACCGATCATGTCCTTTAGTCGATAGCGCCCGGCGTATTTCATGAATCTGATGAACAAGGTGTTCATGGATTATCTGGATAAGTTTGTTGTGGTGTTCATCGACGACATTCTTATCTATTCTCGAGATGAGTCCGAGCATGCAGGACATTTGAGAATGGTCTTAGAGAAGCTCCGAAGTCACCAGCTGTATGCCAAGTTCAGCAAGTGCGAGTTCTGGTTGACAGAGGTTGCTTTTCTGGGTCACGTCATTTCTGCCGGAGGAGTCTCAGTTGATCCTAGCAAAGTGAGAGATGTGCTTGATTGGAAGCAGCCGAAGTCAGTGCCGGATATCAGGAGTTTCCTTGGATTGGCAGGATACTACAGGAGGTTCATTGAGGGATTCTCGAAGCTTGCCAGACCAATGACTCAATTGCTGAAGAAAGAGAAGAAATTTGAATGGAGTGAAGTCTCATGAACGAGTTTTGAGGTGTCAAGAAAAGATTGACTACTGCCCGGTGCTTGTTTGCGGACATCGAAGGATTTCGGATCTCTGCGATGCTTGGCGTGGTCTTGATGTGTTCTCATGCGGGAGGGCAAAGTAGTCGCCTCGCCTCGCGACAATTGCGACCACATGAGCGAACTATCAACCCATGACACGGAATTGGGCTGGCATGTTGTGCATGCGTTGAAGATCTGAGGCACTATCTCATTGGGAGCAGATCACGAGATCTTCACTGGACCACAAGAGTCTGAAATACATCTTCACTCAGCAAGATCTCGAACTTGAGGCGAGAAGATGGTTAGAGCTGATAAAGGACTACGATGTGGGCATTCATTACCATCCTGGTAAGGCGAATGTTGTTGCCGATGTTCTGAGCCGGAAGAGCTACTGCAACACTTTGGTGGGTCAGCCTGCGCTTCATGAGGAGTTTCAGCGTCTGAATCTGGGGTTGGTAGAGGAAGGATCTGTTGCTGCTTTGGAGATTCAGCCGACCCTGGTGGATCAAATCAAGAAGTTGCAGAAGTCTGACAAGGAAGCCGAGAGGATCAAGGAAAGAATCAAGGAAGGAAAAGCCCGGGGTTCTCGAAGATCAGAGAGATGCAGATTTGGCTTGGGAAGAGCATCTATGTGCGAACGAGTAAAGAGCTCAAGCGGTGATCTTGGAAGCACATGAGTCGACATACTCTATTCATCCGGCAACACCAAGATGTATCATGACCTTCGGCTGTTTATTGGTGGCAGCGAATGAAGAAGGAGATTCTTGAGTTCATAGCCTTGTGCGATGTGTGCCCGAAGTCAAAGCCGAGCATCGAGGCCAGCAGGATCATGATGCAGCCATTGAGAGTACACAGTGGAAGTGGGAAGAGATTGGCATGGATTTCATCACAGGACTTAGAGGACCGTGTCAGCTATGACTTCGATTTGGGTTATCGTGGATCGATTGACTAAAGTGGCCCATTTCATCCCAGTGAAGACAACCTATACAGGAGATAGGCTTGCAGAGCTGTACATGACTCGGATTGTGTGTATGCATGGTGTGCCCAAGAAGATTGTTTCAGATCGGGGCACTCAATTCACATCTAGATTTTGGCAAAAGTTACAAGAAGCATTAGGCACCAATCTGAACTTCAGTACGGCTTATCATCCCAGCATGATGGGACAGACAGAGCGGGTGAATCAGTTCGGAGGACATGTTGAGAGCTTGTGCCTTTGTCAATGCAGCTAGTTGGGATCAGATGTTGCCATATCGAGTTCTCCTACAACAACAAACTATCGAGGCTAGCTTGCAGATGGCACCATTTGAGGCTCTAGATGGGAGGAAGTGCGAACACCGCCTCTGTGGCACGAGACGGAGATCGCCAAATCTTGGACAGAGATTCTGCAGCGGTCGAGGATCAAGTGAACATGATTCGAGGAGAGGTTGAGGGCAGCTTGATCTAGACAGGAAGAGCTAGGCAGATAGTCGCAGATGGGCGTTGACCTTTGCTCTGGTGATCATGTTTATCTGAAGGTCTCCCCACTCAAGGGAATCGTCGATTAGGAGTTCGGGGCAAGTTGGCACCGAGATTCATTGGACCTTTCGATTCTAGCCGAAGAGGGAAGTGGCGATCGGCTAGAATTGCCACCGCAGATGTCAATGTGCATGACGTGTTCCATGTGTCACAGATTGAGAAGTGTCTCCAGTCGAGCGGCGCAGATCGCGTTGAAGATGTTGAGCTGCATGAAGATCTCACATATCCCGAGTACCGATCCGGATCTTTGGATGAAGGCGAGCCAGAACAGAACGGGGTGATCAAGTTACGCAAGGTGCGATTGGAGCAACCATCCGAAGAGGAAGCCACACGGGAGAGCGAGGAGGATCTTGACGGACTACTGACCTTTTTCTGGTTAGTTCCAAATCTCGAATTCGAGATTTCTTGTTAGGGGGGGAGGTTTGTAACATTCCGAATTTTTTCGATTTCCTGAGTTTGAAAATTTAAAATTCGAACCCGTGAAAATTTTCTTGAACTTAACCTAGCTTAAATTGAATTTTCAAAGTCAACAAGAATTTAATTTGATTAATCCATATGTCAAATTAATTATTTCTTATTTTATTTGGGTTCCTTGTGCTTCATATGATTTTTCTGTAGTTTTGGGGATTTTTCCTATTTTATTTGATTTTTATTTGAATTATTTGAAGCTTATTCGGATTTTATGGATTTCTTTAATTCAGCAATTCTTTTGGGCGAGAATCTTGTTCCTTTCCACCTCGGCACATCCTTTGTTCAATCTGGCCGGTCCACGGTACAATCACAAGGCCAAAACACTAAAACCCTAAACCTAATCAAGCCGGCCGTTGGATGTTGATCCAACGGTCAACACTATCCGTCTCATGAGTGAAGAAGGCCGTCCGATCAATCTACGCATCTCGATCCACGTCGTCCACGTAGCCTTGCTTGCCGCCGTCACAGAAACCCTAGTCAAGACGCCGTTCTTGGCGTCCGTGCCCTACGCGACTCCCAAGGCTATTTAAGGCCTCTCCGTTTTGCGCGTCACGACCGCCACTCCGCGCCGCCCTTTTCCCCTCAAACCTCGCCGGCGGAGCGTCGCGGTGCGCGTGCGACCTCGCCAAGTAGCTTCACTTGCGCCGAAGTTTTCCGCCGGGTTTTTCTTCATCTCCGGTGAGTCTCCGGCGACATCGTTTGCATCTTCAAACTCCTCGAGTCACCCTTGTTCTTTTGCGCCAGACCTGAGATCTCCTCATCGCGTTTTGCGTCGAAACGCCAGCGTCTTCTTCAAGTCCGGCCAGTCCCCGCTGAAGCCCCACCGTCGACTCCCTCCGACAATCTCCACCGCCCGATCGCCCAGCAACGGCTGGATCTGCGCCAAGCACTGTTGGGTAAGCCAACCCTTCGGTCATTCCTTTGACGTTCGATTTGTAGTGCGTTGCACCGTCATCTGCCTTGTCACTTGCCATGTCAATGCCATGTGTTACCATATGTGTGCCATCGCATAGTTGTAGATCCACATGTCACGCCACCGAGGGTCTTGGTGCTTGCGTGTCGGCCACATTGTCACCACGAGTGCACCGTCTCATCGCCGTAGGTCCACGTGGCGCCCGCGTCGAGCCACGTGTGTGCCGCGGTGTCGCCATATCGCCCTAGATAAATCCGTGTGCGTCACTCACGCGATGGCATACAGGTGTCGCCTCGTCACTGCCATGTGTCGCCGCGTCATCGCCACGTGCCAGCCACGTCGATGCCAACTCACCGCCACGTAAACCCTAATTCACCGTGGGCGTCTCGTCATCCGTAAGCCGTGAACCCAGTCCATGTGAACCGTGTCACCGTCACGAGGGCCCCGCATGTCAGCGACACGAATATTTCGTTTAATCGCTGAAAAATCCGAAAAAACCCAAAAATCAACCAATCACAGCGCGACACGTGTCAGTGCTATTTATTTCTGGATTTTCTCCCATTTAAAACTTCGGAAGCCCCGTTCTCCTCCGTTTGAACTCCGAATTGAACGATTCAAATTTCTAAATTCATATAAAATCAAGATCTATCTGTTGGTATCATTTTTATGAATTTTTGGATTTTATTTATTTCGGTTTTATTTATTCTTGCCTCGTTTTGCGTGTTGCGCGTGTAGACGGCGTAGCGGTTGAGCAAGAGGAGTATCCAGCGGAGGCTACAGCAGCGGGAGAGGGTGAAGGCAAGTCTCCTTGACCATGTTGAACCAAAGATTTATGAGATGCTATCTTGTTTTAATTATTGCATGCCTATTAATTGCGTACGGTATTTTAATGCCATTTTAAATGCTTAGATAAATGCCACATTGTTATGTCCACATTGATATTCATTATGTTAGCCATTGTCACCCTAGGAAAAATTAAGTACTATTAATAATAATCATTTTTGGTATTATGGGAGCGGTAGAAATTGCTTAGCCAATGCTTAATCACGTTGTTACCTTACCATTATGGAAATGATTTCATTTTGATGTAAATTGAATTGTGAAAAATGATGGCAATTGGTGTTGCGGTATTAATTTGAAATTAAAAGGTGAAACTGATTTAGACCAGGCGGATTGGTTGAATGGCGGGTGCGGGATGCACAAAATGTTTGGAATGTGATTGTCGCCCTAGTCAAGTAAGGACCGGTCGTGTGTTACCATGGGCCATGCTATACTGTACAACCACATGTCTATATGGAGTACGACCTGGCTAAGTAATTTGCATGTATCGTTATTTGACTTCGCCATTTGGATGTGTGGTTCTTGGGATGGTACTTGCAAAGCAAGAGGGGCTTCTGTCTTTGGGTGGGATGCCCTAACAGTGGTGAAACCTTAGCGGGCGGGTCGATGGCGGTATATGCATTGTAAAGGCCTTGTCATGATCTTCTGCGGCACACCAAAGGAAGTGTGTCAATAACTTGGCGCAAGGGTTGATCATGTCGTGTGGGTAAAGTGTACGACTCTGCAGAGTCTTAAAACTACTTAAGTAGCAGGGCCTACGGATAAGAACAAGCGTGGAGCGTTTTCACATAGTAGATTTTTACGGTTTTGGTTTTAAAATGGAATTGATGGATTTGGTTTAAAAATGAAAATGTGGTTGGGAATCAGGGGCGGCTAGAGCTCCGGATCTTAGTTTGTGACTAGAGCCAACGGTAGATGGAACACAGAAATTATTATACTTCAATTTAATTAATTATGCTATTTACACTTTTGTTAAATCTTTGCTTCATGAAATTATTACTTGTATTTAAATTCTAATTTCGCTTTATGCAAATGAACCATATATGCCATCCTTTGTTTAAGCCATGCATCTAGTTATTTGCATTACGTTTTCGAGACTTGCGAGTATGTTGCATACTCACCCTCGCTTTTTATTGCGGGGGCTACTTATTCAATAAAGCAGATGAGGAGATCAGAGCAGGCAGTGTACCGTTCGACATCTGTGGAGAGGACTATGAAGAGGATGACGACTCGATCTTCTAGGGGGCGTACCGATCGGTTGCTGTGGGCTAGCGATTGGCTCTTTGTGTTCTACATTTCATTGCTACATTTACACTTGACCGTAAGGCTTCATACTTATAATAATGTGATGATGTTGCTACACTCTTTTGCTTATCTGATTATGAACTTTGATATGTATACGTGTTATCATCCTTTGTATCTTTGTGTCGCTTAAACTGTTCTGGACTAGCGCGGTTGAAACAGGAGGTTGGATTAGGTAAATCCGGGTCCCCTGAGAGGCTCTCAAAGCGGTTGGTATTACGAACCGCTTGTGGAGAGCTCTCTCCTAGCGGTTGTAGTTACCAACCGCTGTGAGAAAGTAACAACCACAGCGTTTTGAATATATTCAATATAGAATATGTTTTGAGAGGTGTTTTTGATATAGATTTTGACAATTAAAATAAATAGATCTCTGAGGAGTTTTTTGACACAATAATTAAATATATATTATTCATGCGTACTCATTGAGATAATTACGGGTTCATTTACGAAAAATCTGAACTTAATAGACTAAAAATGAACAAGTTGATGAACACACATGAAATAATAAGCCACTTTTACAAGTTTCAAAGAATAAAGGGAATCTTGAGCTCATTTATTGCGTGCGTCGCTCTTTGTGCCCTTAGTGCGATGATGATGTCGATTCACTGTCCTTATTTGAGACAAGGTCTCCAACCATCCACGTGGAACTACGCCTTTGGTGGATACAATCTCATCGATAATAAAGCCGATGAGTTGTTCTTGAATTCTTTGCAACCGGTGCGGTGGGATCACGCCTTGCACATCGATGTTGGGCTGACAAAGCGGGAAGTAAATAAATCTCTGGACATGTAATTAAAGTGTAAGTACTAAGAAATTGACACATGTTCAATACATTACCTCGGCGTTGGTTGTCGGCACATCGCCATGGGTAATACATTGCATATAGTGGCACACATAATAGCCACATAAGTTGTTTCCTTCCGTTTGTTGTAGAACCTGCGATGAAATTTGGAAAAAAAATACAATTATTATTGGGATGAAAAATTGTTATTACGACATATATATTAATATTCTTTATCGTGCTCGAGTGCTTATTTGTACATCAAATTCATTCTCGAAATCTCCTTGGTGCTTCTTTGAAACTTTGCGAATGCCTGTGTGATCACGTTAGGTTAGTATGAATAGTAAATTATCAGAGTTGGAATTAGCAAAGTATTTCAATATATATAATAAGGAAAACTATCATATATGTATATGTGCTATATACCTATTTAAGGTGTCAATGATATATTGATAATTTTCCATCGAGTCCTTTTGAGTCTTCAACAATGATCTGGTGCTATCAAGCTTGATGACAAGAAGGATCGGTGAAACCTATTCATGTATTGCAACATATATGTAACTAGCTAGTAGTATTATCAATGCCTTGAAAAATATAACAATGAGAGGTTGTATATATCGTGCAGAAGTTGAAGGGCGAAATATGTATGGTTTGTAGTCTTGTCCCAAGAATGCATCGAGGATGTAATCTTCAACGACCTTTCGGCCATGGGTCAATCCAAAAGCGTACTCGTTAACAATCTACGGGTCGATGAAGCCCACGTTGAAGATGTTCTCTTTTCTACATCGTTGTATCTCCATTCTACATAGAAAAGGTATAAGTTTAAGAGTTGCAATTTTATTGTGCGAGGAAGCACAGTAAAGGTATGAGCTAGACACTTACGCACCGGCTGGCTCATGAGAGACACGTTGATGGAGTCGGCATGGTAAATATTGTAGAAGTCCTCGAATTGAGCCATATCTCGTTGTCCCCGCGATAGAAATCTTCTTCTTTGAAGCGGAGGGGAACATCGTTCTTCCTTGGCGGATTCTATCATGTACCATTCGTGAAATTGCCGTATCTTGGTTGGCGGATCCTTTATCTCTTTAGGGTCAATCAGGCTCTCGGCAACGTGATATTGCCATTTGACCTCTGCCATTGGAAGATCATCTATTAATCCAAGAGTCAGAGTCAGGCTGTGGGCGATTCTGCTTCCTTCATAAACCTCTCGAGGTTCTCACGATCTTAGTCTATCTTCTTCTTTCACTTCTTTGACCATGTTTATTCTTACATGCGCAGCCTTTGTTATTGTCCATTCATAGTTGGGCGACACAGCAGCGGTTTTTGCGGCATGTCGCGAAGTGTTCCGCCGCTTTCGATCAATTGGTACCTTCTTTGGCTCTGCTTTTTTTGGTGAAGTGTGCAGCCACTTGATTTCATGACGCGTCCTCTCCTCATTAGTCATATCATATGCCATCTTTGTAGGTTCCTTTATCTTTGTTGATGGTGGAGGAGGCCTTCTTGGGAAGCAGTGGAGGAGCCTTTCTCGCTATCGAGCTTCTTCCTCGGAGGAGATGGTGGAGGCTTGGTTTTTCTAGGGGGTTCGTTTTTGTTTGAGATGGTGGTGGCGGAGTAGGGCTTACGCATGGGCGGGTGGTGGAGGCGTGCTCTTCTTTTGCGGCGAGGCATTGCGTGGAGGTGGCGTTGGAGGGCGTGGGTTGCCGTGGTGGAGATGGCGCCTCCACCATCTGGAAATATGATGTACCGTTTATGAGGAGGATGACCGTGGAGGGCCTGTCCAAGATTGGTCACGCCGTCGCCTCCGGCAATATCGAGGTTAAGTTCGTCAAATCCGCTCAGCTCCTCCTCCGCGACCTTCGAGTAACCGGGGTATCTCGTTGCGATGGAACATCCGCCACTCCCGCTGGAAATGCCATGCCGTAAGCCACCTTGATGGAGAGGTTCTGGCGCATCAACGTGTAGCTCATACTAGCGGCGAACCCTTATGTCATCCACGGGGTAGCGGGCTGCAAGTTCTCCACTTGAGGGGCCGGTGGGCCTTGACTACTCTGCCGCCCGGGCTGATCCTGACGTCCGGTTGATTGCTCGGACCTAGTCCTGAAGCTTCTTGGGCAATCTGTACTTGTTGCGCAATTATGTCGCCGAGGCTAGCTTGGGTTGCTCACGAGCTCTTGTTCCAATTGGTACACTTTATATGCTTCTTTTGCTTTGCTTCTCTGCGGCTCACATGCGTATTCGTATCCTTGGCGAAACCATACTTCCACTGGCGTATGCTTGCCCATACCTCGTGTCCGTCCCGGTGCTCGGGGTTTTGAAGGGCATGTGTTAGCTCGTCATTCTCCCTATCCGCGCGAACGTACTGCACTGAGGCCGCTCGACATCTTGTACAATCCTTTGACCACCTCTTGCACTCTGGTGCCATCACCAAGCCGCCGTCATCCGAAAGGCTCCCCGTGACCCATGAACCAATTGCTGGGCGATCTTCCCACAAAGTGGTAGCCGGTATGGCGTCCTTCGCCATTAATTACGCTTCCCTTCTCCCATTTGATGCGGCCTTGAGGTATCCACGGTGCCAAGATGGTGGTGGTATTTCTTCATCGTGAATTGGCCTTGTTCTTGACTCGCGGCGGCCTTGAGTTGACGGCTTGTACTCCTCGAATGCTTGCGGTGATCCATGACTTAGGAAATTAGTTGAAGTCGGGTCTTTCTCCTTCGCACATACTTGCGGGTGAGGCGTCTTCCACGCTGAAACATGGTTGCCATTTTCTTCAAAGTGAATTTCTTGGCCTTATCTTGGACCCTTGAAATGTGAAATTTTCCTTAATATCTTGCGAGCATGTCCTTGGTAGCTTGAGGAACTTGGCCCATTTTTCGATGCTAATTGGGACTTGATCCCTCACGTGATAACCATAAGCATTGTTATGCGGACCAAGCTGCTGAAAAAGGGCAACAAGCATCCCTTCGTTGTTAAGCGTCGGTAAACATGTGCTTTGTGGATGGCTTCTTGTTAGGTCCCGATGCTTGGGTTGGTTGCTTTCGATGTACGGGGCTTGAAATACGCAAACATATGTATAAGCGTGTCGAGTGTATTATATTAATGAATCGAGGATTAATTAGTATGTCACGAGGATTATATTCTTCGGCTATACCTCGTCCTCGCGAGAACCGTTGTTCACGGACTCGGCGGCTCCGGCGTCAATGGCTTCATCGGTTTGCCGACCTCGGCGGCCTCACCGGCGCGGCGTTAGCATCACCTTCGATGCTACCCGGTAGCGATGGAGTCAACAAGCTGTTCTCCGCATCGAAATTAGGGTCACCACGTCTGGTTGCGCCATCTATCCTAATTCGAAAAAATGTTGACATAAACAACCATATTACTGATTACAACACAAGCATGATATATATACAATTTCACATATACTTATACAAATATAATATTATTTGGACTTGAAAATATACTAACACATTTCACATGATATATATACAATTTGATATTTCACATATACTTACACATTTCACATGATACATATACAATTGACAATTCACATATACTTACACATTTCATGATACATATACAATTGACAATTCACATATACTTACACATTTCATGATACATATACAATTGACAATTCACATATACTTACACATTTCACATGATACATATACAATTGACAAAAAAAATAATGAATCATTCTTATTCACACTAATATGATTTTCAAAAATGAAATAAGGTTATAAATCCACAACTAGAATGTTAGTAGTCTATTACACCAAAAGAAAAGCAATCAATCGGTTCCTTGTCAGCGAAACACGTCACCTCGTGGCCTTCTTCACCCGATGTATCGTATGCTCTCTGGCAGCCATGCTTTTGGAATTTGCGGTCTGATCAAAATCGAGCGAGGACCTTCTCAGCGGTGGCTTTTGATGCGCCCATGGACTCACCACGGCCCGACAGCGTCGTCGTTCTGCGTTGCCGCCCGTTCGTTGACCCATAAGGCGACATCGGTCTTGCAAATTCAACAGCATCTGACTTGACAACGTCAAATTCAAACAGGCTGAATTGCTAACTATATTCATTTGAAGAATAATGAAATGAACATTATATTTTTATTAACAAATTTTACCAGTCCTTATCTTCATCGATCGACCTCTTGCACTTAGTAGTGCCATAATTTGAGGATATCAATCTGGAATAAAGGATAGATGGTTATAACATGTCCCGGGGCATAAATGTTTTCACAAATTCTCTCTGCACATCTCCTTTGAAGTATAAGAGTTTGCTTGCAAAAGGCGATAAATGGCGATGATTACTCGAGACAAAAATCGGCTGCAAACGAGCGGCAAGTATCTTTGGGCATACACCCCTTCTTCCTCATCCCCTATTTTCTCTCATAGCCAGCCCTTCTTCCTCATCCCTCATTCTTCCCCTCATGATTTATATATAAAATCAGCATACACCTCGATCATCATCACATTACCCTGACAAGGCGCATCATCACGGCCTGACTAGGCGCATCATCACACCTAAAATGTCGTTTTACACCTCTTGGGCATTTGATAGAACACCTTGTGGGCAGCCGAATTAGAGAGGAGGAACGACGGAGTGCAGTTGTACCTCGGTCCTCCCGGTGGAATGGCGATGTGGCGGCGGCTTAGTGGCCTTACCTGCGTCGGCGAGTGGAGGAGGCCCGGCCGAGGTGGATGGCGGCGTGACGAACACCGGCTGGGGTGGAGTGGCGGAGGAGGGCGCCGGATGGAGGAGGAGGCAGCGTCTATGAGGGCGGCGCGCAGGTCTCGGCAGGCGGCAGCGGCGGCGGTCGGAACAGGAGGCGGCGGCGGCGGTGAGACACAGGAGGTGGAGGCGCGACGGGACTTAGAAAAATTTGGGGCCGAGGCGGGGACTTAGAAAAGTTGGTCTCTTTACCTTATCTGGGAACTCACTTCTACAAGCGGTTTTAAGACTAACGGTTGTGCAAGGCTTTTCTACAAGCGGTTGGTATTACAAGCGACTTGTAAAATATTTCTACTAGCGGTTTTAGAGCCAACCGCTTGTCTTGCTCACTTCTACAAGTAGTTCATATTACCAACGCTTGTAGAGAGCAAGCTACAAGCGGCTATTAATACCAACCGCTTGTAGAAGTGCTACCCCGGTTATATTAAAAAGAATATGGTGCCCACGTTGTTTGATAAGATCTCTTCCTCCCCCCTGGCTAGCGCGTGGCGTTTGAGTGTTCAGGCTCGTCCATCCCGGTTCGAACCCGCTCGCGCCCTTGCCATTCTTTTTTTTTATCATACTGCCTTCTACAAGTGGTTGGTATTATCAACCGCTGTAATATTAATATATACAAGCGGTTGTTAGTACCAACAGCTTGTAAAATTAATCGAAATTTTTAAAAATGCTTTTAGCACTTGATTTCATTTGAACTTTTAAAAATGCTTTTAGAACTTTAGTTTCATTCCATAATTTTTAAAAAAGCTTTTAGCACTTCAGTTTCATTTCAAAATTTTAAAAAAAGGCTTTTAGCACTTTAGTTTCATTCCATAATTTTTAAAAAAGCTTTTAGCACTTCAGTTTCATTTCAAAATTTTAAAAAAGGCTTTTAGCACTTTAGTTTCATTCCATAATTTTTAAAAAGGCTTTTAGCACTTGATTTCATTTCAAAATTTAAAAAAAATGCTTTTAGCACTTGAGTTTCATATCAAAATTTTTAAAAAGGCTTTTAGCACTTCACTTTCATTCCACAATTTTAAAAACTTTTTATACGTTAGTTTCATTCGAATTTTGGCACTTTACATTCATTCCAAATAAACACTTCATCGGTAGAAGACCGTGTTACATATACATAGTTCATACGGTAGTGGTACATCTTAAGTAATGCGTACTTTGTCTTTACAAGTGTTCCTTCGTTATGATCGCGACGTATGAAAGGAGTATCCACATCGTGTCATTGAGGAGGCTTATATCGACATTCCCGGTGAAAGGAGGGATCTCGTCGGCGACTATACTCTTCCTCGTCTGTGGCGTCCTCAACTCAACAATCCTTCATTTGCCTTGGAGAACCACGTGTCACTTTGGCTTAGTACTACAATCTTTACGCTTGTCATACGCTTCTTATGTTTGCTTGACATGTCCATTACGTGAAGACCTATCTCACATCGTTCACGAGGGCGAATGGTTCGCGCCTATAGCCGACTTGCGTGAGGTCCACGATTGTCATACCGTATTTGTCGACCTTCACGCGCTTGAAGTCGGTTTGACCCATTGGCACTTAAATAGAGGGACCTTCAAGGTCCATAGTCAACTCCCATATCTCTTCTATGAAACCATAATATGTATCCACCTTGCCTTTGTTGTCTTGGCGTCTATCACGGACACCGCTATTACGGTTGGTGCTCTTGTTATCACGGGATCACGGTGTAAAATGTGTAACCATTTATCTCGTACCCTTGAATGTCACGATTTCACTAGATGGTCCCGAGCAAAGCGTTGCAAGCTGTTCATTATCGACCCTTTCAAAAGGATGTACTTTTGTAACCAAGCGCGAAAAGAATCCATGTGCTTGATGTTATCAATCCTCGAGACCTCCCGGAAATCGCGGCGTAGAATACTCTTGTGCTCAAGGACATCTGGGGCCACTACGGTTGATTGTTTCAAAAGCGTGAAATGTGCTTGCTTAAATGTAAGAAGATCATTGCATGCAATTGCTTTCCTTCCTAGTGTCCCTTTTCCCGTAGCCTCCCCTCATGGCGTGATATAGGGGCCTTGATCGGGTTTAGATCATTAATGTAATCCACACAAAACTCAATCACCTCCTCGTCCCATAACCCTCGGCAATGCATCCTTCCGGACGAGCGATTCTGGACATACTTCTTTAGCACACTCATGTACCTCTCGAAAGGAACATGTTGTGTAGATACTGGTCGAGAATACCTATCTCTTTGACAAGGTGAATAGTGAGATGAACCATAATATCAAAGAATCACGAGGAGAAAGATCATCTCAAGACTAACCACACTTTGTACCACGTCATCCTGCGAGCTTACATAGTTTATACGGGTCAATGACCTTACGTGAAACCGCATTGAAAAAAGAACACAGACTTTGTGATTGTCCCGTACCCACTCGGGCGTATGCCTCTCACGACCTTTGGAAGCAAGCGTGTCATTAACATAATCTGATCATGGGATTTCATGTGTACAATTTTATTCTCTTTCGTGTTTATGAGTCTCTTTACATTCGAGGAGTATCAGGAAGGGACCTTCACCTTTGTTAGGAACTCTATCATGCTTTTTTCTCTTCTTTGCTTAGAGTGTAGCTCATGAGGATGTAGGTAATGTTGTCCTTTCCCTCTTTTTTTGGGATGTAGGTCGTTCCTCGGTTCAAGAGTTTAAGGTCCTTAGAGCTTCTGTGTATCTTTCGATGTTAGTACATATCTATGTAGCCTAGCGAGTTCAAGCAGACATTCTTCGTGATGTGCATGAAGTCAAGTGGCTGACGAACCTCCATGACTTCCCAATAAGGCAAGTCCCAAAATATTGACTTCTTCTTCCACATGGGTGCTGACCATCCTCATTACGCACATGTTTGCTTCCAAGACCCTTTCCAAATACTACTTTCAAATCCTTTACCATAGCAAAACACGTGGCCCACTACGATCTTTGAGGCCTTGCGAAGGTGCAGTTGCCCATTAAATTTCTGCCTTTCTTCCTAGCGGGTGACTCGTAGGAAGAAACCTCTGATGACCCATGTACACAACCTTGAGAGTTTTTTAGGTACATGCCGTCCGTTTCATCTAAGCCTGGATCGAGCTCTATATCCTTTGTGATTAGGCGGACGAGTTCTGAGAAGCGAGCCGATCGTTGATTGTTACAAATAACAATGCACGTAGGGTGAAATACTCCCTTTTGTACTCATCCCATACCCTTGCACTATCGTCCCTAGCGTCACAAGATCTTCAACCAATGGTTTCAAGTGAACATCGATGTCATTTCCGGGTTGCTTGGGGCCTTGGATCAACAACGACATCATGATGTACTTTTGCTTCATGCCTGACCATGGAGGAATGTTATAGATACATAGTGTAACGGGCGGTGTTGGTGTTATGCCCTTGAGCGATCATATAGATGATTGTAACATGACTATGCTTATGAATAATAATATGATTATTGGTCCAATGAATGTATATCATTATATTGATCGGCAAGTATGTGACTTGCTTATGAAACTCTCTACTTATTGATATAATTACGTAAGTATCTCGATCGGGTATCATCGTATAGGACAACGATGAATAGATCAGCACATGTATTGATCGATGATTATGTTTCATAGATCATATGATATGGAGATATCATCAATACATGTGAACTCATGATGAAGAACATGGGTTAGATAGACCGAAATGGGACCTGCGAGAATGTTACATTCTTATGTGTCATCGGTGTATCTCATACATAGTGGATGTATGATCCTTAGACTGAGATTGTCACATTCCTACATGTGTAATAGTTTACCTTGGGGCCTGCGCTATTCCTTAAGCAGATAGTTATAAAGGTAGCTTTCATGTTTGCTATGAAATGTGCGAGAGAAGTGGGCAGTCAAGATGGAATTTGCCACTCGGTGTAGCGGAGATATATGTCTAGGCCACTCGTGTGATATGATTAAGAAAGTGCATGGCCATGCTGGTGATTGAAAGTCAATCACAACTTATTAATATATCACGGATCGAGAGATGGATTGAACTATCAAGGATGACATACTTCTCGCCTTGAGTTCGATCTTCATATAGTTTGGCAAAGGATTATTACATGAGTACTTTTGAAAGGTTCTATCGATTTGATCATATGCGTTTGGGAGTTGGCATGCTCGCGAACGCTGCCGCGCTATTGGATTGGAAAAAGGGTTTTAGAATCTATGTCCAAATGTACATGAACCTCTGGTCACACTTAACTAGCTGGGATGCATTAGTCGGATTGGATCCGTAATTAATGGACCTCGTGGGCTTAACTTGATGGGCCACGGCAGGGTTTAAATCGCGTGGCTATATAAGGAGAGGAGAAGGGTGGGCGTGCATCGTTGCTCACGTCGAACCTAACCTCCACCTCTCATTGCCCTTGCGGCGGCAGCGGTGCTTGCGCCGCGCATACGGCGTTCCATCCGGGGCGTGTGGGCTGCTTGTGGTAGCTGCTGCTACTCTGCGGCGTGGTGAGGGCGATCGCGTGAGGGCGATCCTGGCGAAGAACGATCTGGCGAGGGCGATCGCGGCGAGGGCGATCGCGTGAGGGCGATCCGCGGCGAGGGCGATCCACTACACCAGCGAAGGATTCCGCAAGCTGCGCGTCTAGTGGTAATCAATCTGTGATCCCTTTCTTGCGGTAGCTTTTACGGTTATCGGTAGAAATTTTAATTTGTGCTAGCGTAGCATCTGCGTTCCCCAACACCGGTGCTATGGCTGCTTTGCTCAAATCTCCGAAAGGATTGATCCCATCGGTACTCAACCCAAACCTTATGTTTCTCACCTCATCTGCGAAATGCAGGTATGTCCGGTCGACTTTCCTCCTTTGTGAGCCATCTGCGGGTGTCTAAGCATCCCGTCGTCCTTACGCTCTTCTTTGTGCCAGCGCATTATCTAGAGCATGCGCTTTGTTAGCAAACATACGTTTCAATCGGGGATCACAGGAAATACCACAACACTTTAGTGGAGGTCTCTTCTTCTTCGCTCCCCATCTATTTCACGGATCGTCACGCTTCACCTTATACCGTGATTCTTTGCTGCTGGACACACATCCAAATCAGCATACTCATTACGATACAGGACACAATCATTAGGACATGCGTGTATCTTCTGTACTTCCAATCCCAAAGGACAAACAACTTGCTTGCCTTCATATGTAGATTAGGCGAGTGTTATCTTACGGAAGGAACTTCTTTATGAGTGATAACAACTCATTGAATCCTATCGACACACCATTTGTAGCCTTCCATTGCATGAGTTCGGTGTGATGCAGCGACTTTGTGTGGCCACCTTACCGTTTGGGTACAAAGGAGTTACATGGTCCTCTAACATGCGATGGAACTTCTTGAACTGTCTTTTATCTGTGTAGTCTCCCTCTCCGTCACGCAGCATCTGGTCTAGCTCATCATCACCAAAGTCACCAACATATTCTTCCACAGAACAGTCTTGCGTGCCGTCCGGGATACTATTGAATCCGTCTTCCTCCTCCTTGCCTTCTTCATCGTCTTCCTTGCTAATCGCCTCAACTTCGCCATGGTTGATCCAACAGGTATAGTTTGGCATGAAACCTCTCATGATCAAATGGTTCATAACTTGCCATCGCTGGGAGTGCTCCTTCTCGTTCTTGTAATCTACACACGGACAACATATGAAGGTATGGAGGCAAAAATGCAAACCGCATCGAGAAAAGCACTTGACGCCATCAATGAACTCTCTCGGCGACGGTCGCATTGTACATCAATTGCCGATTCATCTACACCAAGTTATAATTTCATTAAAAATTATAACAAATTTAGATTACAAAAATTATAACGTAACTTATAGTTACATTTAAAAATCTAAAGCTCACGACCACTTAAACCCAACAAAAAACCTCCACCTACACCGTCATCCAATTAAAGACCTACCTTTCTAATTATTTTGTATCCTTCCTACCTTTGTAATTATTTTTATCCTTCTACACATGTTTTTCTATTTTATTTCATACACCAATAATTACTTCCTTGCAATATTGTGATATTTAAGATTCTAAAGCTAACAACCACCTAGATCTAAAGCTTCCAATCACCTTTACCTTGTGTGATGTCATATTTTGAACTAGATCTCCACCTACATCTTCATACAACAACAAAAACAAGCATACAAAACTAATTTTTGATCATGGTGATCTTGCTTAAAAAGTTCAAGATTTCTCCACATCCATTGGAAGCAATCTCTAGGTGAGAAGGATGTTCATATGATGTTACTAACCTTAAAACACTTAATTTGGAACTAATCACCCCAAATTAAAATTTGGATGACACCTCCCCAAAACGGTGGGCCGGCCCTTCTCTATTCGATGTACTCTGCGGCTCGTGGAGGAAGAAGGGTTTAAATGAGGCTTGGGGAGGCCTTCGAGCGGTTTGAGACACGAACCGCTTCGAATGTTGAGTTCTAGAAGCGGTTCTTGTCTCAAACCGCTTCTAAAATCGAAGCGGTTTGAGAAAGAACCGCTTCTAGAACTCAACATTGAGCGGTTCGTGTCTCATCTCTAACCTCTCCGGACCGTTGCCTCTGAACCGCTTCTAGTGCGAACATCACAGCAGGTTCGCACCAAACCGCTTCTAATAGGCCGGTTGTGATGCCCAGTTCTGTAGTAGTGACTAAACGCACAGACGAGACTAGATCCTGTAGGAAACGGTTCAATTCACCTTAGTACAGCCAACCAAACGCGCCCCAAATAAATGATTTTGTCCTTCCCCAATAGAACTCACAATCGTAGCTTCTTCCTCTCTATCCAACGAAGGGGCGGCGGCCATGAATCGGCACCACATAATACTTTCAATCTAGTTTCTACAGCAACTAAACAATTGAGGATCTGACGGCGCGCTCCAGCCTCTCTCTCTCCCTCCCCGCTCTTGCTACTTCATCTAGTGCTCCTGGTCTGCGGCCACGCACAAGCCATAAGATTATTTAGCAAAATTTAATTTAATCAAAAAATAATTTTTATATGCGCATAAGCACAAACCCATTTTATATATGCATAAGCAAAAACTCACATTGAGATATATTGACTCCTTACGTATCAAATTTCCTTTACTCTCTACCTTCTTTACCTTTAAAGTTCCCTCAACAGTAAGAGAACTATTGTTATTTATGTACTAGATTGGCTTGGCTCAATTCGTGTCTCTCAATTGCCATGACCTTGTGCATATATATAGCCAAGTCACAAGCCATGTAACTCTTCCATTTAGGGATGGCAATTGAATCCGTAGGTTTTGCACCCAATCGGATCAAGTTCAGGTTTTAATTTTTACCCGTGGATTCTTGGACGGGTGCGAAATGGGTTGAATTGGGATCTGAGTTTTAATTTTCACCCATGGTACCATCGAATTACCCAAAATACATACATACCCATTGGGTACCCGTTGAGTTCAGTACCCCTTGAGTTTGGGGTCGGGTTTGGTGCCATTGAGTTTGGTCGGGTTTGGTGCCGCGGGTTCGGGTTTCTTGTCGGGTCGGGTTTTGCAAAACCCACACCCGACCCAACCTATTACCCATACTACACAAACCCATCGGATTTTGGGTATCCGCCGGTTTTAGGTTCGGGTATAGTTCTCAACACCGATGTTGCAAGTAGCTGTGTGATTTCTCATGCCCCAAGGACAGGAAAGACCCGACTTGCAATCACATTTGTTCAATCTTACCTTGAGCTTTCCCACTGTGTAGTCCGATGATAATTGCTCCCAGAGGGATGCTGGCTACATCGGAGCAGGAGTTTAAACTTGTCAAAAAAAATTTTTTGTAAGTCCTGATATGTATTGAATTTGAACCTACAATTTTATACATAGGTAGAGTAATCTATGAAGTACATCTACAATTTTTTTGAGTGCGGCTTATCACTCTTGGTTCGCGAGGAGCAGCGGTGATATAGATATATCATTATCGGTTCTTGGTATGAGCAGAGAGATATACATATATCCTTCTTTGGGTTCTAGTGTGAACCGATAGAGATAGTCGAATATCACTGCCGGTTGTACAAAGAACCGGCAGTGATAATTCCGGGTATCACTGCCAACCAATCACTGCCGGCTCGCATAACCGACAGTAATGGCATGGATGAGCCTGTAGTGATGACATGTTCTGTAGTAGTGAACTCCTTGGCCATGTCCATAACCTCTTGCACGACCTCGTCTGCGACTAGCTCCATGGCCTCTTCCTTGGTTCTCCATATGAAGCGACGGCCATAGAAAGGTTAGCAATAGATGAGAGGGGAAGAACTAAGATAAGAAGACTAGGCAGATAGCCGTTCCAAGACCAAACAAGCAATTAAACTCCAAATGAAATGTGCTTGCAACACAATGCCTAGGGCAAGTGTACAACGCACCCAACACACAAGCAACAAAAATCCTAATACACTTGGACTA
This sequence comes from Guadua angustifolia, assembly GCA_036346375.1. Classification (NCBI taxonomy): domain Eukaryota; kingdom Viridiplantae; phylum Streptophyta; class Magnoliopsida; order Poales; family Poaceae; genus Guadua; species Guadua angustifolia. Next base: position 353,583 of record JAYEVE010001269.1, read on the forward strand.
TGCGTTACTAAGCGAAAAAGGGATGACATGCTCCAACACTACTCTAATTTTGTCGATGATCGGGATCGCCTAACCGCAGATGTGGAGACGGGGTTAGCGTGAATGAGGGACCCAAATCGAGCTACGCTCAATGGAGGAACGGACTGTGGTCGGGCAAGATGACAAGGCAAGACCACAATGAATTATCTTGGTTCGAGCCCCGTGAGATAATAGTTCTACTCGGTCTTCTCTGAGGTGGAGGAGGTCACTATTCTTGAGTCTGAGTGGTTTCTGACTCGAGCTTGAATGTCTTGGTAGTGGCTAATGTCCTGTTGTTTGTGCGTTGATGTCGTGTCCTTTGCCGTTCGCTTCAAGGATTTTATACCCTCCCGTTTGTTACGAAGCGATCGAGAGATTCCCGAGTAGTGCATAGTGCGCATTGAAGACATCACGACAACCGTCCGGATCGGCATACGTCGCCTCAACTCGGGATTCGGTCTTGGTAACAGCCAGTGGCGCACACCTCAAGCCAAGGTCGAGGTCGTCTTGGTCGGACTCCACTCCCCAAGCTCGAGGTCGTGCGAGGATTGGTGCGGCTTAGGTCGTGGTCGAGGTCCCCGTTGCTTAGTCAGTGGGGACCACTGTTGGCTAGCGTTGACGATCGAGATTCCTCGATCCCGACAGCTAGCCCGAGGCTCAAGGTCGTGGCAAGCACTTGGGTCGACCTTGAGCATCTCCTGTATGGACAGAGGGGACGGTCTTCTAGAAATTTCGAACCCAAAGTCGATGTCGGACGGAGACCTACGAACGGGTTACAGTGCCGTTACACCTGGCGTCCCTTGATCTTCAGACTCTCGGTATGGCCATGATCGAGGAGCGGAACCGTTCGCAATGCCTCGATCCCGCCGCTCAGCCCTTAACTGCACCTGTCGAATCGCCTGATGGGCACGCCTTTTGAGATGCCCTAACCTCCGGCTGGCAATGATCTGGGCTTATAAAACCCGGGCCTATTGCAACCACGAAGAACTCTCAACCTTCTTGCAGTCTTTTCTCCTAACTCCTCACCTGAGCCCTTCTTCTTCTACCGACCAAACACCCCCCTCGACCGCCATGGCCAAGCTCAGAAAGAGTTCTTTGTCAGTGGCGAGGATGAAAGAGCTCAAAAGCACAGGAATTTATTAGACCCGGCGATGTGGCATTTGCCGTGAAGGCAGAACTCTGACCACGGGACGACAAACTCATCAGCATGGAGCATTACATGCTCTTTGGCTTACGGACGCCGGAGAGTGACTTCCTCACGGCAGTTCTCGCCCAATGCGAGATCGAGCCTATCAACCTGGTACTAACTCCATTCTTCTCCTTTCCATCTTCTCTCACCTGTGCGAGGGGTTCCTTGGAATCCTTCCCACCCCCTCGCTTTTCTTCCGCTTCTTCTCCATCTTCCGCATCGGGAAGGACCCCGTAGTCGGATGCTTCTACTTCCGGCTGCAGGCGGGGCTCCCCTGGTCTTTCCCCCAAATCCAACCTCGAGACTCCCTTGGTCCATGGATCGAGCGGTGATTCTACGAAGAGGCGAAGGCGCGCTAGCGTTCAGCGGAACCCCATCGATGGGAAGAAAGCGGACCCCAGCGAGCGACCTAGAGATCGACCGGGAGGCCATCGCGCCATCCACATCGCCTCGCGAAACCTCACCGGCGAGCCATCTGCTGACTTCTGAGGAGCCGGGTGTTCCCTCTGCGGAAGAGGTTGCACCCGTTCTTCGAGATCAAAGGCCGCGACGACCTTACCCGTGAAGGGACGTCTGGTGAGCACTTCTGCTCTGAAGTTCGCTCGAGTTTTGTTCCTTGGGCTTCTTTGACGAACTTGTCTCTTTAGCAGCGCCAAAGGAGTCCTGGATTGCCGCCCGGATGAACGAGATGTTCAGGAAGGCGGTGCACGACTACACCCTCGATAACCCTGTTCCGAGGAACGTGCTACACCGGAAAGCTGAGGTAAGTCGCTTTGAGCCAGATTGCCTAGTTTACATACGCTTTGGGCCTTTCTTGAGTCTTCGACGTGTCCGCAGGACAAGCAAGAGTTGCTTGAAACGACAAGGAAGATGCTGCCACTACCCGGGGCGAGCAAGGGCAAAAAGGGGAGCAAGAGGCCGGCACCAGATGGAGCGGGCGGCAAAGGCCCAAAGAAGCAGCACGTCGAATGGGGTGACCGCACGTTGGTGAGTTCCCTTAGTCGAGCCCCCAAGTGCTTTTGCTCATGCTCTCTTCGCCTTCTAACATGCATTTCTCCTTGCAGCAGCAGAACGTTGTGGCCGCCGCCAAGACCTCGACGGAGGACCCGGAGCCACCGCGGGCTCAGAGGTCTCAAGCTCGAGGCACCTGAGGAAGGGACACCCCCTCACCCTTGGGGCCTCGCCAGCCCCCTGCAAAGCGAAGACTCTCGACTCAGGTACTTCGTCAGCTTTCCATTTGCCTAGTTTCCTCTCTATCTTTTTAGCTTAGTAGCCTTCCTTTATCACAGACCTTGAGTGCTCGAGCTCAATGCTTGCCCGTCTTGACAATGCCTGTTGTCCAGGACGAGTCCGAGTCTGAAGAGGAGGAGGAAACCTCCTATAAGTGGCGCCCGCCGCCCTCGGCCGGCGCACCCCTTCAGGCCCCCAAGGCTAGGCCGCAATTGGCAAGTTCGACCATGGGGTCGACGACCTAGTCGAAGACGATGACTTACTGTGGCGATGAAGATAGCCGCCGACTCGTGGATCTTTGAGGATAAGCGCCGACCCAGGAGACCACGCGGGAGATGGCGCGGGGCGCCCGACCATGGCGGCCGAGGCGCCCAAACCCTCGCTGAGGGTCGATCATGCCTTGGCGGACCGGCATAGGAGATCGGTGAGGATCAAACCAAGGCCTCTGGGAGAGGGACATATGATGCCCCAATCGCGGAGGACAAAGCTGATGTAGCCGCTGGGACCGAGCTCGGGGACGGGCCGAACCCCCCCGGGGAGGAGGACCGAAGCGAAGTCGCCCCCAACGGAGTGCCTGAAGGTCCCTGCTCAAACGACCCAGCGGCAGCCGCAAACAATCTTGGGACCCGGGGGCGTCAGTGCAGACTCACGAGTCCTCCAGCGCAAACCGAGGGCCGGCTGCAGTGCTTGAATCTCTTCACCCCATTGTCGGACTTTAGCTTGAGTCTCCCTTTTCTCTTTCTTCTGGCAAGTGTCGTGTTGATCCTTCAAACCCCGCAGGCCATCGACTCAGTCGCTCAAGGGCTGCAAGGCCTTCAGATGCATGCTGATGCGCTGAAGGTTTTCCTCGACGTGGTGGAGGAGTGGGAGATGCATCGCTCCAAGCTCATGGAGACCGTGAAGGTCAAGCGGGAGGAGGCCGCACGAAAGGTGGCAATCGACTCCAATGAGATAGGAGGCCTCCCACAAGTTCGAGCTTGAGCGGGTCATTGCCTCCGAGCGCGACCATGCGTACAAGGCCGTCGAGGAGGAACGTGCGAGGTCGGCCAAGGCGCTTGAGGCCGAGCAAGCCAAGACCAAGGAACTGAAGAATGCCACTGCGGACCAAGCAGCCGCCACGGCGAGGGCCTCCCCTGAGCTCAAAGCCAAGGTTTAGGAGCTCGAGGAGAAGTTGGGTCGGGTGAGCAAGACGGCAAAAAGCGCCTTGGCCCAACTTCAAGAAAAACAACAACCGCGCCGATGCTTCATGAAGCCCTCCAGAGCTCGAGGCGGTTTGCATCGACCACGAGGGCCAAGGTCATAAGCTCGAGCAAGAGAAGCTCACGCGCAAGATGGCCGACCTGTAGATAGGCTTAGACTTTGTTGCCTGTAATAAAAACCTTTGTAAGACAGAAGTTTAATGGAATGATATTGTTTTGGCAAAAATAGTTCATGTCTTGGTCTGCTTATGACTTTTCGATCAAGAGATTTTTTTTCTTAATCGTGCACTTAGCCTTTCTGCTTGTAATATATCCCATCCAGCCCCTGTTGGGCTCAAGGTCAATTTCTTGCCGACCTTGGCGCAAGTTAAAACTTCGAGACCATGACACAAGATCGGGAAAAAACCACGGGGAGCACAACACAGGCATACGAGGAAAGACTTAGGCTCTAGAGTGTTAGGATTGTTTCGAGGTCAAGCCTCTTGAATCCTGACAATGATTTGCGCCTTGCTCGTTGGACCCAGCCGCGGGCTTAGATTCGAACCTGGCGCGGGAGGCGTTGATCTGAAGAGATTAAACATAAGTAACTCAACCCTTTGGGGTGAATGTTAAGCCCACGATGCGGGCCAAAAGCAAAGCGCGCTTGTTGAGGCGGACTCAAAGGCCTCGAACTCGAACGAACACAAAACATGGAATGAAGAAGAGGCGCAAAGACCAACATGACAATTGAACAACAGCTTTATTGAAATTTGAGGTAAAAGGTATTACACATAGAATTTTGAAGTGGTCAATGTTCCACGAGATAGAGAGCTCTCGCCATCCAGGCGGTGCTGGTAGTAAGCCCGTGCGTCTGTTGAAACAACTCTATAAGGGCCCTCCCACCATGGGGATAACTTGTTGGTGTTGGATGGGGCTGAATCAAATCTCGGGGCGGGTCCCCAACAAGGAGCTCCTAGGTCGTGCCGTCGAGGCGCATGTCTCTGAAGAGCTTGCGGGTAGTCGTGGATCGTGGCGATGCGCGACATCTTACTTCTTCCACTAGGGTAAGGTCAAGGGACCGTTCTTGCTCGAAGTCAATCTGGTCGACCAAGCTGACCCTGGCAGAGCCTAGCATGACCTCCAGAGGCAGGATGGCTTTGGTATCAAACACAAACTGGAAGGGTGTGGACCCTGTTGCTCGACTAACTGTGGTACGAATAGACCATAAGACGGTGGAAAGTTCATCCACCCATATGCGGCGTGTCGTTCGAGCTCATCGATACTACGCTTTTGGCGTATTGCGCGTTCCTTTGCTCCATTGCTGCGAGATGGGCCACGAAGCATAGCATACTTTGGTGCCCGATGTCCTCGCGATAATCTGGAGCGATTCCTTTGTAAATTGTGTCCCATTAGCGGTGATAATCTGCATGGAACCCCATACTGGTGACCACGAACAATCGGAAGAACTGACCGCCGCGCCGCGCGTGATGGTGAGACGAGTTGACCTCAACTTCATTGGTGAAGGTATCAATGGCGGCGAATAAGAACTTCTTCCCCGACGCTTTGTGGAAAGGGCGAGGACATCGACCCCAGTCGAGAAGGGCGAGCTAGCGGAATGATGCAGGCGCATAAGCGGGTTAGTGCGACTTCCGGGCATGGGCTGGCGGGCTCGGCGGTAGCGGGACGATGTTCGCGAGCATCTGGAGCACCATTGGCCAATAGAACCCCATGCGGAAAGCCTTGACCATGGTCTGAAGAAGAATGTGCCCCACGAGACACGAGTGAATGTGGTTCAGCAGTGCTTACCCTCCTCGTAGAAACACACTTTGTCGAGTTCGGATGTATTTGACGGTAAAGCTTGCCATCCATGAGCCTGTACAAGCTCGCTCGGTGCTTGATCCTGCTCTTTTCCGTGGGATCACTCGAAAGCTCTCCATGTGCCAGAAAGTTGTGAATTGGCTCGGCCCATGAGGAATACCTTCAATAAAGCGGCAAGAGGCCCTTGGTGGGAGATTGAGGCGGCCGAGGTCTCGAGATTACATCTTGGGGAATTCGTCGTCGAACGACCTAAGTTTGGAGAGAAATCCATCTTTGGAATTGTCCTTCCTTGCGCGTGCGTGATCTCGGGTTACGAAACCACTTCTCCATCTTGCGCGCCGGGAGTGCTTGGCCATGGAATCTTCCGAGCCTTGGTAGCCCTTGTTGAACTAGTTGATGATGAGTTGAGAATCGCCCTTGACGACCAACCGGCGCACACCCAGCGCCTTGCAAGCTCGGAGTCCCGCCAGGAGGGCTTCGTACTCTGCTGCGATATTTGTTGCGGAGAATCCAAAATGAACCACATACCTCAGCCTATCGCCCTACGGGGTGAGAATGAGGATCCCAGCCCCCGAGCATTTGAAGGATCTTGAACCATCGAAGTACATGACCCAGGGCTTCTCCTCCTCGACCTCAAGCTCAGGAGCCGGCTGCGATGTCTGCTCAACCACGAAGTCGGCAAGCACCTGCGACTTGATGGCCATGCGTGCCACGAATTGGAGGTCGAAGATAGCCATCTCCATGGCCCACTTGGTGATACGACCACCAGCCTCTGGATTTCTCAAGATCTCCCCGAGCGGGAAGTTGCCCAGGACGACCACGGAATGAGCCTGGAAATAATGCCGGAGCTTACGCGAAGCCATGAGGAGGGCATACAACAACTTCTGGACCTGGGGGTAGCGCTCCTTTGGCCCGTGAAGAACCTCGCCAATGTAGTAGATCGGGTGTTGCTACGCATCCCGTTTGGCTACCAGGATGGCGCTGACAGCTTGGGTGGTGGCCGCGAGGTAGAGCAACAACTTCTCGCCTGGTTGCGGGGTCGTAAGCAAGGGTGGGGTTGACAGGTATACCTTCAACTTGTCGAAAGATCGCTGCGCTTCGGGCGTCCACTCAAAACCTCCTTGCTTGCGTAGGGCCTTGAAGAACGGCAACCCACGCTCGCCGAGCCTTGAGATGAACCGGCTGAGGGCGGCCATGCGGCCGGTGAGCCTTGCACTGCTTAGGGTCGGGCTGCCATCCTCTCAATCGCCTCGATCTTCTCGGATTAAGACCAACCCTCAAGCCCCGATCATATAACCAAGCACCTTTCGAGCGGCGCCGAACCGCACTTCTCGGGTTGAGCTTTATCTGTGCTTGTTCGGGTTGGCGAAGGTCTCCTCAAGGTCTCGAGCGTGGTTGTCTTCGAAGAGCTTTTGGCGATGATGTCGTCCACGTAGACCTCGAGGTTGCAGCCGATCTAGGGATCGAATGTCTTGGTCATCGGTATTTGGAAGGTCGCAGCAGACATTACGGAGACCAAGCGACATGGTCGTGTAGCGATGGAGTCGAGCGGTTGTGATGAGCGGCGTCTTGCTCTCGTCGCCGACCGACGACGTCGATGATACCAGTGGGCGTCAAGAAACTTAACATCTGGCATTTGTGGTGGAGTCGGCGATCACGGTCGATCGCGGGGGAGAAAATTATCGCCGGGCATGCGAGTTCAACCTGTGTGATCCGCATCCTCCACTTCCGCCCTTGATTACGCACGATGTGGGGTTGGCCAACCATTGAATGTCGATTTCATGGATGAAGCGGCCTTGATGGCTTATCGAGATTTTCTTTGATTATGGCAACCTTCTCGGGAAAGCGTAGTAACCGGTGCCGCAGGCGGTAGGGCGCACTGTAGGTTGTGCTCGACCACCTCCTCGGGACACGGCATGTCCGTCGGCTCTGGCGAATATGTCCTGTTGGCGGCGGAGGAAGGTGACAAGCTCGAGTTCCTATTTGGAACTATTTCGTAGAAGGTGGATGCACTTGGATGACTTCGCCTTCTTGGCTGACACGGTCTTAAATCGCTCTGCGAAATTTGGATGACCGCCTTCTAGCGGCGACCTTTGCGATTCTTGCGGGGCCTGCTGAGCAACCGCAGCAAGCGAGCCAAGGCACAGGTCTCATACCGTCTTGTACGCCTTGAAGTCGCCCTTGCAGTGATGATGCCACTAGGCCTGGGAGCTTCATGCAATGGTGGGCGTAGTGGTTTCTGCCATGAACTTGACCAAAAGCGGTAGCAGGGATGGCGTTGTAGGGAAGATGTAGCCGACCACCTCAAGGTGATCATTTCGATCTTGGTGTGTCCAGAGGCTCTACGAAGGTGATGGGCGGGACCACCTACCCAAGTGTAACATCCCAAAATTTGGGTTTTCAAAATTTATATTTAAATTAGCTTTCCAAAAATTTTACATCAATTTTATTTTAATTAAAGAAGCTTAATTTAGAATTTTCTAAATCTAAAACAATTTAATGTATATACATATTGCATCAAGTAATTTAAAATTTAGTTTTTACTGAGTGTTCTTTGTATCTCGGAAATTTCCCAAATTTGAGATTTGCTAAAAACTAATTAAAATTATTAATTTAAACATTTGGATGTTAATTGGATTTTTATTAGATTTTTAATTTGAATTATTAATTGTTAAGACAATTCTATATCCAAATTCAATTCAAACCTTTCCTTTGAAATTCCATTTAAATTCAAAATTTGGATTTCCTCGGTGTTCTAATTAACTTTGGAATCAATATCATACAATTTAAAGTTCAATCCTTTTAAAAGTCATAAAGCCAAAATTTTAAATTCCGGTCCTTATTCGAAATTTCACTTGAGTTCCAAAATACTCCAAAAATCTCAAAATTCATAGAATTAGATTCCAAATATTCTAAAATGATTTTGGAAATTTTTCTAAGATTTATAGAATTACTCTGGTATTTTATCTCTCGTGCTTTTTATCAAATCCGTTATTTTCGTCCCAAAATAATCTAAATTCCAAAGTTCATCCAAAAATAGTGAAACCAATTTTAATTGGTTCCATTTTATTCTTTAGGATTTTTAGGATCTTTTCTGGTATTTTTAGATCTTGTTATCTATTTTATCTCTCGCGCTTTAAAAACAGCACTGTTCATCTTCTCCAAGTGCCAGCACTGTGCAGAATTCAGCCTCCATGTCTAGCCCATATTCAAATACTCATAACTTTTGCAATTCTCAACGAAATCGAGTGAGGTCAGTTGCAAATCGTCGGCCTAGTTAAGGGCTTCAATTCTCCTATAGTTTCCCACTCTGAAATCAAGTAAATCGGACGCTGTAATCACTTCTTTGCCGTTTCTTGTTTAAGCCATAACTCTTCCGTTTTTCATCCTCTCATCGCGTGTGACCACCCAAAAGTTGCATCTCAGACTCCCCAACACGGTGCTCACCCTTGCCTTCCATATCTAGAACATTTGCCCTTCTAAAATTCAAAGAATCGGCCGCCGGACGTCCTCCGTTGGCATCGCCATGCCATCTTTTGATCCGGTTAGACAAATCGACTTCCTTTCACGTCATCTTGTGCGCATTAGTGTGTAGATCATAACCCCTCAAGAAAATCCAGGTTTTGTCAAGAATTGCTCCGGGAATTTGCATTCATTCGTTGTCAAGTCGAGTTCCGTTCATCGTCGATTCCTCCCAAATCAGTAATCCCCAATCAAATTCCTTCTAGATATATCCTAGTATGATCTTGCTCTACGCCGTGCTCCCACTAGTTTTGAGAAATTCCGCGTTTTATTGTGTTTTTGACCACCATGCCATTCGGAGCGTTTTTGGTCGCGTCGGCCGTCGCCCTCGCCGTCGCTCGGCATCCCGCCGTCGGCCGTCATGCCACGGGCTCCCTCACCTCGCCGCCCCATCCCCCTTTGGTGGGTCCTCAATTGTACGTCGTCCCAATGCGTGCCGCCGCCACATGCTCGTATAAATGCCGATTTGATCCGTTTTGCTCCAAATCCGATTTTTCTTGACCTAGACGCCACCCCAACCTTGTGTATACCTCCCATGGCCACTTCCATGCATATGCAACCCCATGGACCTCACCCAAACCCTAGAAATCCATCCCTCATCCTCCAAAACGCCGTTGAACGTCGGTCTGTTTTGGTGTCGTGTTCCTCATCGGCTCGTCGCGATTTTTGGTAACCCAACTACGTCACCTTCTGCTCTTAGTACCCTCTGTCTCCCTTTCAAATTTTGTGCAATTTGGTTCATGGAATCAAAGGTTACGGCCGCCCAAAAATCAAATTTTGCAGAAACATTCTCCTTGTTTTTCTTGAGTTTGGTAGTGAAATTTTTATAGTAGACTCTTGGTGATGTCCCCTACATGGTGCTCACCCTAACCCACGGTTTTGACCTAGTAATCTTGACGAATACTTATACCAAGGGTACCCCACCGCAACCTCCGGAAGCGCTCCGACCGGGCCGGGGGTCGGATGCCCCCGTAGCCTCCGATCTGATCTCGGGTTGGAGGCTCGAAATCTTGACAAGACCTCGGTCGGCGATACACACCTAACCCGCCGCTTAGCCGGGGCCCGGCAAACGTTATCTCGGCGACCCCCGCCACATCATCGGTCGACCTCGAAATTGGCCATCTGACATCTGAACAAGACAGCCATGCAGGGTTAGGCTATCCTTCGAGGCAACCCAAAAGGCGTCTCACCTTAACATCAACATCGCGCGCATAGAGGCGGTCGCGCCTTCCCAATAGAGCGGCACCAGCTAAGCCTACCAATAGGGCGCCGCTGGCTAAACCTACCGGCCTATCCTTGAAAGACCATGTGGAGGTCTATCCTTGTGTGTGATGAGTAATTGACAAGAGTTGAGCTTGGTTTGACTTGAAATTGAGTTTGATTTGAATTGGATTTCGATTTGAAGCAATTTGAGTGTTGGTTGCTTTTCTAGTGCTCTAGGCACGAGGCGGTAGCATCGGACCGATTGAGATAAATTATGAGTGATTAATGATTTTGAGATAATCATTGAAAATATTTGTGGGCATTGCTATGTGAAAGGTTTTCCTTGTCTTTGATGGTTCTTGAGGCGGCGGTGCTAGGTCATGGTGAGGCGGAGGATGGCCGGGACTAGGCGAGGCGTCGGAGGTCGAGGCAGTCGGGAGATCGCGGAAGATGACCGGAGGCGGAGTCGGGCAAGCCAAGAAGATAAGGAAAGGAGATGATGCTAGCTAGATGCGCGTGGATCAATGAGGGCCGTCGGATTGTGGTCTAGTTGATAGGTTAGCGGGTCTAGGTAGTATGCTTTGAAAACCGTGCAAGAAAACCGGTATGTGTGTGGGTTTTGGGTTAGCCCTTGCATGGCTGTGTGAGTGGGTTAATCCTAGCCCTTAGATGAGTGTCCTAGGGTTGAGGACTCATCCAAGGGTGGTAGGTGACAAGAGTTGTATAAATAGGGGTGGAGGGTGGCCTCCTCCTTGAAGGTTTGAGTTGCTCCTTTGAGCTTTGCCCACATGAAGTGAGGCTTTGTAAACCTTCCACCAGAAATACAAAGAAATTTCTTTACATTATTGTGAATTTAAATTCGCATTTACATTATGTCTTTACTTTCATAATTTAAATTCAGCATTTACATTCGCATTTACTTTCCATAATCTACATTCATGCAATTTGGATTTGCCTCCCCTCCTTCTAAATGCTGATCTTGGATGTTTTGAGTGTGTTCATATGGTTTTACATCTCTTTTGCACTCTTTGATTGAGTAGAGATCATCTTGTCTTTCAAGTTCCAGTTCTGTCCAGAACTTGTTCTTCGCGCAGTAGTTAGTCTTTGATTTTTAGAAAAATATATAAAAATTATTTTTGCTTGATTCTTCTTGGAGATTGTGTGGGACTCCTATATCCATCTTTAGAAAAACTTTGGAGTTCACTGGTTTCATAGTTTGGGTGCCATGAGGTGAAAACTGAGCCCCAAATTTTCTGGTCGAAGTTCCTGACTGTCTGTGTTCATAGATTTATTATGATTTTTCTACATGGCTTTTTGATCTGAAATTTGGTGGAGAGCTTCAAGACTCATCTTTTCATAGGGATAAAATATTTCAGAATTTTGTGAGCAGCATAAGCCCACCAACCTCCTGTTCAATTTAAAGACAGATTCTAGAAATATCTGCTTTTGCTTTTCTAAAAGAGGCTTTTGTGTCTTGGCTTGATCTCTTTTAGAAAAGAAGTATTTGAATTGTTTCCTCTCCTTTTTGGACACTTGACAACCAGGATTGTGATTGAAAATCCCTCACATATTTTATGGATCACATCCATGTAAGCTAGGGATGCACATAGTTGTCTAGTCGTTCGGTTTTTTTGAGTTTTCACGATTTCCTTTCGCGATCTTTTCACGGTTTTAGTTGGAGTATTTTGGGGAAAATTTAATTGCGACCATTCACCCCCTCTGTTAGCCATCTCGATCCTTCAATTGGTATCGAGCGGTTTTGCTCTTCCATAGATCTTGACGGTCTCGAGAGCCATGGCGACAGAACAAGTATTCCACCAAGCCTCCAATTTTTTCGGTATTGATTTTCCTTTTGGAAATCCGGATGGAGTCATACATCTGCCGAGGCTTCTGATATGGCGAAGGTGAAGCTCCCATATGAGGTTCTGCCGATGAAAGCGTCACGGCCGACAATATGGTGACGTTGAGGCAAATGCTAAGGCGAGAACATTCTCATCTGAGGACTCGGTGCGATGAGTATGATCGGATTTCTCACCTTCGCTCCACCCATGAGATTTGGGTAACCCTCGATGCTTACCATGAGGGCACTACTCAAATCAAGACCGTGGCGAGACCGATTCAAGCGAGTACAACAAATTTGAACAACATTTGGTGAGAGTCTCGATGAGTGCTTTGGTTGGTTTACCAAGATCTTGGCGACCTCCGAGCGATCGGTTGTATATACTGACTCGGACAATGCTCGGCATTTCTTGACCCCTTTTCGACCTTCGGGTTTGGGAGATGAAGGTGACCACCATCAAGGACACCAGCGATTTGTCGACTCGACTCTTGGCGGGCTTTATTCCGCCTCAAGACTCATGAGATTGATGTCATCTCTCGGAAGATGAAATCTCGGTCGATGGCTTTGGTCACCGATCCCATTGGGTCCTCTTCTGGATTTTCTCTTGACTTTGCTACGGTTTTCTCTCTCCGCTCTTTGCGGCGTAGCGATGAAATTCTGGAACAATTTCGGAAAATGAGCTTGCTCTTGTCGCTCGAAAATTTTCAATATTTACAAGAGAGAGAGAGAGGAAGAGGTGGCATGATCACTGCTTGAGTGTGGTGGCCCCAACCACATTGAAGGAAGCCCTAAAATTTGGAGAAGGGCAAAACGGCGTCGGCGGTTTGGGCAAAACGACTACACCGACAAGAACGCAACAAAAGCCTCCGGTTCGTGAACGGTATACGAGAAGAAATCATAACTTCTCCAAGAACAAGAAGCTCTTCCACGCGTCCTCGCCGCCCTCGGCGACATCAACCTCTCCGACACGGAGACATGGGCGGCAAGCGAGGATGATCACAAGAAGAAGAAAGGCGGCGACTTCTCGACATGTGCTTCATGGCGGCGCCATTGAAGTGGCGACTCCATTTGTCTGGCGACGGATGAGGTACCCACCTCTGACGAGTTAAATGATGCCTTACGTAAATTAGGCAAGTTTCATGCTAAGGCTAGGTCGAGGTGTTACGAGTTAGAAGGAGGTAGACCGTTTGTCTCGGGAGTTAGCTTCACTTAAATCATGTTCCTCAAGAGACTCGGCAATTTGTACACTCTGTGATGCTTTGCTTGTGGAGCTGGAGAACCTAAGGACTTTGCATGATAGTGTGCTTGTTGATCTTGAGAGTCTTAGGTCGAAGGATGCTAGCACATGTTCTATTGATCCTATTCCTATTGATGCTAGTTTTCTTCATACTCACACAAGCGCATCTTGTGAAAATTGCCCTAAGCTACTTCTGAAATTGATGCCATGAGTTGTCACCTTAGGAAGCTTTCTACTAGAAATGATGAACTTGAATTGCATGCTTCTAAGGACCCAGTCAGCTCATGTGCTGGGTGTAAGCAACTAAAACTTGATAATGAAGCTTTGAATGTCAAGTGTGATCAACTTGCTAAGGATTTACTAGTTAAATCACAAAGCTGGTTGCTTGCTTTGTGTGTTGGGGTTAAGGATAGCGTGGATATGGTCCCTTGAGATTAGGAAGAAGTTAGAGGCCGAGTTGGTAGAATTAGAGATGCTTCTTGTGCTTCTGTGAGTCTCTCAAATTTGAGGCGGTAGTGTATAGGGAAAAATATATGCCTGTTTGTTCGATCCTCTTCTTCTGCTCTTCTTCTACTCCTTCCCTTGCTCTTCATGTGCCTCACTTTTTAAGAGTGTCGGTATCTTATGAGCACTCTCGAGAAATTTGTTGGAGCAAGAAGAAGCTCAATCTCATTCTAGACCGGTCCAAGATTAGCAGATTCAATCAAGGTCTAGGATTTGATTACTTAGAGCATGCTAGGACTCATCCTCCTACCATTGTGCGTGGTTCCAAGAGTGGAGAGATAGTGGTTGCTCCCAGGTTGAGCACCATTGTGTTTAGGTCTGCTGGTGTGGTCCACGGGACTTCTGACCAGAAGGATGCTTCTCTTGTTGCTTCTGCCTCTAACAAGGCAAAGTACACATGCACCTTCTGTAAGAAGGATGGTCACCTAGTAGATTTCTGCTTCAGGCGCGCCAAGATCACTCGGCGTGAGCGTGTTGATGCTCTTAGGGGTATTGAGGTCATCCCAGACTCGAGTGCTCTAAAACGCACTTGCTTCTAAACGAGTTAGAAAGTACTTTGTTTTTGGGCAGCGTCGAGGACTCGGTTTTCATCTTTGTTGATCGAGTTTTAGTCACAGGTTGCTCGTGGTCGATCTTCCGCCGTCCTCTTGATATTCCTCGTTTTTCCCATCGAGTGAATATCGTGGCGTGGCGTTCGGGTAGGAGATTTAAGCGACCTCGTTGGGATGGTCGGCCTTTGCACCATGGCGAGCCAAACCGATGGCACTCTAGATCTTCCATTCTGTTGCTTCTTGATCTTGTTAGAGTTGGCGTCGAGAGACACTAGAGTCGATCTTCTTCTTTTGTGCATTTGGTACTTTGAGGCGTCGTGTAATTGATATTGGGTTCCCAAGTCTTCACTTTATCGATCTTGAGTCTTCTCTTCGACTTGATCGGGTTAAATCGGATGGGGAAGGAGATGTTTGGATTGTTGACTCGGTTGTTCTCGCCATATGATGGGAGATTCTCGTTAGTTCTCTTCCTAGTCCGAGCCCCGGTGATGAGTTGATCACTTTTGGGGATGCTTCTTGAGTAGAGTCATTGCTAAAGGTACCGTCTGCATTAATGAAAATTTTATTCTTAAGGGCGTTGCCTTAGTGAGTAAGCTGCAATATAATTTGCTTTACTGTTTCTCGACTTATCGATGACTCTTTCGAGGTAAGCTTTAAGAGCAATGCTTGTAGAATCCTCGATTCATCGGGAGGATTAGTTTTGGGATTTCTAGATTTGGGAGAGTCTTTCGTGCTGATTTTTACATTTCTTACGGAGACTTTCTTGGTGTTTGATTGCTACGAGTCCGTGATCTCTCCTTCTAGCATAGGAGACTTGGTCACATTGGTTTTGATCATTTGACGAGTTAGCGGCCGCGATCTTATTAAGTGGTTTGCCCAAACTCAAGATGGTCAAAGACTTAGTTTGCTCTCCTGCCGACATGGCAAGATAGTTCTTGCTTCTCATCCTCCGATCCACCGTAGTGATGGTGATGCACCGGACAGCTTTTACACATGGACCTTTGTTGGTCGGCTAGAGTCTGATCGGCGGGGAGGAAGTGGTATGTCCTTGTCATTGTTGATGATTTTTGAGATATTCTTGGGTATTTTCATGGCCTCGAAGGATGAGACTTTTTCTCACTTGAGGGACTTGTTAGTAGGTTGTCTATTGAGCTCCCGGTGCATTACGAGCTATCTGTGATGACAATGGCACCGAGTTCAAAATTCCTACTTTGAGAGTTTACGTGTGGAGTCGGGTTTAGAGCATCGGTTCTCTTCTCCTCGCCCCTCGGCGAGAATGGCGTAGTGGAAAGGAAAAACAGGACTCTGGTTGAGATGGCGGGGCGATGCTAGATAGTCTGATACTCCTAGGAAGTTTTGAAATGAGGCTATAGCTCTTGCTTGTCATGTTTCTGTCGCGTGTTTTGAGAGCACATTTGCATCGCACTTCTTATGAGTTGAGGTATGGTAAAGCCGGTGTTTCTCATTTTAGCGTTTTTGGTTGCAAGTGTTTTATCTTGAAGTCAGTAACCTAGATAAGTTTGAGTCTCGTTCTTCGATGGTATCTTTACGGGTTACTCGACTTCCTCTCGTAACTATAAGTGCAGGTTGTGATGCGAATAGGATCATAGAGACACGTGGCGTGACCTTTGATGAGGCTAGCCAGTGCTAGACACGATATTTCAGAGCTCTTCTTATCCCTCAGAGACCATCTTTGTAGAGGATGAGGATGATGGAGATGATGGTGTTCCACGATCCGATCTCCTCTTCACTGAGGTGCCTCTGTTTCCATTTCGCACCTCGGGAAGATCGGCCTTTGCCTTGAGACTCCCCTTGATGAGTGGCTCTGTTCCTACCTCTTCTCCTCAAGAGGTAGAGGCCACTCCTTATGGTCCTCCACGTCACATTCAGCGTTCTCATCCACTGGCGGATCATTGGTGATCTATTTGGCGTGTTCTGGCGCTCAAAATCAGGCTTATCTTCTTCTGCCTTCACTCTGCCTTTGTTGCCTCTTTTGAGCCAAAGGATGTTACTCATGCATTATCAGATGAATCATGGATTAATGCTATGCATGAGCTGGAAAACTTTGAGAGGAACAAAGTTTGGTAGCTTGTAGAGCCCCATCTGGTCATAATGTCATTGGGACCAAGTGGGTGTTCAAAAACAAGCAGTGAGGATGGGGTTGTCGTTACATAACAAGGCTAGGCTAGTTGCACAGGGGCTTCACTCAGGTTGAGGTCTTGACTTTGAGAGACCTTTGCCCTGTAGCTAGACTAGGCGATTAGAATCTGCTTGCATTCTCTGCATCCCAAGGCTTCAAGCTTTATCAAATGGATGTCAAGAGTGCATTTCTCAATGGCTTCATTGAGGAAGAGGTGTATGTCAAGCAACCTCCGAGTTTGAGAGCCCCAAATACCGAACCATGTCTACAAGCTTTCCAAAGCCTTGTATGGACTTAGCGAGCCCTAGAGCTTGGTATGAGAGGCTTAAGTCCTATCTTCTCGATCATGGTTTCAAAATGGGTATAGTAGACAAAACTCTATTCATCGAGACACGAGATTCTCATTTCCTTCTCGTCCATTTATGTGGGCGATATTATCTTTAGTGGCTCATCTCGGTCTCTTGTGTCTCATTTTTACGAAGTGATGAGCACGAATTTGAGATGAGTATGATGGGTGAGTTGAGCTACTTTCTCGGCTTCAAATCAAGCGGACTCGGGAGGTACTTTCTGCACCAAGGTAAGTACACTCGGGACCTCTGAGCCGGTTTGATATATGCGATGGGAAGCCGTGATGACTCCTATAGCCTGCTTCTTGTCCTCGAGCCCGATGAGGATGGTGAGCTGTTGATCAAAAGGAGTTCGGAGCATGATTGGCTCTCTCTTGTATCTTCTTGCCTCATGACCGGACATACACTTTCTTTGTGTGTATGTGCGCTCGATTCGAGCTTCTCCTCGCGTCTCTCATCGCCGAGCGGTGAAGCGCATCTTCAGTACCTTTGAGCTACCATCGATTATGGTACTTGGTACTCTTCTTCTTCTTGTCTATCCTTAGAGCCTTTTACGATGAGACTTTCGGTGTAGGATAGATAGGAAAAACGCCAGCACTTGCCAATTCATTGGCACTTCTCTTGTTCTTGGTCCTCTAGAAGCGATGCAGAGTCGCCTGATCCACGGCGGCGCAGTATGTAGCTGCTGACCGATTCTTTGTAGCAGTGCTCTGGATGAGATCGACCTTGCGGGACTTTGGGTTAGAGATAGAGAGTGTTCCACTTTTACGTGATAACATACGCTATTTGCATTGCCAAGAACCGGTGCTGGCACTCCGGACCAAGCACATTGATATTAGATATCACTTCCTTAGAGACCATGTGGAGAAAGGAGACATAGTGCTTGATTTGTGGAAGTGACCACCGGTTGGCGATATCTTTACCAAGCCTTTGGATAGCTCTAGGTTTGTTGCCTTGAGGTGAGCTTGGAGTTGTGTGCCCTTACGGCTTATTGTGAGGGAGCTAGTTTGTACTTTATGTATTATATGTATATATTTTCTTCGATTTTCCCTTCTTTTGTCTTGTTACAGGTGCTATGGGTTTTATTTTCTAGAGTTACGAGTTCACTTCACCTAGACTTCGGCATGCCTCGGCATGGACCTCTCATCTTATGCTTTAGGATGCTATTCTCTTCTTCTTCTCGGTTGAGCTCACTCACGGTCTTGTAGGTCTAGCGGTGTTGGGCCTCTGGGTAGGCAGTGCATGTTTGCTCTGGTGGAGTTTGAGAGTTAGCTTTCCTTTGTCGATCATTGGGGAAGATGAGGCGAGTTTGAGCCTAGTGTTCTCTGCTATCTTTTCTATACTCTATAGTCACCGGTTTGCGGTTTCTCAATCTTTCTCTTTTCATTTACGTATTTTTGGCCGATTGAGTTCTTGAGTTTCTCATTTGCCTAATTCTGCTAATAACTCAATTTGAACCAAATTTGTGCTTAAAATTGATTCACATGTTGAGGGAGTTTGGGAAACTGTGGATGCATTGCATATAGACTTGCATTTTCTTTTGTTTTATGAGCTTTGTCTATTATGCAATTGACTCAATCTTCATGTAATGCACCTTGCTACATCTTTTGAAGAAAATCACTAGCTTGAGTTGTCCAAGTTCATCCATCATGCTAAGCTTGTTAAAATTTGAAAATTGAAAGTTTTAAGCTGAAAAACTTGATGAAACATGTTGCTTTTTCTTGCTAAGTTTAGTCTCTAGAGTATTTACCATGATTTGTGAAATTTTGGAGTTCTCTAGAGTCCCTATAGCAACTTGGGTGAAACTAGCTTGATCCATACTTGAGTCCTTCAAATTGCTCATATGTGCTAAAATGAAAACAAAAATTGACTCTTTTGTGCAAAATTATCTCAACACTTTGCATTCACGAGGCGCCTCCCATTGCACTTGGGATGAACTTGGAATGCATCGTGTATGACCAAGACCATCCTCTTAAGAGTTCTTCTTGAGATGGTCGAAGATGGCATGAGTCAATTACTCTTGAAAAATGCAAATAAAAAAAAACATATGTGGGTAAAGAATGCAAATTATGTCAAACATTTGCACCTGCTATGTCTTTTCAAATACTAAGGCAAAATTGCATTATATGGAAAATGAGCTCGAAGGACCTTGTATGCACTTCTAGATTTCCCAAAGTGTTGAGTAGGTTGAACTCTAGGTTTTCCATTTGATCCTATGAGTGGTGTTTGCTTCTAGCTTTGAAACTTTTGCTAAGTTTTGCACTTGTCCAAATCTTGCTAAAATAAAATCTTGTAAACAAAGCTTGTGAGCAAAATGAATTTGTTCTTGGAGACATCCTAGTTTAGTCATTTTCTAAATTGATTAGCTTGGTGTCATATCTTGTCATTATAATCAGTTGGATAATCTTCAAAGCTCCATAGGTTGCATCTCATGCATACATATTCAAGGGGATAAAAAAAATTTGACTTCTTGATGCCTATATTGCCAAAGGGAGAAAATGTAGAAAAGGCATCTTCAAAGGAAAAATTCTAATCCACATTGGTTCTTATGATCTTTGTGACAATTGCAAATTTTTATGATCATAAGCATATTAGAGTGTTCCTTGTGAGTTTTATTGGATATTTTAGAGCTTTTGTGGAAAACTTGCTCTTTCTTTTATATTGCTCTAAAATCTTTCTAGCCAACTTGGTCATGATATTATTTCCTTCTCTCTGGACGAGTTTGGCTTTGCATTCAAATTGCTCTCTTCTTCTCCTTCAAACTCAAATTTATGCCTTTTAGGTGTTTGTCAATATACTCATCAAGGGGAGATTGAAAGACCATGTGGAGGTCTATCCTTGTGTGTGATGAGTAATTGACAAGAGTTGAGCTTGGTTTGACTTGAAATTGAGTTTGATTTGAATTGGATTTCGATTTGAAGCAATTTGAGTGTTGGTTGCTTTTCTAGTGCTACCGGCCTAGGGGCGGTAGCATCGGACCGTTGAGATAAATTATGAGTGATTAATGATTTTGAGATAATCATTGAAAATATTTGTGGGCATTGCTATGTGAAAGGTTTTCCTTGTCTTTGATGGTTCTTGAGGTGGCGGTGCTAGGTCATGGTGAGGCGGAGGATGGCCGGGACTAGGCGAGGCGTCGGAGGTCAGGCGGCGGGAGATCGCGGAAGATGACCGGAGGCGGAGTCGGGCAAGCCAAGAAGATAAGGAAAGGAGATGATGCTAGCTAGATGCGCGTGGATCAATGAGGGCCGTCGGATTGCGGTCTAGTTGATAGGTTAGCGGGTCTAGGTAGTATGCTTTGAAAACCGTGCAAGAAAACCCGGTATGTGTGTGGGTTTTGGGTTAGCCCTTGCATGGCTGTGTGAGTGGGTTAATCCTAGCCCTTAGATGAGTGTCCTAGGGTTGAGGGACTCATCCAAGGGTGGTAGGTGACAAGAGTTGTATAAATAGGGGTGGAGGGTGGCCTCCTCCTTGAAGGTTGAGTTGCTCCTTTGAGCTTTGCCCACATGAAGTGAGGCTTTGTAAACCTTCCACCAGAAATACAAAGAAATTTCTTTACATTATTGTGAATTTAAATTCGCATTTACATTATGTCTTTACTTTCATAATTTAAATTCAGCATTTATATTCGCATTTACTTTCCATAATCTACATTCATGCAATTTGGATTTGCCTCCCCTCCTTCTAAATGCTGATCTTGGATGTTTTGAGTGTGTTCATATGGTTTTACATCTCTTTTGCACTCTTTGATTGAGTAGAGATCATCTTGTCTTTCAAGTTCCAGTTCTGTCCAGAACTTGTTCTTCGTGCAGTAGTTAGTCTTTGATTTTTAGAAAAATATATAAAAATCCTTTTTGTGTGATTCTTCTTGGAGATTGTGAGGTACTCCTATATACATCTGTAGAAAAACTTTGGAGTTCACTGGTTTCATAGTTTGGGTGGCATGAGGTGAAAACCGAGCCCCAAATTTTCTGGTCGAAGTTCCTGACTGTCTGTGTTCATAGATTTATTATGATTTTTCTACATGGTTTTTTGATCTGAAATTTCTTGGAGAGCTTCACTACTCATCTTTTCATAGGGATAAAATTTGTCAGAATTTTGTGAGCAGCAGAAACCCACCAACCTCCTGTTCAATTTAAAGACAGATTCTGGAAATATCTGCTTTTGCTTTTCTAAAAGAGGCTTTTGTGTCTTGGCTTGATCTCTTTTAGAAAAGAAGTATTTGAATTATTTCCTCTCCTTTTTGGACACTTGACAACCAGGATTGTGATTGAAAATCCTCACATATTTTATGGATCACATCCATGTAAGCTAGGGATGCACATAGTTGTCTAGTCGTTCGGTTTTTCTTGAGTTTTCACGATTTCCTTTGCGCGATCTTTTCACGGTTTTAGTTGGAGTATTTTGGGGAAAATTTAATTGCGACCATTCACCCCCCCCTCTGTTCGCCATCTCGATCCTTCAATCCTAAGGCGAACAGGGACCTATTAGCCCTCAAGATCGAAGACCGGATCCTCGGGGCACAGCGCGCCCCCAACCACTCTTCTCTCCTAAAAATCCGTGTAACCTACCCCCTCCGCCTATATAAGGAGGGGCAGGGCCTTCGAGCGGAGGGGGGGGAGGTTCTCTTCTTTCTTCCCAAACTCAGTCGGTGTTTGGGGGCCTCGGAGCTCCCCAAACCCGTCCTCACTCGGATGAGCATTCGGGGCTTGTCCTGGGCTCTCGCTTGTAACATGATGCGGTCCGCCGCGACCATAGCGATACACAGCCACCACCTCGAACTGGAGGTAGGGATGTTCAGCCCGAACCAGTATAAATCTTGGACTCCCTGAGTCGACCATCAAGGAGAGGGAGTGCGCGGCCCCTTGACTTACAAATCTATTGCCAGTTATACGAAACACCGACAGTTGGCGCGCCAGGTAGGAGCCTCGCGCGCCATCGTCTTCGTCTCCGGACTCCCAATCATCTTCTTGATGGCCTCCTCCACCCGCGACGGCGTGTTTTCGACGCGAAGCCAGACCGGGATCTTCCAGAAGTACATTCAAGGCGAACCAGAAAAAGACGGCCCTCGCTTGCCATCCGCGGGGGTGTCCGCAGCCACCGTGCCGCGCCAGGGACCCCTGTGGGGAGAATCCTTCCCCGCCAGGGAAGTCCCCTGGCCCGACGCCCTACGACCCGAAGATCCCAACGGTGACATCATACCTAGCGCGCGGAATACGGAAAGGTGAAGACAACAAAATCCCTCAGAGCCTTTCCATCGTTTCCGCCTTTTTCCAAAACCCTCAGAGTCCAAAGCGCCACGTGATAACCCATCCTAATGGTCGCGATACGCCGCTCGGGGATGGCATGCCTGCACGCCCCCCCGAGCTCATGCCGCAACCGACCATTAGGACCGCTCGTGTGGTCCTTGGCCGTTCGAAGAAAAGCGCACGTGGATCGCGGCGTTCGTTGCGACCTTTGCATTTTTCCTCGAAGAATTAGCGCTGGGGGCCACTCCTGAGCCACTCCCGCGCTTCCTAAGGGCTACGGTCATTCAAACGGGTGCTAATCATGAAGGAAAAGGTGCAAGATACCAATTAAAATGTCCAAAAACATCACACCATATGAAGCAAAAGAAAGGCGGGGGCAAGGGCTCCTTAGCTTGAGACATCGTCGTCATCCATTGTCATTTGCTCGCGGCAGCGTCGCCTAAGCGCCACCACCTTCTCTGCCACCGCTTGCTTTGGCCCTTAGCGGGCTTGCGTCTCCTTCGATCCGGCGGCAATGACCGCCGGGTCGAAGAAGCATCGGCTGGCGCAGCGAGCAGCCGTGCTCGCCACGGCGGCGGCGACCTCCGCCCCTCGCGGCGGGCGCTCACGTAAGCGAGGCGGTCGGCGAGGCATCGGCGCTGGGTGGCGGGCGTACCGATAAGTGCAGTCGATGGTCGTTCAGCCTCACCCCAAGCGGCTCCAGGCTCCTCCCCATGCTCTCGAGGCGGGCGGGCATAACGAAAGGGCCTCGCCTGAAGCGGCATCCTTCCAAGCCGCCTCCTCGCGCGTCTTAGCGAGCTCCTCCCGGGTGGCCTGGGCCAAGGCCCGCTGCTACGCCGCCTCCGCCGCTTGCGAAGCGGTCCTCGCAATGTGGGCATCAAGGGAGGCCTCGGTCGCGCCAATCTGACTCTCGAATCTGTTGCAGACGCCGTCGGCGAGAGGTGCCGGGGGCGGCGGAGAGCATCGGAAGCCCGCCCGCCCCGCCTCCCTCGTCGTGAAGCCGCAGACGGCAGTGGAGGCACTAAGAGGAAGAAAAAGCGGCCGGCGTCGTGAAATAGAATCAAAGCCATCTCGAGACGTGAAGAGACTTACCCCTGGAGGGATCTAATCTGGAAGACCGCGAGGGTGGCGCCTCATGCCCCTCATCGGCGGCGAAGGACGGCGTCGGGGCAAAGCCTTTTGGCGTCGGAAGCCATGAGTCGCCGTCGCCTCCGCTTCCCAACCCTCCGTTCGTCATTTGCATTGCGCCATCTACCGTTCAAGGTGCGGTGATGTAACGTCCCAAAATTTTGCTCAATTTTAATTTTTGGAGTTTTTAAAATTTTTATGAATTAATCACCTTTATTTGCATTTAATTAATTTATCTAAAATTTGAGGATTTATTGGATTTAAATAAAATTTAATTGAATTATTCTTCCTTGATTAATTAATATCAGAAAAAGCATTTATCAAAAATAAATGAAAATATTTTATTTAAGCTCTAAATGCCTTAAAATATTTTCTAAAATTTTTATAGAATTTTTGGGTATTTTTAGTGCCCTAAATAATTACTTTAAATTTACGCATTTATTTTATTGAGAAAAACGAGAAAATCCTTTAGCTCTGATGTTGGCGGCCCAACCTTGTGCTTTCTATGGAGAACCTAATCCGCTCGCTCACTTGCCGTCCGATCTTGATCGGACCAGTGGCGATAATCATGGTAATCTCGGGGCGAGACAACATCGCCTGTAGCGCCATTAGGTCTTAGAAAGATTTTGTCGGCGATTTTGCGCGCCTCGAGGCATGTCGGCGGGTGAAATACACTCCGTGCTCGGCCTCCCTTCGCTCATTTCCCCTCTCTCTCGTGCTCGGCCATCACAGTAGCCCTCTCGGGGAATCGCCGTAGTAGCCACTCTCCTCCGCCTCGGTTTTCATCGCGTGTCGCCGCCGTCCGTCGTTCCTCGTCGCAACCAAGGCCATCTCCGAGTTCCTTGCATCACGCCGCTGCCCATGGCCACTTCATTCCTTTGGAGAGTCTCGGAAGCGCCGTGGACGCGTCGTCTTCTTCAAGTCCGTGACCAGTGCCGCTCTTCTTCGACTCCTCGCAAGCAACCACGATCGCTGATCTTCATCAGGCGCTCAAGGTGAGGCCGCGTGGCGTATTAGCGATGTATCGCTCGGGTAGCCTTTGCGCCGTCGTCTGAATCAGCGGTCGGGATAATCGTGCGTCGTGGCTTGATGCTTCCTCGCCCGCGTGTCGATCGGTGACATGTGGGGCGGCTATTGTTCATGGGCCGCTTATCGGCGTGTGACCGGGGTTTCTTGGCGTCGGCCGGCGTCACCGAGGCCCGCTTCGTCGATGGCCGTGGCGGCGTGGTTAACTCTGTTGCGACACGTGTCCCGCCGTAGGAATAAATCCGGATTTTCAGTAGGAAATTAAATGTAGAAATTCGGTTGTATATTGATTTGAATTTCAACAAACTTGAAAATGTTATAACTTTCGCATTTTAACTCGGAATTGAGTGATTCCAGTGCCCAAAAATTTGTAAAAATGTAAAATATTTAATGGTGATTTTTATTTTATTTTTGGTGTTGATATTGTTGTCTGTATTGCGTACTTATTGTGTGCTTGCTTATGGAATTAGACTCGAATCGCGGAATTAGCGAGGACAATTCGAAGACCCATCGCAAGCCTCGGATCAGAACCAACTGTTATTCGAAGGCAAGTCATGCTTTGATCATTTTGCGCCTAGTTTTCAAAGTATATTTTTTATTTCCATATTTCATGCTATGTTAAGTACAAATACTATTGATTAAATGGGAAATGGTAGCTAAAAGCCAAACTTGTTTATGCCACCTTGATTACAAAGTTATATGCCTGAATTCCTTGTCCACCTAAGATGTTTATCGTTGGATGCTAATATGGCGGCAACATGGGAGGCTAGACCGTGATTAGGCCTTAGCTTTGCTTGTATCGATGAATGAATTTCAAATAGCAAATGAATATTGCCTAAACAATTATGGAGCGCATTTTTTGTAAAAATCGATGATGCTGATGATGGAATGGAAATAGTAACTTTGTGTGGTGCTATTCATGAAACAATGTGAGGAATGGCATGTGTTGCTTAAATATAAAAGTGGGGTGGGACATGATTTGGGCCAAGGGCAAGTGGCGAAGGCTTCGTGCAGGTGGGCACTGTGTGGTAATGGGATGTATGAAAGGTGTGTGCGAAAATTATAGTTGTCTTGCAGGGGAGATTAAGGACTTTACCTTGCGAGCCTTTGAGCTGAGTTCCGTGTACAACCACTTGTCGGTATGGGGCGGACCTAGTTTAGTAGGTTTCTAACCTCTTTCCTTTGAAACCTCGGGGTGACGGTGCACACGGTGCAAGCTGTAGGGAAGCGTGCACGTGCTACGGCTTGGTACCCATTCAGCGATAGTTGCCTGTCTAAACTTCGACTCTGTGTGAGGAGGTTTAGAGCGGAATGTGGAGGGTTCATCGGTTAAATGTTAGTCTCTGAAAGACTTTGTTGCAATAAACCACATGTGGTGGCTATTTGTAAACTGTGGGTAAAGTGTACACCTCTGCCCGAGTGTGTGTGTGAATCTATTGAATTGCCGTGTCATGACATTGGACGTGCTTTCGATTGATTCTGGTCAAGGGTTAGATTTTCCAAAATAAAAGATGAGGAATGGGTGGTGTGTGCCAAAAAGCTGTTGAATGAAATTAGGGCTGTGTGCCAAACCCTTGGAAAAGAATTGAGAAATTAATTACTATTAATATTAGTTTTACTGCTTTTGATCTAATAGGATTACCTGTTCAAAGAAATGTTGCTTTAAGCAAAATAACCAAATTAAGCCTTTCCTTTGGATAAACCATGCATGTAGTAATAGACCTGCATTGTGCATGACTTGTTGAGTATGTTGTATACTCACTCTTGCATCGACAAAAACCTCAGAAGATGAAGCCGTGCCAGCTTGGGAGGAGGCGTTCATCGAAGGCCAGGAGGATTAAGGGGTTGAGCCGCACTCAGTAGCCTGTGGCTATGAAGGGTCTTGTTTTACTTTTGCTTCCGCTGATAAACTTATGCTACTTTGATATTTATTGCCCTGCATGGCAAATTATTGTAAGGTGGCCATAAGGCCGTGTAACTCGTTATTAATCATGATTGAAGTACTTTATTATTAAATTCCGCTGTGTATGATTGTGGTACTTCAATCTGTTTGCTTTAATGTGTACTAAGCGTGATCTGGACTAGTACAATAAACCTGAGTGTCGAATCCGTAAATTCGGGGCTGTGGTGACCTCTCTTTCTTGCGTCGAAGCAAGGCGCGGCGAGAAGTAGTGTAGCGGCGAAAATGGCGCCCTCGGGCACTTCACGCAGCCTTTATAGGCGGCGGCGGCGGAAGCACACTCACGTCGGGCGGAGGCCGCGCGTGGCGCTACCTGCTTGGCGACGCGCCCGTTCCATCCCCAAGCGTGCGTCGGAATGCGATTGGGGTGGCGGGAATATTGCCTCGGGCAAACGCGGCCGCGACTCTTGACCAGACCAACCACGCGAAGGCCGGCCTGCGCGGGCCGTTATGACCGCAAGGTGGCGAAAGCACAGTCCGCTCGCCATGACGGGGTGACGACCCTGACCACCACGACGCCTCCAGCACGCGAAGCAAAAGGTCAAAGCGAGCTTTACACTTCGAATTCGTTTACTCTCATGTTAAGCCCATCGCTCCTCTAAGTTCCAGCGCTGCGTGATGACCACCGCCTAGCCCTCACGCACCGCTCGGGGCCATGCGAATCCTTGCACTCACGCGGGTCGGAAACCCAGTCGGCTATACGTTCTCCCCAGCGGCAGCCCACTCGACCCAAGCGCTTCTGATAGCGCCCGGCTCTGACTCACAGTAGTGTCTTGCGGAAGAATGGAATGCCCGCACGGTATGATCAATAGTCGATCGGAAGTACTCCTCCCCCGTACCCAATGCACGCGAATTTCTCGTCCTTTAGGTCCCTGCCTTTTTTCACGACTTCCCCAAAGAGGTTAACATACTGACCTACGCTTGTACAACCCCTGTGGTTTTCGGGCAATGGTCAACAAATGTTCATCACCTCTAGGAAGCGTAGAAAATCAGAGCTGGACCTGCAGGATGGCTCGACTGGCCAAAGTCATAAAACAAAATTTGACAAATTTGTCTTGTTGCGCGACAAAGTTCCTCGCATAACTAAAAGCGAAACGTTTGTTTTTTCCCATTCCCGGTGAGAAACGCTCACCATGGTGCAATGACCGACCGGGCAAGCGGAAGGCAAAAAAGAAGCACTGAAGAAACTTCAAGGCCAATCCTCTAAGCCCGGCGCCCGGCCCCCACAGGTCGAGCCACGACAAAAGCATACGAGACAAATCGATAGTCATCCAAGCGGCACCTAGCCGATCACCCGCCGGTCAAGCGGACAATCTTTGGTCCAGCGCCTTACAAGCCTTGTTGATCATTGGTAAGACCTATCGACACCCATCTTGTCAATTCACATTCAAACTGGGCCAATGCAGGTACTAAAAGACCACCAGGCCGTAGTGGCCTCGAGGTGGCGAGAAGGCTCGAATGCCTAAAAACCGTAAAAAGCATTGCGGGGTCAAAGGCAAAAGCCAAGGTGGGTCACTGCCGACCCAATGAAGCAGCGAGGCGAGTTCAGGGTGAACCCCGGGTCTCTGAATTGGGTCGGCGGACGACCCAATCACCTTAACTCATGTCAGAGACCATACTTCAAACTCTCTCCTGAGCCCCGAAAGGCCATGAGCCAGTGTGCTCAGGAGTTCTGAGCGGCTCGGGGTCCGTCTGGGATTGAGTAAAAAAGGTTTTCATGGGTGCCCAGTAGTCGGACGCCCGACGTAAGGATAGTCGCTCGGGGATCCCTCTTTGGGGGATCTCGGGGCCCTCGGATAACCGTCTGTAGCTCCAGCGCTTGCTCACCCCTCCGGGTCCCACACTGCGGACCAGGCGTATCGTGGGACCGGCGGCCTCTCCTCCAGATTGCCTCGCCAAGCGAGGACTCGGGAAGGGCGCCCCTCACCTAGCTACGGCGTAAAATAGCCACGACTAACTAGCCCGGCTACGGTGTAAAAATAGCACGACTAACTTCGCCCGACTACTGGCGTAAAAATAGCACGACTAACTCGCCCGACTACGGCGTAAAAATAGCCACGACTAACTTCGCCCGGCTCTGGCGTAAAAATAGCGACTAACCATTGACTCTGGCGTAAAAATAGCCACGACTAACCCGTCGACTCGGCGTAAAAATAGCACGACTAACCGCCCGACTCGGCGTAAAAATATACCGACTAACCGTCTAGCTAAGGCGTAAAATAAGCGATCGGGAACCGGAACCTCTCGCGAAGGCATCTGGATCTCCTATGAGCCGTGGCGTCTAAATGAGGCGTAAAACAAGCATTCGGGAACCAGAACCTCTCGCGAAGGCATCTGGACCTCCCTGCCGACCCCGGTCGCGTCTAGCTAAGACGTAAAACAAGCATTCGGGAACCAGAACCTCTCACGAAGGCATCTGGACCTCCCTACCGACCATGGCCGCGTCTAGCTACGACGTAAAACAAGCACCTGGGCGTTCGCACCGACCCAAGTTGGCTAAAGGCACCCAGCGAATGAAACCCCCGAACGGTTCTCTGACCCGCTCGGGGCTACCTAAGATGCGCTCACGCGCGCACCCGAAATCGGCTTACCGATTGGTGGGATCACGCGTATAACGGGACCCTCAGCCTGCTGCGTAGCTGAAGTCTGCGAAAAGATCGCAAGAGCAAAAGTCCCGTGTAAGCAAGAAGACGGCAACATTCGAAGCAAAGCACGGGCCAACAAGCAAACCACTATCCACCTCCCAAAAATCAAGGGAGGACAAGAGACAAGTAAGAAAACGAAAAAACTAGGCGCCGAGGCGCGGGACCCTCGATGAGGCGCCCTTGCCTTGGCAAGCCGGGATAGCGCCCGTCGGTAGCGTCAACTTGACAATGGCGTCGCGATCGATGGCATCAAGCCTCGCCCGCTCCGCCATGGCGAGGTCGAAGTCCTCCCAAAGCTCCATAAGGAAGGCCTCCTCGTTAAGTAGGCACCGTGGCGCCTCGTCCCCAAATTTGAACACCACCGGCGGGGCGTCGCGCGAAGAAGCGTCGAGAAGAAGCCATGACAACAGCTGGGCGTCTCGAAGCGGCTAAAGGTCTAGACGGCAAGCAAACTACTCCGGCCCCTGCTTTCACACTGCCCTATAAACACTCGGCGCACGGAAGCCGGGCGGACCCAAGTTAATAAAGGCTCAGGAAGTCGAGCGTCGCCGCGCCTCTGAAGAAGCTGCGCGCAGCGATAGTCAAAGGTCGCCGGGAGCGCTGCGTTCGAGGCGACCCGAGGCTACTGCGAATACTTATACCAAGGGTACCCCCGCAACCTCGGAGCGCTCGGCCGGGCGAGGGTCGGATGCCCGTAGCCTCCGTCGATCTCGGGTTGGAGGCTCCGGCGCCAGCAAGACCTCGGTCAGCGATACACACTTTCCCCGACCCCGCCGCTGGTCGGGGCCCCGACGAACGTTATCTCGGCGACCCCCGCCACATCATCGGTCGACCTCGAAGTTGGCCACCTGACATCTGAACAAGACAGCCGTGCAGGGTTAGGCTATCCTTCCTGAGGCAACCCCAAAGGCGCCGTCTACGCAACATCAACATCTGACAGGCACACAGAGGGCAGGTGCGCGCCTTCCCAATAGAGCGGCACCAGCTAAGCCTACCAATAGGGCGCCACTGGCTAAACCTACCGGCCTATCCTAAGGCGAACAGGGACCTATTAGCCCTCAAGATCGAAGACCGGATCCTCGGGGCACAGCGCGTCCCCAACCACTCTTCTCTCCTAAAAACCCGTGTAACCTGCCCCCTTCGCCTATATAAGGAGGGGTAGGGCCTTTGAGCGGAGGGGGGGGGGGAGGTTCTCTTCTTTCTTCCCAAACTCAGTCGGTGTTTGAGGGCCTCGGAGCTCCGCAAACCCGTCCTCACTCGGATGAGCGTTCGGGGCTTGTCCCGGGCTCTCGCTTGTAACATGATGCGGTCCGCCGTGACCATAGCGATACACAGCCACCACCTCGGCTGAAGTAGGGGCGTTCAGCCGAACATTATAAATCTCGGACTCCACAGTCGACCATCAGAGAGAGGAGCACGCGGCCCTTGACTTACAAATCTATTGCGGTTATCTGAAACAGAGCAAATCTTGTGCGAAAATTCTTTTCTCCGTCGGTGCGTTGCGAGCAATGAAAACCGTCGCGCATTTTCTGTTGATCCAGAAGGTAAAACTCAAATTTGTTTGTGTCATATTGTGCCAAATAATCCCAGATAGCTCTCTGTAAAATTTGGTTAGGTTTAATCTATTATTTTAATAGCTATGATCGTTTGATCTATTAGCTCTGGGAGCCGTTCATCGGCAGTTTGTGATCAATCCGGTGGGTCGCCGCCCAATCCGCCTATATTGTTGAGTTCGTCTCGTCGCGTTCTCTGCGATGGACATTCTCCTTTTTGTTGCATCTACCAAAATTCTTTTTATTAAATCGGCGCGCCTTTTTGCATTGCGGTAGCGTCGTCTTATTCCGCTAACCATTTTGGTTTGGCGTGGTCGAACCATTGTGTCGATGACCATTATTCCCTATTTTGCCCATCAAAAAGTTCAATTGATTCGGTTCTTTGTCAAGCCATGTTCTAAATTTACCCGTCGTCTTTTCAACCTAGCCCTCTGTTATCCATTCGCGTCTCGGTTAGCCATCCTTGGTAGCATTCTATCGCTGCTATGTCGTTGCACTGACGGTCGCCACCTTGTTATTTCACGAGCGTTCCATCATCGCTTCGCCTTCGCCATTAACGTTTCGCTGTTAACGTTTCATCGTTAACGACCCACCGTTAACGCTTTGCTCTCATCACACGTGTGCATGCAAGTAAAGGCCCTAGTGCGATATCATCATCTTTTCTATCGCTTTGATGTGATCTAGCCCTATCACCTTGAGTTTAGTCCCGTCTTCTTATCATCGCCATCTTGTCATCATCAAGCCTTTTCATCGATGTATGACTGAACCCCATATCGAATCGCAGTGGATGTTGGTCCCACTTGTCTTTGTTCTATCTTTGAAAATCTAATCTTCCATTAACCCAGAATTCATTCGTGCACTTGGTCGCTAGACCATTGACTATGTGTCATATCCTTGTGCCATATCTAATCTATCAGCTTATCTTTGTTATGTTTGATTGTGTATCTACTTAGTCAGCGAAAGTCAACCTCGAGCATTAGCTTAGTTCATCATGAACTAACATATTTTTATGGACCCGATCTATAGATCGAGAGCCCATATGTCATTGTCTGTCTAATCAAGATAACAGCTTCAAAGGAAATATTCTTCGGAATATTATTCCTTCTTTTCCCAGTTATTAATCTTTCTCTTGATTGTATTTAATATCGAAAGCCGTTCTATTTTGTCTAATCATCGACCTAATCCATTCAAGTTCCTAATTTCATCTAAGCGTTGTGCCCAATGCTATTAGTTCCTAATTTGGAGTT
Organism: Guadua angustifolia; assembly: GCA_036346375.1. Lineage (NCBI taxonomy): Eukaryota > Viridiplantae > Streptophyta > Magnoliopsida > Poales > Poaceae > Guadua > Guadua angustifolia. The sequence continues at coordinate 385,168 of JAYEVE010001269.1, forward strand.
TACTTGATTTGCTTTTTGAGTTTTGTTGTATTTGTGCTTGTTTATCGTTAGGCAGCGTTCTTTGAAGTCGCTCGAAAAAAAGTGAGAAGCAAACAAGCGGAGATTGAAGATCGAGGATCAAGGATTGAAGATAAAGAGTAAAAAAGTTTATAGCAAGTGCCAGGCAAGTCGTGCTTTGATCATATTGCTCCCAATTTTACAAATTTACTTTGATTCAAATTATTGCATGCTAGTTCAAGATTAAAATGATTTAAATTAATTTGGGATTAGTTATTCAATCAATTGCTAATATCACCTTGCCATGATTATTTGTATGCCATACTTCATTTGTCACCCTAAGATGGTTGATTAATAGTTGGTTGTTATTACTTATAGCGTGGGTTGGATAGATGGTGTATAATTGCTTAGTCATGCCACGCAACTCATGTCTTTTGAAAATAAAGGATAATCTTGATTAATGGATTTTGAAATGTGTTTGTGAAATGGTGTGGCGTGTTGCCACCACGATGATGTTGATATGTGGAACGGTGTGGTTTTGCATGGATGTTGTGTTGTTGTTGGCATTGTGTTGCGCAATAATCAACTGGGGTGGTAAAGGATTTAGACTGAGGCAAGTGGCAAGTGGCATATGTCAGGTGGGCCATCGTGGCATTTGGGAGGGTTAAGTGTTGTGAGGGTGTGTGCGCCAATTTTGAGAGAAGGATGTCTTGCCTTGAGTGGAGTTAAGGACTTCACCTTGCAAGCCTTTGACTGAGTCACTTTCGTACAACCACATGTGCGAATGGGAAGACCTAGTTTAGTAGAATTCTGATATCTCACCTTTGATGCCTCGGGGTGGCAGTTTGTAACCTCCCAAATTTTGGCTTTTCATTTAGTTAATAGTGTTTTTTGCCATTTGTGCTTTTTTGTAAATTTTCTGGATTTATTGCAATTTTCTGGAATTTATTTGAATTATTTCAAATTAAAAGTAATTTGTTTTAGCCAAAACTAATTACAAATAGATAAGTTTTAAATAAAGTTTTTCCAAAAATATTTTATTTGAGTGAAGAATATCTCAAAGTATTTTTGGTATTTTTCTTGGAATTTTCCTGGTATTTTAGTGCCTTAAACAAATCAAATTGATTTTCTTAATTATTTTAAATAGAAAATCCCGAGTTATTCATTTGAGCGATCTTGGGCGAAGCCCGACCTTGTCTTGCGTCTCCCCAGCCGTTCGGCCGGTTTCTAGAGGAATCATCGTGAGCCGTCGGATTGTCATCCAACGGTCTTTATCAAGCCGCGCAGTCGCCAAACCCTAATCGCTCGCAGCCGTCGGATCGGGATCAAAGCATCCTCGTCAATCCGCGCCAAAAGTAAACCCTAGGCCATCGTAGCCGTCGGTTTGAACGTACGGCTAAGATGCGCCCGAGCCAATCCAATTTCCGTGAATCCAGGTCGTTAGAACCCGCCGTGTGTCCGGCCGAGATGGAGTGAATCATGAGCGCTGATCGTGCCGCGTGGGCAGTCGTCCGTCGTCGTCTAGAACTCGGACTCGGAGTCCAGCTCGTGTACGCCGCCAGCCGTTAGGTTTCCGAGATTAGCGTGCATGCCGAGGCCAATTTAAGGACTTGAACCCGGCAGAGGTTTGTCGAGAGGACTCCGCACATCTTATTTGAAGCGCCGGCGTTCGAGGCAGAGGATTGGCGTGTGAGCTTCGCGGAGTCTTAGAAGTTTGCCGCCGTGTTTTGCGTCGTCGAGATAGTCTTCGCCGCGTCAAAGCCAGATCCGAAGCACGTCTCGCCGAGTCGCACCCGTTCCACCACTTCTTCATCGCGGAGAAGCACGGGCGCGTGTGCGTGGTCATCGTCTCGAGTCTCCGTACACCAGCGCCGCGCGTCGCCCTAATCGGGACGAAGTTTTTGATCGTTGGATCGCCACTTGACGCCGAGATCACACCACGTTGCCTCGAGAGCGATGCTTCACTTAGGTAAGGAATCACCATTCGATCTTAGATGGCGGTCATGATTGTGCCCGTCGACTAGGTCAACGATGGCGGCTCGGTTAACCTCGGCCGTCCGTCGTGGATGCAGCCGGATGGCGCCACGTATTTGTGTGATCTGTGGCCGTCGGATCTGGAGGAGCGCATCAGATCGCATCGGTTCAGATCAGGGCTGACGTCACGCTGACATCACGCCTGCGCAATAAAGCGATTTTCTTTTACAAAAATAATTCGGTTAAATATTGAATTTCTAATTTTATGAATTTTCAGGAATTCGAATCTTCCGAGAGCTCGTTCTCCCTCATACGAACTCCGATTGAGGTGATTCAAATTTCTAAAAATTTGTAAAATCGAGATCTATCTATTGATGAATTTTATTTGATTTTTAGAGTTTGTTTGCTCTTTGTTTTAGTATTTATTTTGCATTCTCCTTCGTTTCGCGTAGACGATAAATTGTGCGATGCAACCGGGGGAGATTCGTCAACTCAAGAAGAAGGTCCAGAGCATGGATAAGGGTTTTCCTAAGGCAAGTTGTGCTTTGATCATGTTGAACCCATGTCTTCAAAATTGCTATTTTATTTTACCTTATTGCATATTATTTCATGTGTAAAAATGATTTCAACTTAAATTGGGACTTAGCTAGCATACCCTTTGAATTATATCCTACTTTGTCGATTGTATGCCATGATTCACTTGTCACCTTAGGTTGATTTACTATAGTTGGTTAAATATGAAATCAACTTGGGATGGTTAGAACGGAATAGAATTGCTTAGCCATGCCACGCCATCACATGTTCATGAATCACCGATTAATAATCTTGACTAATGGAATATGGAACAATGTTGTGAATTTGTGTGTCATGTGTGGTCACACAAAGAGATTGAGTTGTTGTGGCGAGGAGGTCACGCAACGATGTTGATTTGTGGATAGCACGTGGTGCTTGGTAATCAACCGGGGTTGGTGATCACTTAGATTGAAGCAAGTGGCAAGGGCAAGTGTGCCTAGGTGGGCCCGATGGGCAGAAGGTGTGTGCAAGTCTTGCTTTGATCAATCCTAAGGACTTAACCTTGCGAGCCTTTGACCTGAGTCAATCATGCAACCACATGTCTGTTATGGGGTAGCCTAGCTGACTAATTTGCAAAGTCTTAGCTTGAGTACTATCGTGGTGGTGTGAGTCCGGGTGTACGGAGGAAACTCACATGGCGCAAGAGGGGGGCCCTGTTGTGGTGGTGTTAGCCCATCAGTGTTGAAACCTCAGCGGGTAGTACTAGGTTAAGGTGGTGCATTGTAAAGGCTTTGTTATAATCATTCGCCTGTGTGGTGCATGGTTGTATCGTGTGGGTAAAGTGCATAACTTCTGCAGAGTGTACAAACTATTTGGATAGCCGTGCTCACGGTATTGAGCAATGCTCGGGAATTACAGTCAAGGGTTAGATTTTTGCAAAATAAAAACTTGGGATGGATGGCTGGTTGCCATGGAAGATTGAATCTTGACTTAGGATGAGAAACCTGGTTTACTTGAGAAATGCTGAATCTATCTATTACTGTTATTTGTTTTTACTATCTTTTCAATCTATATGCCGTACTTGTTCATAAATGCTGCTTTATTGCAAATAGCCATTGTTAGCCATTCCTTTGGAATAAGCCTTGCATATAGTTATGTTAGAATTGCATTCTGTGCACAACTTGTTGAGTGCTTTATGTACTCACCCTTGCCTACAAAATCATCGATCTTTGAAGAAGGAGTACCATGAAGGGGCGAATCACGAGAGGTCTGAGCCTTGTCGATTACTGTGGTATCTTGAGGGTTACCTCGTCTTCATTTCAGCTGCAGATTCAATTTGTTGTTCAGCCTTGTGAGGCATAGTTAAGTAAGTTGGCCATAAGGTCATTCAACTAGTAATATTTGGTATATATAATGTCTTTTATCTTATTTTACATTTGTGTATGATTATGATAGTCACTAATGTTGAGCTGTGTGCACTAAGCGTGATCTGGACTAGTGCGATATACCGAGAGGTCGGATTTGTATATTGGGTCGACCACGATTACAGGGGTAACTATATGGGGGCGTACTGTCTTTGACTTGGTACCCTATCCAACGGTGTTAAATCGGTCCTATACTTTGGCTCGGTGTGAGAAGTGATAGTGAAGGCAACCGGAGAGGTTCCTAGGTTGAGCTAGAAGTTTACGAAAGGCTTTGTTATGATCGCTCATTAAGCTTACTCTTGTATGGCGATTCACGGTGACGTGGTGAGTTGATTGTATCTTGTGGGTAAAGTGTACAACCTCTGCGAGTGTAAAACTATTGAATAGCCGTGTTAGCGGTATTGGACATTGCTCGGGGATTACAGTCAAGGGTTAGATTTTGATAAAAATGAGGTTGGGAATGTGAACAATGTGATATGGAAATTGGTTAAGGAAGAGAAATGCTTTACTTGAGAATGATTACGAAAGTTATTATGGGTATTACTTGTTTCTTGCTTTTCAATCTATTTATGATATTCATTTGTAAATGTTGTTTTATGCAAAATAGCCAATTCAGCCATTCAATTGGAATAAAATTTGTGCATATAGTTATTTAGACTTGCATTACATGCACGACTTGTTGAGTGCGGTTGTGTATTCACCCTTGCTTTAACAAAATATCACCGATTAAGGAGAAGTCTCTGTCTTGAAGAAGGAGAGATTCTGCAAGAAAGGCGAATATTTAGGAGTTGAACCTTGTCAAATGTACGTGGTATTTTGATGGGATTCACCAAGCGTTCTTCGTTCATTGTTGTTCGTTTTACTCGAGTTGAAGCCATTTAGGCTTCACAATTGTAAGTTGACTTTAAGGTTATTCAACATGTTATATTAAAAGATGAATTCTTTATTTATTAATCCGTTGTGTATGATTGTGATATTCATCTTTATTAGCGTGGGCACTACCTCGATCACGGGACTAGTCTTTGAAAACACGAGAGGGTTCGGATAGCGAATTGGGTCCCGACGGAGGTGGTATCGAGCATAGTGACTGTAGGTCTTGACCCTAGATACTTTGGCGTTCTTTAGGAACTTCAAAATTATTTTGTAAAGAAAATTTAACTTGAAGAATAACAAGTTCTTGACTTATCTTATTCTTCCATTCCTTTTCCTTTTCTTTGAAATTTCTACCTTTCTCCGTGATTTAAGTTGAAAATCTTACCTTAGTTGTCTTAAATAGATACGATGTTTCACACTTTAGGAGAAAGCAAGAGCCGTTCTTGAACACGAAGATCGTGAAGAGCGAGGAATCGTCGAGCTCAAGGAAAGAGTCTTGATGAGGTGTCCCGGAAGGTAGAAGAACCGATCTACGATGAAGTGTTCAAGAAATTCGAAGAATTAGTGCTTGAGTAGCCATTGAGACTCATGTGTGAGAGTTGCATCTGTCTAAGTTAGGAGTGTTACCCTTTCTAGACGTTAGACTTGTGTGCTTAGGTTAATTTGGTTTTTGTTTCTTTGAGTTTGCGTTATGTGTTGCGTGGCCCTTAGGCTTTTGTGAGCAACCATACCAAGTTGTAAATAATGATTGTATAATTTGAAGTTTTGGGTTAAACCTAATCCCCGTAATAGTTCTTGGTTACTTATCTATGCTTTTCCCTCTTGCCGATTAACTTTGGACGATCAGCGAGATGGAGAAGTTCTCGGTGATGACCTTGGCGAGATTAAAAGCGATCTAAGTCAGCTCAGTTGCTACCGCCAGTGTTAGTGGCAGGATAGTTGGTGATCAACCGCAATTCCCAGTACTAGTAGTGTCGTACCAGTATCTGAATCAGTTCCTTGTCACCCAAACTCTGTTTATGCATATGGTGATGCAAAAGATGAGCAATAATGAAATCAATAGCATTGTTCCACCGGTTGAAAATTCAATAGTGCGTTCTCGGTGCAAGTTTGCAAAGTTCATAGAAATCAAGCCACCCATTTTTGAAGAATTCACCTCTCTACAAGATACAGAAACCTGGATTCAAGTCATGGAGAAGAAGCTATCTTCCATACAGTGTGATGATAAAGATAAGGTTATATATGCCACCAGTTAGTTAGAAGGTGCAGCATTAGCTTGGTGGAAAAACTACTGTGCTATCCATGGTAAGGATCAGACTATCATTTGGAAGGAATTCACTACTGCGTTTCATGATTTTCATGCTTTGTTGAAAGGTGCATTAAGTACAACTAATTCAGAGGAATATGCAACTCCTGCATATCACAACCAATCTGGATGTTGTTCTTTAAAGTGTTGCCAACTAGGCAAATCAGAGGATCGTGCATGTATCCGTTGTGGAGTCATAGGACATACCTCGGACGAGCATCATATCAATTGTTCCAGTTGTGAAGGGAACCATCCTCTTGGAGAATGTCCAAATAATAAGATTACATGTTTTCTTTGTGAAAGCCAAGATTATTGCCCAAGCCAGTGTGCTATGTATTCGGTATTGACCTCTGCAAAGCAACGTCAACGAGATAATTTTCGAGCCACCATGGTTCAGGAGTTAGCAAAGAAAGGCATGTTGTCATCTACCCATGCCTTGTCACAGGAACAGTTAAAAGAGAAATACCAAGAATCTAGCAATCCACCTCAGAAAAGAAGCAAGTCAATGACGCCAGGAAGTTGTTTCCATTGTGGTAAACAAGGTCACAATGCCAGACGATGACCCTAGAGGAATCAAGCACAAACTTTACCTTCAGTCATCCTAGAAGTCAGTTCAGTTCAAAGCATAACACCAAGATCGCATGGTGAAGCATCAAAGAATCAATTATGCTATGCCTGCCGTAAAAGAGGTCACTTTGCCAAGCAATGCCAGTTCAAATATGAAGTACCTTGTGAATTTGAGATTGTCCCTGAAGCTACCTCGGTTGAGCTTTGAATTGCCAAGTATGCTAGAAGCAACAACGAAGCCGATTGTTCCAAGAAGCGATTAAAAGAAAAACGGTTGGTGATGAAGCTACCAATAAGTTTGAAGCCGTGATGCTATACTCTAGTCTATAAGAGTAATGTCAAGGAATTCTCTTAGCAATTCCTATTTGTGGAATAAATGTACCCAGAATTCTAATCAAAAGTATTAAGGGCGATAAAGGATTTGATGTCTTTGAGCATTCACTTTACCAGATAATGTTCATGTGTATGTTGGCCATAGAGCCTGAGATCTCAGTAATATGATGTAGAGACATAAATTTGTTGATTTAGCATATTGAAGACCAGTACCTTTACTTCAGTGGAATTTAAAGCATTAATTCGCTATGGAAAGAATATCTATCTGATATAGAATTTCCAGTCGCTACTCGAGAATCAAACCGACAAAGATAGTATCAGACCAACAGATCAACAAAGATGTTATTTTTACCCATGCTTTTGAAAAGTCAACTAAGATAAAATTAATTCAGAATCTCCAGGATTCCAGGACTCAGTCATGATGTTAAAAGTTACCAGATTCATTTCGATCAATGTTCCTTACTCCGAAGGTCATTGGTAGTGAAATTGCAAGGATCAATGAATCGTCCAAGATTTTCAAGCGCAATGAAGTAGTTATCAATCAGCTTGAGTTCCTCAGATCAAGAGCTGTTCTCAAGAACCAATTCAACAGAAATAATGTTCAATCTTTAATCAAGACCGCAGAATAACAAGTTGCTTTTCGCGTCGGGAGTAGCTTGTCCAGTTTCAAGAGAAGCAAAGAATCAAGTGTCGATTGGATAAATAAAGGTTGTAACAATGGAAGTTGTTAGTGTTGTTAGGAAGAGTGCAGATTGTCTTCCAAGAGCCTCAGTGGAAGAAGTGTTTCATATGCCAGCAAGCAGACCCAGTTGAAGCCAATTTAGTTTGCAAAAGGATCCTGCCTGCAAGGAGCAACTTATCAGAATTTGACCCAGTAGAAGGATGTTATCCATCGTTTGACCTCGAAGTAATCCCGTCAAGTGTGCAGTTGACTTCAAGTGCAGAGAGTCTCGAAGGTCGAGTTTTTCCGAACCTATTCTTTAGTCAGCCCAAATCTCGGGGACGAGATTCTGTTAAGGGGGGAGGTTTGTAACATCCCAAAATTTGGGTTTTCAAAAATTTATATTTAAATTAGCTTTCCAAAAATTTTACATCAATTTTATTTTAATTAAAGAAGCTTAATTTAGAATTTTCTAAATCTAAAACAATTTAATGTGCCTTCTGTGTGCATCAAGTAATTTAACATTTAGTTTTTACAGTGGTCTTTATATCTCAGGAAATTTCCCAAATTTGAGATTTGCTCAAAACTAATTAAAATTATTAATTTAAATATTTGGATGTTAATTGGATTTTTTATTTGAATTATTAATTGTTCGGGCAATTCTATATCCAAATTCCAATTCAAACCTTTCATTTGAAATTCCATTTAAATTCAAAATTTGAATTTCTCTCAGTGTTCTAATTAACTTGGCATCTATATCCTTCCGAAATTAGAGTTCAATCCTTTTTCCGTCCGCAAAGCCAAAATTTTAAATTCCGGTCTTTATTCGAAATTTTATCTGAGTTCCAAAATACTCCAAAAATCTCAAAATTTATAGAATTAGGTTCCAAATATTCTAAAATGATTTTGAAAATTTTTCTAAGATTTATAGAATTCCTCTGGTATTTTATCTCTCGCGCTTTTTATCAAATCCGTTATTTTCGTCCCGAAATAATCTAAATTCTAAAGTTCATCCAAAAATAGTGAAACTAATTTTATTTGGTTCCATTTTATTCTTTAGGATTTTTAGGATCTTTTTCGGTATTTTTAGATCTTGTTATCTATTTTATCTCTCGCGCTTTAAAAACGGCACTGTTTATCTTTTCCAAGTGCCAGCACTGTGCAGAATTCAGCCTCCATATCTAGCCCATATTCAAATACTCATAACTTTTGCAATTCTCAACAAAATCGAGTGAGGTTAGTTGCAAATCGTCGGCCTAGTTAAGGGCTTCAATTACCCTATAGTTTCCCATTCTGAAATCAAGTAAATCGGACGCTGCAATCACTTCTTTGCCGTTTCTTGTTTAAGCCATAACTCTTCCGTTTCTCATCCTCTCATCGCGTGTGACCACCCAAAAGTTGCGTCTCAGACTCCCCAACATGGTGCTCACCCTTGCCCTCCATTTCCAGAACATTTGCCCTTCCAAAATTCGAAGAATCGGTCGCCGGACGTCCTCCGTTGGCATCGCCATGCCATCTTTTAATCCGGTAAGGAAAATTGACTTCCGTTCACGTCATCTTGTGCGTATTAGTGTGTAGATCATAACCCCTCAAGAAAATCCAGGTTTCGTCAAGAATTGCTCCGGGAATTTGCGTTCGTTCGTTGTCAAGTTGAGTTCCGTTCGTCGTCGATTCCTCCCAAACTGGTAATCCCCAATCAAATTCCTTCTAGATATAGCCTAGTATGATCTTGCTCTACCCAGTGCTTCTGCTAGTTTTGAGAAATTCCGCATTTTATTGTGTTTTTGACCACCATGCCATTGGGACCGTTTTTGGTCGCGTCGACCGTCGTCCTCGCCGTTGCTCCGGCATCCCCGCCATCGGCCGTCATGCCCACGGGCTTCCCTCACCTCGCCGCCCCATCCCGCCTTGGTGGCCCTCAATTGTACGTCGCCCAATTCTGTGCCTTCGCCACATGCTCCTATAAATCTTGATTTGATCCGTTTTGCTTCAAATCCGGTTTCTCTTGACCTAGATGCCACCCCAACCTTGTGTAGACCTCCCATGGCCTCTTCGACACATATGCAACCCCATGGACCTCACCCAAACCCTAGAAATCCATCCCTCATCCTCCAAAACGCCGCCGAACGTCGGTCTGTTTTGGCGTCGGCTTCCTCATCGACTCGTCGTGATTTTTGGTAATCCAACCATGCCACCTTGTGCTCTATAGTACCCTCTGTCTCCCTTTCAAATTTCGTGCAATTTGGTTCATGGAATCAAAAGTTACGGTCGCCCAAAGATCAAATTTTGCCGGAGGCTGTTCTCCCTCATTTTTGCCAGTTTGGCCATGAAATTTTTGTGGTAGACTTATGGTGATGTCCCCTACATGGTGCTCACCCTAACCCATGGTTTTGACCTAGTAATCTTGTGCAGAAAATTCTTTTCTCCGATCAGACTGCGTTGCAGACAGCAGAAAACTTCGTCACACGTTTTCTGTTGATCCAGAAAGTAAAACTCAGATCCGTTCACGTCATATTGTGCCAAATATTCCCAGATAGCTCTCTGTAAAATTTGGTTAGGTTTCATCTATTATTTTAATAGCTATGATCGTTTGATCTATTAGCTCCAGGAGCCGTTCATCGGCAGTTTGTGATCAATCCGGTGGGTCGCCGCCAAATCCGCCTATATTGTTGAGTTCGTCTCGTCACGTTCTACGCGATGAACATTTCCCCTTTGCTGTTGCATCTACCGAAATTCTTTTTATTCGTCGGCCGCCGCCTTTTGCCGCCGCGGCGCGGCGTCTTGTACCGCTAACCATTTTGGTTTGACGTGGTCAGGCCATTGTGTCCAGTAGACCATTATTCCCTATTTTGCCCATCGGAGAAGTTCAATTGATTCCCGGTTGCCGTCAAGCCATGTTCTAGAATTTACCCGTCGTCTTTTCAACCTTGCCCTCTGTTATCCATTCGCGTCTCGGTTAGCCATCCTTGGTAGCATTCTATCGCTGCTATGTCGTTGCACTGACGGTCGCCACCTTGTTATTTCATGAGCGTTCCATCATCGCTTCGCCTGCGCCGTTAACGTTTCGCCGTTAACGTTCCATCGTTAACGTTTCGCTGTTAACGTTTCGTCGTTAACGACCCGCCGTTAACGCTTTGCTCTCATCACACGTGTGCATGCAAGTAAAGGCCCTAGTGCGATGTCATCATCTTTTCTATTGCTTTGATGTGATCTTGCCCTATCACCTTGAGTTTAGTCCCATCTTCTTATCATCGCCGTCTTGTCATCATCAAGCCTTTTCATCGATGTATGACTGAACCCCATATCGAATCGCAGTGGATGTTGGTCCCACTTGTCTTTGTTCTATCTTTGAAAATCTAATCTGCCATTAACCCAGAATTCATTCGTGGACTTGGTCGCTAGACCATTGACTATGTGTCATATCTTTGTGCCATATCTAATCTATCAGCTTATCTTTCTTTTGTTTGATTGTGTATCTACTTAGTCAACGAAAGTCAACCTCGAGCATTAACTTAGTTCATCATGAACTAACATATTTTTATTGACCCGGTCTATAGATCGAGAGCTCATATGTTATTATCTGTCTAATCAAGATAACAGCATCAAAGGAAATATTCTTCGGAATATTATTCCTTCTTTTCCCAGTTATTAATCTTTCTCTTCTGTGTATTTTCTGAAAGCCGTTCTATTTTGTCTAATCATTGACCTAATCCATTCAAGTTCCTAATTTCATCTAAGCCGTTGTGCCCAATGCTATTCGTTCTTAATTTGGAGTTTACTTGATTTGCTTTTTGAGTTTTATTGTATTTGTGCTTGTTTATCGTTAGGCGTTCTTTGGAAATCGCTCGAAGGTGAGAAGCAAACAAGCGGAGATTGAAGATCGAGGATCAAGGATTGAAGATAAAGAGTAAAAGCGGTTTATAGCAAGTGCCGGGCAAGTTGTGCTTTGATCATATTGCTCCCAGTTTTACAAATTTACTTTGATTCAAATTATTGCATGCTAGTTCAAGATTAAAATGATTTAAATTAATTTGGGATTAGTTATTCAATCCAATTGCTAATATCACATTGCCATGATTATTTATATGCCATACTTCATTTGTCACCCTAAGATGGTTGATTAATAGTTGGTTGTTATTACTTGCCAACGTGGGTTGGATAGATCGTGTATAATTGCTTAGCCATGCCACGCAACTTATGTCTTTTGAAAATAAAAGGATAATACTGATTAATGATTTTGAAATGTGTTTGTGAAATGGTGTGACGTGTTGCCACACGATGATGTTGATATGTGGAACCAGTGTGGTTTTACATGGATGTTGAGTTGTTGTTGGCATTGTGTTGCGCAATAATCAACTGGGGTGGTAAAGGATTTAGACTGAGGCAAGTAGCAAGTGGCTTATTCCAGGTGGGCCATCGTGGCATTTGAGAGGGTTGAGTGTTGTGAGGGTTGTGCGCCAATTTTGAGAGAACGATGTCTTGCCTTGGTGATTAAGGACTTCACCTTGCAAGCCTTTGACTGAGTCACTCGTACAACCACATGTCTGAATGGGAAGACCTAGTTTAGTAGGATTACGATATCTCACCTTTGATACCTCGGGGTGGCGATTACAGGGGAATGGCTGTATGGGGAAACATACGTGTTGCGGCTTGGTACCCTATCCAACGGTGTTAAATCGGTCCTATACTTGGCTCGGTGTGAGGGAAGTGATAGTGAAAAGGCAACCGGAGAGGTTCCTAGGTTGAGCTAGAAGTTTACGAAAGGCTTTGTTATGATCGCTCATTAGCATACTCTTGTATGGCGATTCACGGCTGACGTGGTGAGTTAATTGTATCTTGTAGGTAAAGTGTACAACCTCTGCAGAGTGTAAAAACTATTCGAATAGCCGTGTTTGCAGTATTGGACATTGCTCGGGGATTACAGTCAAGGGTTAGATTTTGATAAAAATAAGGTTGGGAATGTGGACAATGTGATATGGAAATTGGTTAAGGAAGAGAAATGCTTTACTTGAGAATGATTACGAAAGTTATTATGGGTATTACTTGTTTTACTGCTTTTCAATCTATTTATGATATTCATTTGTAAATGATGTTTTATACAAAATAGACAATTCAGCCATTCAATTGGAATAAGCTGTGCATATAGTTATTTAGACTTGCATTCTGCGCATGACTTGTTGAGTACGGTTGTGTACTCACCCTTACTTTAACAAAACATCACCAGTTAAGAAGAAGTCTCTGTCTTCGAAGAAGGGAGAAGTTCTGCAAGAAGGTGAATATCTAGGAGTTGAACCTTGTCAAATGCGTGTGGTATTTTGATGGGATTCACCGACGTTCTTCGTTCCGCTGTTGTTCGTTTTACTCTGAGTTGAAGCCATTTAGGCTTCACAATTGTAAGTTGACTTTAAGGTTGTTCAACATGTTATATTAAAAGATGAATTCTTTATTTATTAATCCGTTGTGCATGATTGTGATATTCATCTTTGTTAACTGTGGGCACTAGCTACTGATCCTGGGACTAGTGCTGAAAACACAGAGGGTTCCGGATAGCGAATTCGTGTTCCGACACCCAGAGGAGTGGTCGAACTTTCAGGGACGATCCCGAAGAACGGAATCGCGATATTCTTGACCTTCGACCGGGGAATTTGCATCCGGTCGAGCGCGCTAGCCAGGAGCAGGTTGAGGGAACTGCCCCCATCGACCATGACCCGCCCGACCATAGTGTTACTAATGGTCAGGGTCACAACCAGGGCAGTCTTGAGATTCTTGGACATACCTTGGGGGCATCCTTCGATGTGAAGGTTATCGTAGCCCTGGCCTACTTGCAGGGCTGGTCCGAGGGCTTCCTGATGGTAGCTTTGTAGACCGTACGTGCGGCATCCTTAATTTCGCGGCGGGGATGATGCAGATGAGCAGCCGAAGATGGCGTCGATCCTCTGATGCATACTGTTGAAAATCGGTCGAGGTCGACTGGTCCTCTCGATGTTGACCTGTCGAAGTGATCTCCCTCTTTTGGGAGCGTGGGCATCTCTCCGCGCCCATCGTAGAAGGCCTCCAGCTTGTTCTGCCAAGCCCTGTAGCTTCGCAGGCCGTGGCCCGGAGCCATGTGGAACAAGCAAAATTTGTCTTCGTTGAACTGAGGTCACCCCTCCGGGCCCTGTGGGTGGCCGTCGGCCTGTCGCGACCCAGACCGGCGATCCTCCTGCCGAGGTCGGCGCGACACCTGCTGAGGTCGTGGCCGATTTCGCTGGGGACAGGACCCCTCCTGGGCCAAATCTCGCACCTCCATGACCTCGCGGTGGCCGTCTACCGAAACGGTCACCAGCGGTTGGCCATTGCCGCGCTTACGGTCCCTCTTCCGCTTCTTAGCGGTCGAGCCTAGGTCGGCGCTCTTGGCGTTGGAGGGGCCAGCCTCGCCCGAGTTGATGCCAAGCTTACCTTGGTCGTAGTCGCGCTTCCAGCAGACCGCATCGTCCGCGTCCACGTAGCGCTCTGCCATACGAAATAGCTTGCCGACGGTAAGCCTTGTCACAATCTCCAGGTCTTTGGTGAGGCGCCGGTCGCGGACGCCGAACTTGAAGGCCTTGATCACGGCCTCGTCGGAGACACTAGGGATCAGGTTCCTGGTGCGGATGAACCATCGCACGAAGTTACGGAGAGATTCATTCTTCCCCTGGATAACCCGGTCCAGGTCCTTCTCCCTGCCGGCCGCTCATAGCAGCTCTGGAAGTTGGAACGGAGGGCGCTCTGAATTTGACGCCACGAGCGGAAGGTGCTGGGCTTCTAGTTGAAGAGCCAGGTGCGGGCGGCACCGTCCAAGACGATAGGGAGGTAGTTGGCCATCACATACTCGTCACCTCCCGCGGCCAGGATGGTGGTGGTGTAGATCGAGAGGAACTCATCGGGGTTCTTCGTCCCATCGAACCGCTCAATCAAGGTGGGCTTGAAATGAGTCGGCCAGCACACCCGCCGGAGGTCGTTGGAGTACACCGCATAGCGTAGGCGGAGACGGCGCGCTTGGAGGTGTTCGCCATTCTTGGAGTCGGTTCATGATCGCCTCGGTGGCCCGACCTATGGCCACACCGGTCGTGGCGACGGGCCCGAGCATCGCCCGAGAGGTACTGCAAGCGCTCATGGACCCGACGACGCCTTGGGGGAACGTCTGGGGAAAGGCCCGACGTACTGCTGCAAGAGCGAGATTCGCTGTAGGCCGGCTGTCACCGTACACCATCCGGAGTTGTGCTCGGGGAATGACGGCGATCTGGGACAGATCTCGGGGCTGCCGTATGGCAGGAGACCAATGGGGCGCCAGTGGCGCTGCGCGCGAGCTGTCGTCACTCTTCAGGGAATGGGACCCGGAAGGATGTTCTTGGTCTTTGTGTCGGCATAACCCGTGGCGGCCTTATCGAGCTTCGTCTGCGAGCTTCGGCGAAAAACGACCTCGAGCAGGATGGGGTCGGTCATGACTCGGCGATCTGCAGGCGCTTCGCTCGGCGAGAAGCTTAGGCGCCGAAGATGCTCAATTTTCTCGCCCTCCTCTCGCGGAGGCGGTTATAGCAGTTGATGGCGACTTGGGCCATCCGCAAGCGTCTTCGAGGTCTTGACTGCGCTCCCCTCCTCCACGCACGCGCCATGGCTGGCGGCCATGAGAACAAGCCGATCACGCGGCGGAGAGGGGAAACGAGGGCGTGGAGCTTCCATGCTCGGGGACTGCATTCGAACCCGAGCTCGCGGAATGTGCTGCAGCGACAAACACCATACCTTGAGAGTCTTGAACTTCTTCCGGATGAGCGAAGCTTTCGGGCCCCACGGTGGGCGCCAGCTGTCGACGATCGGGATCGCCTGACCGCAGATGTGGAGACGGGGTTAGTGTGAATGAGGGACCCAAATCGAGCTACGCTCAACGGAGGAATGAACTGTGGTCGGGCAAGACACAGCGAATTATACTGGTTCGAGCCCCCGTGAGGGTAATAGCTCTACTCCAGTCTTCTCCTGAGGCGGAGGAGGTCACTATTCTTGAGTACAGAGTGGTTTACAGCTCGAGCTTGAACGTCTTGGTAGTGGCTAATGTCCTATTGTTTGTGCGTTGATGTCGTGTCTTTTGCCGTTCTGCTTCAAGGGATTTTATACCCCTCCCAACCGTTACCAGAAACGGGCGAGAGAGATTCCCGGAGTAGTGCATGGTGCACATTGAAGACGTGCAGCAACCGTCCCGGATCTGACGCCCACGTCTGCCTCAACTCCGGGATTCCCGGTCTTGGTAACCGCCAAGTGAGCGCACACCTCCAAGCTAAGGTCGAGGTCGTGCGGAGTCGGACTCCCACTCCCCAAGCTCGAGGTCGTGCGGGGATTGGTGCGGCTTAGGTCGTGGTCGAGGTTCCACGCTGCTCAGTCCCGAGCTGGGGACCCTATTGACTGCGCGTTGACCTATCAGAGATTCCTCAGTCCCTGACAAATTTATTAATGACAATTGCCATATTCATAGTCTCCAACACTACTCTAATTTATTAATGACAATTGCCATATTCATAGTTATACGTGTGTATGATTGATATTTTATCTATATTTTTACCGTGTGCACTAGCGTGATCATGAACTAGTGTAGTATACACAAAAGGTTTTGGATTTGGATATCCAGGTCCCGACATGCGACTGAACTAATCGCACGGTTGTAACGTGAAAGATGCCAGCCTAGGCCTAGTTGCACAATGATAGCACGATAGGCCTCGGTCGCTCCTAGGTTTTGCACCAAGTGTCTAAATCGCATAACCAGAGCGCAACTAAGCCCAATTGCACCACCAAAGTGAGATTGTGGTATATTTCTGTAAAAAAATAATGTAGTGTTATTTTTCTAAAACAATTGAAAAATATTTATTTTTAAAAATTCCATCTAATAATCCTATATTCTATCGAGACCTATTTCTACCAAGATTCGAGGAGACTAGAAATACAACCAGGATGACTACAACTAGAAACACAACCAAGATATGAGGACTTGTCATTTGTTTTTCTGCTTGGAAAAATATATTTTGTTGAGCTGCTCAGAGGGGCATAGTGGTGTTTGTTTTTTACTCAAGCTCTTACTGGTAGTAGTTAGGATGTGGACTACGAAGGTCGTAGCAATTGGCATCAGAAACAAAAAGCTGATTCTGGATTATAGTTGTAAAGAATCTGATTCTGAATTCTATGATGGCATTTGGTGGGTAATTACTTAGAACTTTCAGTGGCATTCTCATATTTGTATTATTCAGAATCTACAAAAGCATATATAAAGTGGATTGTGGATTCTAGTTTATATCGATGGGCTAGATTACGAGAATCGATTTGTAGAATCGAGCTGTTTATTTTTTATTTAGCTTTTGGGCTAGAATCCAGAATCCACAACAAAAACAAACAGACCTAAGACAAATAGTTAAGACTACAAAAACTCTTAAAAATATGAGTACTTACTTTTTTCACTTGGAAGACAAAATTAGGAACTTTCATCACGCTATCAAAAAAGAAACCGTGTAAATGGCTCTAAGGTCCCAACTCAGCATTGCAAAGACCAGAAATTTCATACCGTGGACAGAGGAAGATGAATGGACATACTTACATATATGGTTGGCGAGGTCGCGGTTCACTACAGGGAGTACAACGGATGGTTTGGATTATCCAATAGTGTGTTGCTATAGTACTTGCAACAAAAATTGTTCGAGTGAAAAAAAATCAACACAGTGATTTTGCTACATTATACTTAAAAGATTTGGACCATCGCTTTGTCTGATCCGTGAGGGACTGCTTAAGTTGTAGTCCCATGAAACTGCTGGTGAACCCCATCCGGCTGGTGAAGCTGCTTTGGGAACGCTCTTTTCGCACAGTTGGGTGTTTATTATTATTAGTAGCAGTAGTACTACTATTATTTCTTGAGCAAACTGTTGCACAAAGGTCGACCTGAGGACTTCTTTCTGATGAACTCATCGCTTTGCTCTGCACATTTGTGGCTTGTGCGCAGTCCAAAGGTAATCTGAAGGTTTCCCCACTCCACCCGGACAGTTTGGTTAGAAGTATTTTATCCTATAAACAGCATTGACAAATTACATTTGAATTCCTAAAATTATCTAAGGTTTCATCAATTACCTAGTTGGTTTTTGTGGGATTCTTTTAATTTCTGTTTTGTTTACTACTGTTGATCATGTAATTTAGATTTCATAGGAGAAGACGATTGATTGGTAGCCATAGGCCCACTAGCGTATGAAGACTTCTTCCTGTTTTTGTTCACATACGCCAATCAGATAGACCTTAACACTGAGCGACCACGCCTAATCTGACAAAGATTAAGTTACATTTGGTTGCCGATATAAACTTCTGGTAATCACTGGATGTGAATTTGAATGAGAGAGTTTTGACACTGCAGGTGTTCTTTTTACCTGGCTGGCCAGTTGAGTTGGCCTGTGGTTAGGTTTGACCATCGGAAGAAAAATGATCTGATAAGTCGGTCCAAACACGGCACATTTCACTTTCAAGTAGACCACCCTTATATTAAACTCTTCAATCTGCCCTCTTTGATAGACCACAGAATCTGCCCATGATATGCAGATATTCACACTTATTTAAGATATAAGAAGCTTGACTTTTCAACATTGACTAGTCAACCCCAGGCCACAGTTGTTGAACCTTATGCTGAAATTCTGAACAGAGATATTTTCATTTAACTAGTTACAGGACGGCCACTAGAGTGTTACAACCCAGCCTGAGAAGCAAAGGCGTGGTGCGTGACATAGCCTTCAGGTAAAGCATCTTACTTTTCTTCTCTTGCTTTGCAAATTTGTGGTCTGAATTGTGATGTATCTTGTGTTCTTTCAAAATATTAGTTTTGCATATCGCTTATGGAAGAACATACACCCTGTTCTGCAACCTGTATGATTTCGTTCGCGTAAAAGAGGTTTTCGTTCCTTTGAAGTAGACTAGCCCATGTTTCATCTCACCTACAGACAACAGATGCAGGAACGACGAGATCACTTCATTAGTTCTTTGCATGGTGCAGCCATGAAGCAAGCGTACAGCTATCCCAACCAGGGGTTCAAATATCGAATTGGAAACAATTTCGGTACGTAGCCGATTACTAAAACCAGCGGTAATTGGCTGGTAAATGAAATATTTGGGCCGAAGTTTTTTTGAGATATATATAAAAACGGTGGAGATTAACAAGATATTGAAGTACAGAGGAAATATACCTGAAATATAGTGGAAATTTCAAAATTCAACTTTGAGTGTGAGCCCACGGAGAAAATCTGGCCGGTAGTACAGTTACTGTCGGTTACCGAGAAATCTGGTTACCACAGGTAAACAACGAAAACCGGTTCAGAAAATTTTCCCTGATCCCGACTTCGCCTTCAGACAATCAACTAGCCTTTAGGTGAAGTTTATATCGTTCCTTGCAAGACATACTCTGAGCTGTGATGAATTTTTTCTCATCTGAAATATCAATATTTGCATTTCCCACTTGGTAGGAATCGAACATGATGCAGAGATGTCAATATTCCAGAGAAGCAGCGGCATGATTCCTTTCGTCCGGAATGTCCTTTACAGTTTCACAAACTTTGATATTCAGCTCATTTAGCAGTTGTGGTCTCGTGGAACAGTCATGCACCCTTTCGACATGCTGGTGGCCCTTTGCCTTGTCGTATTCCTCTCATTCATTCCCTCTGTTCGTGCCCAGAAGTGGTATCACTCTACTGCTGCTCCCCCAACACAGTGGAACGTTTCTGCAATGACGCCCGTCAGCATTGATGGAGGTTCTAGCGCCCGGATCATCCTCAGCGACACTAGCTCTGACATCCGTGTTAGTTTTGGCTTCTACAGCATGGATGGTACTTCATTCCTCCTTTCAATCTTTTTGACTGGCTATAATGGCTACAATGATCTTCTCATCGGCCAGCCTCAGGTCATCTGGTCCGCCAACCGCCATTACCTTATAAGCAGTGATGCTACCCTATCCTTCACTGGGGAAGGTGAGCTGCTCCTCCATGACGGCAATGGCACCTTGGTTTGGTCAACAGCCACCAAGGGCAGGTCTGTTGTTGGCATGCGACTCCAAGGTTCGGGAAACCTTGTGCTTTCAAATCAAAATGATACCACTGCCTGGCAGTCCTTTGACCACCCTACGGACTCTTTGGTCTTGTGGCAGTCACTCTGTAGAGGAGTGAACCTTACTGCCAATATTTCAGCCAAGGATTGGGCACCTGGGAAGGTTTACCTTTCCACCTTGTGGAACGGGTTGCAGTTCTCTTTTGATTCTACTCCCTACACACAAGTGTTCCAGCCCTCTCTTACAGGCAATGCAACATCGACTTGCTATGCATTTGTAAATGGCAGCCTCGGCGGGTCTTCTAACCAGATCTTCTCACTACCCCTGGCGAGATCGATGCAGTTCATTCGGCTGGAATCTGATGGGCATTTGAGGCTTTATGAAATGAAAGGATCTGCCTTCCAGATGGTGCTAGATGTGCTAAGCAATTATGTGAATGTATGCAACTACCCAATGGCATGTGGTGAGTATGGTGTATGCAGTAATGGGCAGTGTTCTTGTCCCAGTTTGAAAAATTTTTGGCCAGTAGATGAACGACATCCAAGTTCTGGCTGCGTACCGTTAACTGCTCTCTCCTGCAACCATATGCGGGAGCACCAGTTCTTACCATTTGATCACATTTCATACTTCAGTGACATTAGCTTCCAATTATTGTCAATTCCAAGTGCTACAGAAAACGCTTGCAAGCAATCTTGCTTAAGGAAGTGCTTTTGTAAAATTGCGTTGTTTCAGAACTTGAGTATTGAGCCTTCTAGTGATGTTGGCCGTTGTTTGCTATTGTCAGATGAACAGCCAGTTATGCTTACAGAGAGTTCCAACAGTAGTACTTCTGCATTTGTGAAAATACAAGGAAGCTTGTCAACTGAAAGGAGAGCCAGGACCAGGAGAATGAGGATCAGGATCATAGTTGGTTGCACAGTTGGTAGTTTTGCTTTATCTTCTATTGTTGTTTCTCTTTTAATGTGGAGGCGGAGAGCGCGAAAGAAAGTGGAAGAAGAAGAATACTTTGTTGGCATAACTGGGATACCAAAACGCTTCTCATTGAAAGAGTTAAAGGTGGCTACCAGGAACTTCTCCCGGAGGCTTGGTGGTGGGGGGTTTGGATCTGTCTTTGAAGGTAACATAGGTAAGGAAACTATTGCTGTGAAACGCCTGGAAGGAGTTGATCAAGGAAAGGATGAGTTCTAGCAGAGGTTGAGACCGTAGGCAGAATTCATCACATCAATCTTGCTAGGCTAATTGGATTTTGTGCTGAAAAATCACACAGGCTTCTTGTCTATGAGTACATGAGCAATGGTTCATTGGATAAGTGGATATTCCACACACCTCCAGCTTTTACTCTTTCTTGGAAGACCAGGCGTAACATTATCATGGGTATCGCCAAGGGCTTGTCATACCTCCATGAAGAATGTAAACAAAGGATCGCTCACCTAGACATCAAGCCACAGAACATTCTCCTAGATGACAGTTTTAATGCGAAGGTGTCCGATTTTGGATTATCAAAAATGATAAACAGGGACCAGAGCAAAGTCATGACTCGAATGCGAGGAACACGTGGATATCTCGCACCTGAATGGCTAGGTTCGAAGATCACTGAGAAAGCTGACATCTACAGCTTTGGAATCGTCATCATGGAAATTTTATGCGGGCGAGAAAATTTGGACGAGACACTGCCTGAAGAAAGCATTCACCTTATTAGCCTTCTCCAAGAAAAGGCAAGATCTGGTCAGCTGTGTGATTTGGTGGGCAATGGCACCAACGACATGGAAACTCATAGGGATGAAGTCCTGGAAATGATTAAGCTTGCGATGTGGTGTTTACAGGTTGATACTAGCAGAAGGCCCTTGATGTCAACAGTTGCCAAGGTTTTGGAAGGTGCCATGAGTATGGAGGCCATGCCTGACTACAATTTTGTCCCCAGTTTTGCATCAAGCCATACTGATGTTTTGGGGTTAACTTCTTCCTTTCTGCCTTCTGCATCAGATTTATCAGGGCCAAGGTGATAGATAGTTCAACTACAGCCTTTTCAAAATACACCAACTATGCTTTTTCTATCTCGTGAATACTTGCTTTAGTTGCAGTGTTTCGATGGTATAAGCACACGATGTTATGTTGAGAGTTTACTTTTCTTTTTTATCAACTGTCACCTGTAATCAGTTCAAATCCTATGGGAGGTTTTATATATGTCGACAACGGTGAATAGAAGTTACAACAGTAAACAAGTATAGTGAAATCAGACTATGTCACTTCAAACCCCTGTAACAGATTAGGATTGTACTCCCTAGTTGTGTTTAGAATGCAAAACCCAGTTCGGGATTTGTCATTACTGACCTTAACGTTGCAGGTTCTGCCTGCATGACTTATTGACTTATTTATCAGTTCTTCGGTGTCACAAAGTGCATGGTAAAAATATAGGATCAAAGGTACGGGAGATAAGGATTTAACGTGGAAAACTCTTTTAGGAAAAAAAACATAGATACACAAAGGCTATATTACTATATGAGGAAATGTTTATAATGAAGTTCTTATACTTTCTGTGGACTACAAGGATATATTTATAGCGCTACAAAATAGACTCTATGTGAGTAGATTTGAGATAGACTAGGAAAAGAATATGTATCACACTCAAACTCAATAATCTTCACCTTGGAACAAATTATACTTGTACTGCTTTCTAGTGCTCTTTGTTGGGATTAACCATGTATCTACTAACATCACTCAATAATTGAGATAAGTCGAGGGGCATACTATAGCATACATAAGTGAACCAACTGTACTAGCATATAGAACTCTAGATATGTACTCAACTTTATCATCTGATTATGGGCATGACATTGAAGATAGTATGAAATGTGCAGCTAACGGAGTACTCACCAGTTTAGCTTTATGCATATTAAAACGAAGGACTTTACCAACTAGGGGTGGGCATTTTTAAACGAAGCAGATTACGAACCGAACCGAACGAATTAGCGATTATTTCGGTTATTTAGGTTTCGGTTTCAGTTCGATTTTGTTTTGGTATAATTCGGTTTTCGGTGTTGGTTCGGTTTTTCGCTTTCAAAACCGAAATAACCGAATAACCCATATACAATACCATTTTTATAGTATTCTTCTTAAAACCACTAAACAATTCACATGTAATAATACATTTATGCATATGTTTAGTATATTCATATGTTTTATTATGCTTATATTGTAATTACATATGAATATTGTGTGGATTTATCTATATTTGGTGTTGCAATATGAGAATGATTAAATCTAATTTACCTAGTGCTATTCATATTTCGGTTAACCGAAAAACCGAAATAACCGAACCGAAATATTTCGGTTAATTCGGTTCGGTTTTTTATTTTTATGCAAGAAATTCGGTTTCTAGTTTTCAAAAACCGAATTATTTTAAAACCGAAAAAACCGAACCGATTAAACCGAAAAAACCGAATGCCCACCCCTATTACCAACATACCTTTCTAACCTAGGTATAATTTTCCAAACCATCTATCTAGGGTAATTTTCATACGAAGAATCTCCTTTGTTGCACCGAGATCCTTTATCTCAAATTCACTGCTCCATTGTGTCTTCAACTTTGAAATTTCTGCCTTGTCTTTTGCAGCAATCAACATACCATCAATATATGTGAGCAAATAGATAGCTGAACTAGTAACAATTTTCAAATGGACGCAGATATCATAATTTGATCTTTTGAAATTCTGAGACATCATAAAAGAGTCAAATCACTTGTACCACTGTCTGGGTGATTGCTTTAAACTATAAAGAGATTTATTTAACTTGCAAGCAAAATTCTCCTTTCCTGGAACGATGCAACCTTCCGGTTGCTCTATATAAATGTCTTCTTATAGTTCCTCATATAAAAACACAGTTTTCACATCCAATTGCTTAAGCTCATAATTATGCATAGTCCCAATACTAAGTAAAGTGCGAATAGAACTATGCTTTAGAACTGGAGAAAATACATATGTGATATCAATACCTAGAATTTGGCTGTATCCTTTAGCAACGGGCCTTCATTTGTACCTAACCCTTTGGTTGGTGTAATACTTTTCTTGTTTTCAAAGATCCATGTGCGGCGAATATATCTTTTCAATTGGCAACTTGATCAGCTCCCAAGTGCCATTCTTCTCAAGATATTGCATCTTATCATACATGGTAGTCATCCATCTTTCTAAATCACTAGAAGAGATAGCCTTCGAATAAGTGAACATTCTACAGTACCTTCAATTTCATCTGTCACATTCAAACAATAGGCCACAACATTGGCTTCTTCAATTAATCTCTTAAGAGCTTGAATATTCCTCCTAGACTTGTTGGCTGCAATGGAACAATGTGATGGTTGTACAATAATAGGAATATCATGTATGTTTTCCTTTTTAGTTTTTTATATAGAACCTGAATTAATAACATGCTTCACTTGCATGATTGATTTTTGCTGTTCCTTAGCAGGAACATCAATAGGTGGTTTATCATGCAACAAAACATATTCATCAAAAGTAATATTTATGCTAATAACCATCTTTCTAGTTTCAGGATTTCACAATTTATAGCATTTTACAACAGGATTATAACCAAGGAAAATACACTTAACAACTCTAGGCTCTAATTTACCATTATTAATATGAGCATAAGAAGGATAGCCAAATATTATCAAATTTAAATAATCTACTGGAGAACCTGACCATACCTCAATTGTAGTCTTCATATCGATTGCTAGGTTTGGTAACCGATTGATCAAATAATTAATAGTTGAAGCGGCTTCAGGACAATAACTCCTAGATAAGCCAAAGTTAGATAACATGCAACATACCTTCTCCATAATGGTTCTGTTCTTGCTTTTGGCCACACCATTTTGTTGAGAAGTACTAGTGACTCTCTGATTTGTATAAAGCTTCAAATTCTCCATAATAGAACTCCAAACCATTACCAGTATGCTTCTTTGCATGCTTGCCAGTTTGTTTCTCAATCATGATCTTCTACTCCTTGAATGTCTAGAACAGATCCGATTTGTGCTTTATGAAATATGACCGAACTCTTTTTGACTAATCATCAATGATGGTCAATATGTCGCTAGCACCTCCAAGCGATAGAACATGGGATTCTCCCCACAAATTAGAGTGAACACAATCCAATATACCTTTTATAGAGTGAGTTGTAGTGTTGAATCTTATGCTTGCCGAAGACATAGGGCCTGTTTGGTACAGCTCCAGATCCTAGCATCTCAGTGGGATTTGGTGGAGCTGACCCAAACACCCTGCTCCTAAAAAGAGCAAATCTTGCTTCCATGGTGGAGTGGAGTAGGAAATGTACTAGAACCGCAGAGCAACCCTCAAGTGGACTCTTGCAGGGAGTTGAACCGACAAAACCAAACTGCCCCTTGAAGTTGGCTAGAATTACCCACAAAATGGCACTCATCTCCCCATGCCGCCTCGAGCCAATGACTCCTCCCATCCGCCATCACCCTTATCTCCCCAGGCCACCTTGAGCCGATGCCTCCTCCCATCTGCCATCGCCCTCATCTCCCCAGGCCACCTCAAGCTGACGCTCCCTCCCAAAGCACCAACCTGCCAATGCCACCCCGACTCCTCCCCAAGCACCGCCCCACCGATGCTGTCCCCACCTCCTCCCCAAGCACTGCCCTACTAACTCTGTCCCTAACTCCTACCAAAGCACTGCCCACCGACACCATCCCTAACTCTATCTACACCTTGTTCACTAATATTGTTCGCCTCAGCCGCGTCACTGAATCTTGTCTCCTGTGCCATCTAGATCAGAGGCATGAAGCAGACTTATCCCTTCTCTTCTATAGTTCTAAATGTGTTGAGTTTTATCTAGAATTGATGTTTGCTACAGCCTTTTGATCTATGGATGGATTGCAATACATGTGATTACACTATTACAAAAAGGTTTATATAAGACTCCTCATTATAGGTGGTTTTGAAAAACCATCTATGTTAAAGCTAATCATAGACCGTTTTGCTAGCACGATCATCAAAGTTACAATACATGCTAAGAACCATTTGTGATAACACTTCCATATTATATATACATGCTAAGAACCATTTCTAATAACACTTCCATATTATATATACTGTACTAGGGTTTGTGCGCACCATATTGTTCATCCAAACGAAATCTTACAAACAATGATCAGTCTCCTCTCCCAACCTATCATTGATTTCCTCATCCCTTAGCATGTCACCGATTGCCTCATCCCCGATCCCGTCGTCTCATCCCTAAGCCCATCGCTGGCTGCCTTATCCCCAATCCTGTCACCTCATCCCTGAGCTAATCACCGATCACCCCATCCCCGATCCCTAAGGTATCTGAAGAGTGCAAATATCCAACCCATTGCTTAGGGCCACTATTTTAATGTTGATCTTTGGATGGTATACACTATCTTGATGTTGATCTTTGCATGGCATACACCATGGCCATATTAGGATGGCATCCACCATAACCATATTCAGATGGCATGTGTTAAATATTAATTTGCTACTAGCTGGCTAGCTAGCTCTTAATTTCCTAATCATATTCACATATGCATCCTGTGTTGGAGACATCAATATGAGAGTACGCAAGTGTCTAAGTGGTTCAATAGCTCTTTTTACTTTTTACATATATGTGGTTCATGTTTGTTTAGTAACATGCATGTAAAAAGCTTGAACACAGACATTATCTTAGCTATCTAATCTCCATTCTTTAGCTTACAAACACACACACAAATTAGAACGGTATAAGAACACTAAATACATAATTACAATGACTTTAAGACATAGCCCAGATGATAAATGCTTGTACTAGAGTTAATTATAGGTTTCGTGCCAAAACTAAGACTATGTAAGTACGAGGTGCTCCTATGCTTTTCTTTTTGAAAGTTGCATATATATTAAAGCATGAATATATAAAGGATAGATGGTAATGGTTAGTAGTCTCAGATGGTAATTTATCTTTACTAGTTCTTCAATGCATACACTATCTTGATGTTGATCTTTGGATAGCATACACCATGACTATGTTGATCTTTGGATGGCATACACTATATTGATAACTTCTTATAGCTATGTTAGAATCTCTCGCTACTGAATCCAATGTAGCATTGCTGCCCCCTCCCTCGAGCCTTGCGCCATATGGATGTTTCTCCCTGGATGTACATATTTCTGCTCAATGATGCTATGGGTTTATTGATGAACTAAAAAAAATTAAAGTAGCGAATGTGGCCTTGAAAAGAGTTGCTTCCTATTGATGGTAGAAAATATTGCTTTTATTTTATTATCTTTGAGCTTGATCATGTCATGGTAGAAAGTAAGCAGATGCCCTATTCTTAGAACTTCTAATCTTTCTATGATCATATCATATTTTGTTTTATATGATTTATTTGACCATTACCTTGATCTTTCTATGATCATGTCATAACTAGTGAAATTGACTTTAAATACTTTATGGTGCATAATTTAGGAAGGTAAAAGTTCAAAGCTTTATTTGCTTAGGTAATTGTCTAGTTCAATTTTAATTATATGTAACATCCCAAAATTTGCTTTAACTGTATTTACGTTATTTTGAATTATTTAGGAATATCTGGAATTTATTTGGAATTTTTGGAATTAATAAAATTTAAGCTTTATCGAATTAATAGTATAAAATAACGATCATGCATTTAGCATGCATAAATTCCAAATTTAAGTTTAAAATTATAATATTTGAAAAATAAGAATGTTTCTTTCAAATACCTTCAAAACCTAGATTATAAATTAATTCATCGATTTTACAAATAATCGTACAAAGTGTACGATTAGTGAAAGAATTCTTCTGAGAAAAACTATATATCGAAAAATCACGAAATTAACCGTTAAGTTCAAAATATTCCCTAGTATTTTAGAAAAATTTTCCAAGATTTGTGGGACTATTCTACTATTTTAACTTGAACGCCTTTTCCTCTCAGCACTATTCACAATTACATACGGAAAATCTTGTACGCACTGTGGATCTTCGTTCTCACTCGTGCATGTCCAGTACGTGAAGATTTTCTCTCTCCTCCATTAGAAGACACAAAACCTTTGAGATCATCTCCAATAAATCACCAAAATTTACTCAAAATCATAATCGAGATCCACAACGCATCCTTAATCTTCCACAGCTGTTAGAAAAATTAAACACTCACTAACAGCCGTTTCTCATATTCAGCCGTAACTTCATTTGCTTCTCAGCCGTTTTGTTTTTCCAAGTGCATTTCCTCCGATCCAGTTGTTTCCAATTTCTCCGGCACGACTTGAAGTAGCGACGCATGGATTAGCCATTTCCATTCCAGCCGTTTCCTAGCCGTTTCCTTTCCTAGCGTTACCAGTACACATGAATTAGCGATGCATGCGTGCAGTTTCATTTCTCTAGCACGCAGGACCATTTTCATTATCCAGCCGTTCCTGCGTTCCATTCCTATCAGCCGTTTTCATTTTCTAAGCAATGCATGCCCCCATTCATTTCCCTGTATGTGTTCCATTTCTAGTCGTTTCCTCTCTAGCATACACGTTTCCATTTTCATTCATCTTCCTGCATGGACGGCACCACAAACCGCATGAACGACTTTGCCTCGTCCGTGAACTCGCCGGCCGACGGCGGGATGTGGACGCCGATGGTGCCCTGAGATATGGACGTCATCACTTTAATGTGTCCCAGGCCGGTTGCGGCGAGCGCGCTGTGGACGTTCTCCATGGCGGGGACGAGGACCTCGGTCTCGCTGCCGGCGACCTTGTTACTGACGATGCGGTACCGGAAGGCGACGCTTGGGTGGGCCTGGATGTTCTCGTGGACCCACGCGGCCGCGGCCGACTCACCGGAGGCCAGTTCCCGTCCCAGAGCCGAAGATTTGTTGCCTCGTCGCCAGGAGCCCAAGAGCCGGAGATTTGTTGCCGCGTCGCGCACTCGCGCCAGGGTCCTCTTCCTCACGTGAGCTAGGTACGGCTCTGCTCCGGTATTGTTTGGCAGCAATTAGCACCTACATCATAGTGCTAATATGTTATTTAGAATTTCTACATGTATATGGTATAAAAAAACTAGGGATTCGTTATTGACATATGCTAATATTCTTAATTGCTCTCGCTTTTCAAACCTGGTAGTTGATTATATTAAGAACAACTGACAAAATATGTAACTTGATCATTCAGGATTACAGTGTAGTTTAATGCAAGTATATATGTATACACAATCGAATGCATGCATATATATTAGGTGGATCCGTGAGGCATATATATACACGGTTGAATGCATGTAGGAATATTAGGATGTATACTTATGTAAAATCAAAGCTGCGTTTTATAGTTTTATATTTTTAGCGGATGGATTATACAAAGTGGACCTAGTTAGTAGTATCGCCTTGTTCATTTTAATGGGTTACAAGTATCATGATCAGCCGATCCTTTTAGTGGACCCTCGAGCGGATGTTTTTATGAAACAGAATCACGTGTGAACCATGTATATACACATATATGCATATATATTAGGATTGTATGCTGGCCGTCGCACCATTGCCTCATTCAGTCGATCGTGAAGCCCGCCGCCTTGCCCCATCTCTGCACTGCGCCGCCTTACTCTGCGTCGCCATGCCGTCAGACCCACCGGCGTCGCCTTCGACCGACCGGCGTCGCTCACCTGGCTGCTGCCGCTTGTTTGGTCGCATGCCTCTACTACTCTTTGTTTCTTTCGCATATAGCCAGAACCGAAACAAACCAAAGAAACAAAGAAGTATATGCATATACGGGATGAACAGTGCCATACATAGAAGATTCAAGTTTTGTACGTGTTCATTTTACCAAATTGCGGATTTTGTCTTTTTCATTACAAATTCATTTTAAGTCCGGATCTCATGCAACAAATTTTGTAAATTAGTAAAAATTAATAACTAGCTATGTTAATTTTACTGGAATTTTATAATTAAAATTATATTCTCAAAATATTCATGGAATGTACAAACTTACGAATTTTGTAGCTCTTAAACTATACGTTCAAAAATGTCAAAATAAATTTTATAAATCTTAGAAAATGCCAAACTAATTATCTGGAAATTTTCATGACGTTACGAATTAGTTTGATTGTCGTATTTTCTAAATGTGTGTTTGTGCGTTGTTTTGCGTGTTTATTTAGTTCTTTATGCATTACGCGTGAGCGTTGAGCTATGTGAGGATGCGGTTTAGAGAATCAAGCTCAAGACCAAGACTACGCAGCTTTACGAAGGCAAGTTGTGCTTTGACCATATTGATCCCATGTTTTAAAATTACTTCGTTTAAAATTATTGCATGCTAGTTTGAAATAAACTGATTTCAATTAATGGGATTAGATAATCAACCTACTTGTTATTGCCACCTTGTCTCTATTATTTGTATGCCATGATTCATTATCACCCTAGATTGTGGATTAATAGTTGGACATTAATAATTTGCCAACATGGGTTAATTAGGCCGTATGTAGTGTGCTTAGCCACCTTACGTAGATTTGTCATGATTTTGGAAAATTAAAGTTAATAATGACTTAATGAGATATGAAACATGTTTTTGAGAATGAGACATGTGTTATTGAGTTGATGATGGCACGTGGTGCATGGTAAAGGACTGGGGTGGGAAAGTGATTTAGGCGAGGCAAGTGGCAAGATTGTTTACGTGGGCCAAGAGTGGCAATCGGGATCGCATTTGGTTTTAAGATTGTTTCGGTGGGCCAAGACTGGCAATTGGGCGGTCGCATTTGGTTTGGTGGGCCAAGAGTGGCAATTGGGCGATGCATTTGGTTTTATGACATGTTGATGTGATGAACTTTTGGTTAGTCTTGCCTCGGTCAACTAAGGACTTAACCTTGCGAGCCTTTGACCTGAGTCATTCATACAACCACAAGTTCCGGAATGGGACGGACCTAGCTGAATAAATTGTGAAATCTATTCTTCGGTACTATCGTGGTGGAGTGAGTCCCAAATGTGCGGGTAGTAAAACTCACAGGCGCAAGAGGGGGGCCCTGGATGTGGTAACCAGTCCCACCAGTGTTGAAACCTTAGCAGGCGATCTTGGGTTTAGACGGATCTTTGGAAAGGCTTTGTTATGATCGCTCATTCGCATACTATTGTATGGCGATTCACGGCTGACGTGGTGAGTTGATTATATCTTGTGGGTAAAGTGTATAACCTCTGCAGAGTGTAAAAACTATTCGAATAGCCGTGCTCACGGTATTGAGCATTGCTCGGGGATTACAGTCAAGGGTTAGATTTTGATAAAAAAAATGAGATTGGGAATGTGGATAATGTGATATGGAACTTGGTTAAGGATGAGAAATGCTTTACTTGAGAAGGATTGCGAAATTTATTATTGGTATTACTTGTTTTACTGCTTTTCTATCTATTTATGATTAATTGTGAATCTTTGCTTTATTGCAAAAGAACCATTCACCATTCCTTTGGAATAAGCCATGCATGTAGTAATAGAATTGCATTACATGCATGACTTGTTGAGTACGGTTGTGTACTCACCCTTGCTTTAACAAAACATCACCGGTTGAGAGAAGACTTTGTCTTGAAGAAGAAGATTCGCAGAAGGCGATTATCTAGGAGTCGAACCTGTCGGATGCGTGGTATATTGAAGGGAAGTCTTTGTTTTCGAAGAAGGAGAAGTTCTGCAGAAGGCGAATATCTAGGAGTTGAATCTTGTCAAATGCTGTGGTATTTTGATGGGATTCACCGGCGTTCTTCGTTCATTCTTTGTTCGTTTTACTCGAGTTGAAGCCATCTAGGCTTCACAATTGTAAGTTGACCTTAAGGTTGTTCAACATGTTATATTAAAAGATGAATTCTTTATTTATTAATCCGTTGTGTATGATTGTGATATTCATCTTTGTTAGCTGTGGGCACTAGCTCACGATCTGGGACTAGTCTTTGAAAACACATAGGGTTTCGGATTGAATTGGGTCCCGAGAGGTGGTATCGAGCATATCTTGTAGTAGGTCTTGACCCTAGATAGATTGGCCATTCTTTAGGAGCTTCAAAATTATTTTCTAAAGAGGAAATTTAACTTGAAGAATAACAAGTTATTGACTTACCTTATTCTTCCATTCTTTTCCTTTTGCTGAAATTTCTATCTTTCTCCTTGATTTAAGTTGAAAATCTTACCTCGATTGTCTTGAATAGATAACGATATTTCACACTTTAGGAGAAAGCAACGAGTGCCGTTCTTGAACACGAGGATCGTGAAGACGAGAATCTTGAGCTCAAGGAAAGAGTGCCGATGAAGTGTTCTAGAAGATAAAAGAACTAGTGTCGATGAAGTGTTCAAGAAATTGAAGAATCGATTGCTTGAGTAGCCGTTGAAACGCATGTGAGAGAGTCGCGTCTGTCTAAGTTAGAGTGTTACCCTTTCTAGGCGTTAGACTTGTGTGCTTAGGTTAATTTGGTTTTTTTGTTTCTTTGAGTGTGCGATATGCGTTCTGAGCTTTTAGGCTTGGATAAGCAACCATACCAAGTTATTAATAATGTTTGTATAAGTTTTTGGGTTAAACTGTTCCCTGCGCTAGGATTCATGAACCTCATCTATGTTATTCCTCTTACCTAAACCACAGGTGGTCAGCGTTGGAAAGGATCATTGCAGCGGTGACTGCAGGGCGATTCACGTTAGTTCGATTGCTACTCTGGTGTCAATATTAAAGCAGATAGTGACCGGTGACCATCCACCGTACCAACCGTGACAATTCAAAACTTGGATCGATTGTTCACGCTTAGACTCTACTTATGCAAACAATGATGCAACAGATGAATGTTATGAGTGCCAACATCAATCCCTCCTCAATGAAATCGCAACCTCCTGTTCACGATTAAAGATTACCTTGTTCGTGAAGACCAAACCGCCCACGTTTGATGGATCGACCACTCGAGATGCAAAATTTGGCCGCATCATAGAAGAGAAGTGGCTTTGGTGCAATGTGAAGATAAATAGAAAGTTCTCTCGCTTCGTGCGATGAAGGAAGCTCACAAAGTATCAAACGTTGTCTTTGGAATCACATCTAAACCGAATGTTGAAAGTGAAACTAGTCATTGATGTAATAGGGTCTTATCAAACTTTGTTAATCTGAAACATCAGATTTTATATATATTATTCATGCAATTGAATATTTGCCCGAGTATAATGCAATTTTGGTTTATAGCCAAAGAATCGTGTCGATTGAGAGTCTAAAAGGTGAAAGTAAAGTATCACACATCGTAGTTTGTGATGATTGATTTATTGTAATCAAGGATAAAACTAATGATATAAAGTAAATCTTTGAGTCTGCCGATGTGTCATTGGAATAACAAATGTAGCTACCTATTTCATGAGCAATATGAATGAGGAGTACTGGATAAGTTTGTCATTATGGTCATAGAGGACATCCATGTTTACTCTTGGGTCAAAGAAGAACACAGCGTTGTGTTGAGGCTAGTTTTGAGAAGCCGAGGAAGCGACACACATATGCAAGGATTAGTAAGTGAGATTCTAAAAAAAAGAAAGAAAGTTCAGTATCTTGGACATGTAATGATTGCTAAGGGAGTTTTGGTGGACTCAAGTAAAGTGAAAGCAATATTGTACTAAGAGCAACCAAAGTCAAGATACTCAGACCCATGGATACCATGGAATGGCGGGATATTACAGCCGATTCATTGAAGGTTCTCAACAATTGCGTAAGTGGCCTAAAGTTAATTGTGAAAGGAGAGGAAGTTCGCATGAATGCGAGTGCGAGAAGAGTTTTATAGAACTGAAAAAAAAATGTCGGAGTTCGCACGGTGCTAGTGTTATCACGGATAACCGAAGCGCCGAAGGGAGTTTTGAGCACGAGGACTTCGTATATCTTAGAGTTACACCGCTCAAAGGAGTTAAAAGGTTCCATACCAAAGTAAAACTTGCTCCACGATACGTAGGACCATTCAGGATTTTAAGCCGCGGAGGTGAAGTTGCATATCAGTTGGAATTACCGTAGTCATTGGCGGGAGTACATGATGTGTTGTATGTATCTCAACTAAAGAAGTGCCTTCGAGTGACACTGAATAGACACCTCTGGAGGAGATTGAGCGCAAAGATCGGAAGATCGACCGACAAAGAGTATCCTATCAAGATTTTACATACAGGTGAGCGAGAGACCAGAAATAAATCCAGCAACCTGCGAGTTCGATTGGAGCAATCACTCGAAGCGAAGCAACTTGGGAGCGTGAAGAAAACACAAGCTAGAATTTCCAAACCTCTTCTCTAGCTAGCCACGAATCTCGGGGCGAGATTCTGTTGATGAGGAGCTTTGTAACATCCCAAAATTTGCTTTAACTGTATTTACGTTATTTTGAATTATTTAGGAATATCTGAAATTTATTTGGAATTTTGGAATTAATAAGAATTTAAGCTTTATCGAATTAATAGTATAAAATAACGATCATGCATTTCGCATGCGCATAAATTCCAAATTTAAGTTTAAAATTATAATATTTGAAAAATAAGAATGTTTCTTTCAAATACCTTCAAAACCTAGATTATAAATTAATTCTGTCGATTTTACAAATAATCGTACAAGTGTCTGATTAGCTGAAAGAATTCTTACAGAAAAACTATATATCGAAAAATCACGAAATTAACTTCGTTAAGTTCAAAATATTCCCTAGTATTTTAGAAAAATTTTCCAAGATTTGT
Organism: Guadua angustifolia; assembly: GCA_036346375.1. Classification (NCBI taxonomy): domain Eukaryota; kingdom Viridiplantae; phylum Streptophyta; class Magnoliopsida; order Poales; family Poaceae; genus Guadua; species Guadua angustifolia. The sequence continues at coordinate 419,570 of JAYEVE010001269.1, forward strand.
GGGACTATTCTACTATTTTAACTTGAACGCCTTTTCCTCTCAGCACTATTCACAATTACATACGGAAAATCTTGTACGCACTGTGGATCTTCGTTCTCACTCGTGCATGTCCAGTACGTGAAGATTTTCTCTCTCCTCCATTAGAAGACACAAAACCTTTGAGATCATCTCCAATAAATCACCAAAAATTTACTCAAAATCATAATCGAGATCCACAACGCATCCTTAATCTTCCACAGCTGTTAGAAAAATTAAACACTCACTAACAGCCGTTTCTCATATTCCAGCCGTAACTTCATTTGCTTCTCAGCCGTTTTGTTTTTCCAAGTGCATTTCCTCCGATCCAGTTGTTTCCAATTTCTCCGGCACGACTTGAAGTAGCGACGCATGGATTAGCCATTTCCATTCCAGCCGTTTCCTAGCCGTTTCCTTTCCTAGCGTTACCAGTACACATGAATTAGCGATGCATGCGTGCAGTTTCATTTCTCTAGCACGCAGGACCATTTTCATTATCCAGCCGTTCCTGCGTTCCATTCCTATCAGCCGTTTTCATTTTCTAAGCAATGCATGCCCCCATTCATTTCCCTGTATGTGTTCCATTTCTAGTCGTTTCCTCTCTAGCATACACGTTTCCATTTTCATTCATCTTCCTGCATGGACGGCACCACAAACCGCATGAACGACTTTGCCTCGTCCGTGAACTCGCCGGCCGACGGCGGGATGTGGACGCCGATGGTGCCCTGAGATATGGACGTCATCACTTTAATGTGTCCCAGGCCGGTTGCGGCGAGCGCGCTGTGGACGTTCTCCATGGCGGGGACGAGGACCTCGGTCTCGCTGCCGGCGACCTTGTTACTGACGATGCGGTACCGGAAGGCGACGCTTGGGTGGGCCTGGATGTTCTCGTGGACCCACGCGGCCGCGGCCGACTCACCGGAGGCCAGTTCCGTCCCAGAGCCGAAGATTTGTTGCCTCGTCGCCAGGAGCCCAAGAGCCGGAGATTTGTTGCCGCGTCGCACTCGCGCCAGGGTCCTCTTCCTCACGTGAGCTAGGTACGGCTCTGCTCCGGTATTGTTTGGCAGCTTAATTAGCACCTACATCATAGTGCTAATATGTTATTTAGAATTTCTACATGTATATGGTATAAAAAAACTAGGGATTCGTTATTGACATATGCTAATATTCTTAATTGCTCTCGCTTTTCAAACCTGGTAGTTGATTATATTAAGAACAACTGACAAAATATGTAACTTGATCATTCAGGATTACAGTGTAGTTTAATGCAAGTATATATGTATACACAATCGAATGCATGCATATATATTAGGTGGATCCGTAGGCATATATATACGGTTGAATGCATGTAGGAATATTAGGATGTATACTTATGTAAAATCAAAGCTGCGTTTTATAGTTTTATATTTTTAGCGGATGGATTATACAAAGTGGACCTAGTTAGTAGTATCGCCTTGTTCATTTTAATGGGTTACAAGTATCATGATCAGCCGATCCTTTTAGTGGACCCTCGAGCGGATGTTTTTATGAAACGAATCGTGTGAACCATGTATATACACATATATGCATATATATTAGGATTGTATGCACGGCGTCGCACCATTGCCTCATTCAGTCGATCGGCGAAGCCCTTTGCGCCTTGCCCCATCCTGCACACGCCGCCGCCACTGCGTCGCCGCCACCGTCGAGACCCATGGCGTTCGATTAAGCAAGCATCGCTCACACACGCTCTTGCCGCTTGTTTGGTCGCATGCCTCTACTACTCTTTGTTTCTTTCGCATATAGCGAGAACGAAACAAACCAAAGAAACAAAGAAGTATATGCATATCGGGATGAACAGTGCCATACATAGAAGATTCAAGTTTTGTACGTGTTCATTTTACCAAATTGCGGATTTTGTCTTTTTCATTACAAATTCATTTTAAGTCCGGATCTCATGCAACAAATTTTGTAAATTAGTAAAAATTAATAACTAGCTATGTTAATTTTACTGGAATTTTATAATTAAAATTATATTCTCAAAATATTCGCGGAATGTACAAACTTACGAATTTTGTAGCTCTTAAACTATACGTTCAAAAATGTCAAAATAAATTTTATAAATCTTAGAAAATGCCAAACTAATTATCTGGAAATTTTCATGACGTTACGAATTAGTTTGATTGTCGTATTTTTCTAAATGTGTGTTTGTACGTTGTTTTGCGTGTTTATTTAGTTCTTTGTCTGTTACGCGTAGACGTTGAGCTATGTGAGGATGCGGATTTCGAGAATCAAGCTCAAGACCAAGACTCGCAGCTTTACGAAGGCAAGTTGTGCTTTGACCATATTGATCCCATGTTTTAAAATTACTTCGTTTAAAATTATTGCATGCTAGTTTGAAATAAACTGATTTCAATTAATCTGGGATTAGATAATCAACCTACTTGTTATTGCCACCTTGTCTCTATTATTTGTATGCCATGATTCATTGTCACCCTAGATTGTGGATTAATAGTTGGACATTAATAATTTGCCAACATGGGTTAATTAGACCGTATGTAGTGTGCTTAGCCCTGCCACGTAGATTTGTCATGATTTTGGAAAATTAAAGTTAATAATGACTTAATGAGATATGAAACATGTTTTTGAGAATGAGACATGTGTTATTGAGTTGATGATGGCACGTGGTGCATGGTAAAGGACTGGGGTGGGAAAGTGATTTAGGCGAGGCAAGTGGCAAGATTGTTTCAGTGGGCCAAGAGTGGCAACTGAGGCGGTCGCATTTGGTTTTAAGATTGTTTACGGTGGGCCAAGGCCGCAATTGGGCGGTCGCATTTGGTTTGGTGGGCCAAGAGTGGCAATTAGGTGATGCATTTGGTTTTATGATATGTTGATGTGATGAACTTTTGGTTAGTCTTGCCTCGGTCAACTAAGGACTTAACCTTGCGAGCCTTTGACTGAGTCATTCATACAACCACAAGTTCCGAATGGGACGGACCTAGCTGAATAAATTGTGAAATCTATTCTTGATCTTGTCGTGGTGGAGTGAGTCCCAAATGTGCGGGTAGTAAAACTCACAGCGCAGAGGGGGCACTGGATGTAGTAACCAGTCCCACCGGTGTTGAAACCTTAGCGCAGCGATCTTGGGTTTAGGCGGATCTTTGGAAAGGCTTTGTTATGATCGCTCATTCGCATACTATTGTATGGCGATTCACGGTGACGTGGTGAGTTGATTATATCTTGTGGGTAAAGTGTATAACCTCTGCGAGTGTAAAAACTATTGAATAGCCGAGTCCACGGTATTGGACATTGCTAAGGAATTACTGATCAAGGGTTAGAGTTTTGAAAATAAAATGAGGTTGGGAATGTAGACAATGTGATATGGAAATTGGTTAAGGATGAGAAATGTTTTACTTGAGAATGATTACGAAATTTATTATGGGTATTATTTGTTTCTTGCTTTTCTATCTATTATGATTATTTGTGAATCTTTGCTTTATTGCAAAAGAACCATTGACCATTCCTTTGGAATAAGCCATGCATGTAGTAATAGAATTGCATTACATGCACGACTTGTTGAGTACGGTTGTGTACTCACCCTTGCTTTAACAAAACATCACCGAGTTGAGGAGAAGTCTTTGTTTTCGAAGAAGGAGAAGTTACGCAAGAAGGCGAATATCTAGGAGTTGAATCTTGTCAAATGCCTGTGGTATTTTGATGGGATTCACCGCGTTCTTCGTTCATTCTTCATTAGTTTTACTCGAGTTGAAGCCATCTAGGCTTCACAATTGTAAGTTGACCTTAAGGTTGTTCAACATGTTATATTAAAAGATGAATTCTTTATTTATTAATCCGTTGTGTATGATTGTGATATTCATCTTTGTTAGCTGTGGGCACTAGCTCTTGATCACAGGACTAGTCTTTGAAAACACATAGGGTTTCCGGATTGCGAATTCGGGTCCCGACATTATATGACCTTAGTGTAGTGGAGGTAACAAATTAGTCTCTAGCAACCCTACATCATGAGGCAAGGAGGCTGAAGGTCTAACCTTTAGTAGCTCGACACTTGAGAGCATTCTATCATACAATTATTTATTAATCTGTTAAGTAGACATGACTCAATGTCAAATCGATATGATAATTATAAATTACTTTTTCCTAATAAAAAAATGAAAGACATAGAGAGCAAATCGCAAAATATTGATTCTTTAACAAGACACTCGCCATTAAGGAGGATAGGGCAAATGTAGAGCTGGAAGAAGCTAAAGTTGAGCTTATAGAGATAATATAAATGTTTCTAGTATTTAATTCGACGTGGTTACTAATAATATAGCAAGACACCCTTTTCACAGCAACATAATTACTTTAGTAAGGATTAAAATATATAACTGGAAGTGAATCAATTATTGGTGTTAAATAAATGGACACTATATCGAATTTGTAAAACTTTAAGGATAGCTGAAAAGCCTCTATTATTGAAACTATGTCACATATGATGGCGGACATAGAAAAGCCCTAAGGTCTTCTTTTCTTGATCTATGAAATAATTAATATTGTTTCTCAATGTATATATGCTTGTTGATATTTGTGTATCATATCTTGTATTGTCATCTGAAATTATCCGTAATATTTGCTTATCTCGAATCCAATGACTAAGAAGTGGCTTGCTTGTTGGAACCATAAGTTTTGCTTGTTGTTAGAAATTTTCTTTTCTTTAGATATTTCTGCAATGACATTTACAAAGTACAACTAGTTGTAAATTTTGTAATTGAATATCTAAACATCCTAGATGCATCGAGGCACATCTTGTCTGGTTGGGATCATTTCATCCTGAAAGTTGTCATGCTCTGATTTATCGCTTCCACTTCATTCTCATCCCCAAATGAGAATACCATAGACAACCTATTTTGACACTGGTCTTGTGCAGAAATAAGATAACTCTAGTCCTGTTCATGACCAAGACCAGAGTGAAAATAGGTTGTCTTTGGTATTCTTATTCAAATATGACTATGAAGTGGAAGATAAATCAGAGCATGACAACAATCATCATAAACTGTGGATGGAATTGGATTATACCTTAGAATTCATCAATATTAGAATAAAAAAGTAGTTGAAAGTGCTACAAATATTCATACTCTAAGATGATCTCGGCTAGTTAAGCTATGCCTCGAAGCATCTAAGATGTTTATATATTCAATTACAAGATCTATAACTAGTTGTATCTTATAAATGTCATTGCAGAAATGTTTAAGGAGAATAAAATTTTGAAAAATAGATGCTAATCATGAAAGTTCTGCCAAGAGAGGTAAAGAAAAAAGTAGATCACAGATGATTCCAGATAGGAACTATCTGTAATAGACACAAATCATAGATGGTTTTATATAGGAACCATCTATGATACAATCTATCACAGACGATTCAGAAACTATCTATGATAGGCATTATTATTACTAACACATACTTACAAACGATTTAGGAAACTGTCTGTGATGACTTTTGAACCGTCTATGATGATGTTTTCTATAGTAGTATTAGTAGAAAATAATATTTTAGAGACATGGAGATGTTCAAGCTATAATTGTTCATATGTATGGATGTATGATTGTTTAGTTGTATAGATGCAGAACTGACTGGATCGTATATAGTACAGTTTTTTTCAGAGATATATATATTCAAAATTGTATAGGTTTAGATGTGTGGATTTACATTTTCAAAGATGGTACATAAAGATCTCTGCAAATGTTGGAAAGGCCTGCTTGTTGAGTTCTTACTGCATTTGAGGTGTTTTGAAATGTTACACACTGTTATCTAACTACTGCATTGTGCATCAATCAATTGCTTTTCTGAGGAAACAATTGATGAGTGATCTATGAGTACTGAGTACTAGTAGTACTTGGAATTTTATCCATGTTAATGCTCAGATATATGAGTACTAGTAATTGCAGAACATTATCATCAAGTCAAAAGGGAAAGATGTTAATGCTGTTCTATACGACTTTTTCGATAAACTTGTTATGGCCATTGGGTGCAAAGTTACAATTGTGCATCGAGGAACATGCAAGATTATTAGTTGAATTCCATAAACTTACGCATAAGTAGTTACTGCATAACTATTCCTCCTCTGTACCTTTTTCAGACTTTCAGTGATGATACAACTGTTTTAGAGTGATGATATGAGGAGTTCCAGAAACACCCCAAAAATTTCAAAATAGGTTTATCCATTTTATTCGTATTTTCCCTATTTTTTTAAATTTATTTCATTTTATTTCGGATTCTATTAACCCCATTCTGTTTTTGGCAAGTTCTCCAAAAATCCGCTTTCCATTTTCGTTTCCCGCCTCCTCATCCCAGCCCACTTCCACTTTCCTTTTCTTCTCCACGAATGGGCCTCCTCCTGGCACCTTTCGCCATCCCACCCAGCCACGCCACGACCTGTGTCGTCTTCCCAGTAAACAACGTAGCCGCACCCACCTAAGCGCTTGCCATTTCCATCTTTGCAAGCCCATTAATCGCCATTACTCCACGTCGAGTAAATACTTTGGCGCCGCTCGCTTCGCCTTGCAGCATTGATCACTTCCTGCCTCGCCTCGAGCCCTTCCCTCGTGGCGCCGAGTCGTCGTTGCAATGATTCGGCCGCCTCGTCGTTTTCCTCGGCCACCGGCTACAAATAGCCCCCTCCACCCTCCTTTTCTCTCCCTGAGCTCGCTAAGCCACCCTCTCTCTTTTTCCCCATTTCTTCCACCCGCTCGTGCCCTCCCCGCGCCGCGCCACAACGCATCTTCCCTGACTCCGGTCCCTACCGCCGCCCGGCCGCTCCGCCCCCTCCCCTCCCCATTTTTCTGCCACCCCGAGTGCCTAGCGGGCTGCTCTTCCTTTTCCCCCACTCGATTCCCTCTCCGGCGCGCCAAATTGCCGTTTCACCGGTCGTCGTCCCCAGCTCTGGTTGAATTCCCTCGCCGCTGCTCGCTCGCCCTGCCCATTCCACTGCCAAGTAGGTCCCGCTCGTCAGCGCCCTTCGACCTCTCCGGCCTGGGACCCTTTGTCGATCCTCTCGGTGCTCGTGGTAAGCCCATCCACCAGCTTTGGCTACCGTGAGCAAGGCGATGGGCGCCGCGGTCTTTGAGCCAAGCGCCTTGTGGCCCAAAATCCATTTTGGATTTTTATTCTTTTTCGGATTTAAGTTTTGTTTTAAATTCTGAAAAAGCAATTAAAAATCCCAAAAAAAATTCCTAAAAATCCAAAAATGCCCAAAATACATATTCTTGACCATTTCGAGATGCTGAGTCCAAAAATGACCTCCGTTTTGCCATACCAAGTCCAGAAAATTCCAAAAATACCCCTGAGCTCCGTTCCAGCCATTTTCACTCTGATTTCTTTTCCGTTTCTTTTTCTCTGTTTTATTTTATTCGTTTATTTATCGATTGCATTTTCTCGCGCTAGATCCAACGTCGACACAATAGTTGGCACGAATCTCAGAGCAGAAGCAGTCGTTGGAGCTGTACCAGGAGTCAGAGCCGCTCGAGGCCAGACACGACATCGACCATCTTTCGTTAGGCGAACCTCTAACCTCGCAAGGCAAGCCACACTCCTTGAACATGTTTGATCCCATTTTTTCGTATAATTAATGTATGTATTTAGTTATTGCATTTGTCTGTAAATAGAGTAGAAATCTAAAAAGGAGCTAGTTTGGAAAGACTTGACTAGTTAAACCCACCCCCTTGTTAAAACCCTGTTGAGTATGCCATATTCAGTTGGAACCCTAGGTTATCAATAATGAACTACCGTAGGGTAGCTATATTAATAAATATTACTCTTCTTTTATTATTTAAAACCCCCGGGTCTTGACTCGGGGCACATTCATAAAAACTGCTACGGTTTGGGGGGATAGTATTGGGTGGACCACGGAAGGTGGATGCTAGCCCAATCCCCAAACCGATGACAAACCCAGTATGGTGTGGAAAGGGTACAGGAGGTACCGGTGGTACGGTGTGCGTCGAGCTTGTCTTCAGCAATTAAGGATCAACCCCTGGGCAAAGTAAATAACTCAGTCCCCTCTCAACCACAAGTTGGGTCGGTCAGCTCTGTTGGCCTGGCCCACATAGCCCGGTATATTGTCTTTCCCCTTGGAATGCCTACAGGTGGACCCCCATTCTTTGTAGGAGGAATGGGACGCGTTGAGGTTGGGGGTGAAACGGAATGGTGTGGCCATTCGGCGGTTTTCACAATAGTAGGTTTCCTCGGTCGACCAGGTCGTGAGGCCCGCTTTGGCCAGTGGGTTCTTGGAGGCAGAGGATGTGCACCGCCTACTGGATAGGAGCTAAAGAGGAGAAATTCAATGAAAGGTTATGTTAATCTCGATCCGGCCGCATGCATAAAAGTTGCATGTTGATCTATAGTGGCACTAACGATCGTAGATATCTTGTGGGTAAAGTTGAGTAGCTCTGCAGAGTGATCTAAATTGTATTTGAATACGCTGTGCTTCCGGTTAATGAAGCTGGGTTAATTTCGGGTGATTCTGGTAACTGAGCTTGAGTAGTTTTGATCATAAATTTGCCATAACCTGGATTTTGTTAATAAACCAGTGGTGGTGTTGTGATAATGAAAGACCATGTGGAGGTCTATCCTTGTGTGTGATGAGTAATTGACAAGAGTTGAGCCTGGTTTGATTTAAAATTGAGTTTGATTTGAAATGGATTTCGATTTGAAGCAATTTGAGTGTTGGTTGTTTTCCTAGGGCTACACCTTGGGGCATGTATGCCGGAACATTGAGAGAAATTATGGATGATTAATGATTTTGTGATAATCATTGAATATATTTGTGGGCATTGCTATGTGAAAGGTTTTCCTTGTCTTTGATGGTTCTTGATGACGGTGCTAGATCATGGTAAGGCGGAGGATGGCCGGGACTAGGTGAGGGCGTCGAAGGTCAGACGGTCGGAGATCGCCGAAAGATGATCGGAGGCGAGTCCGGACAAGCCAAGAAGACAAGGAAAGGAGATGATGCTAGCTAGATGCCGCGTGGATCAATGCGGACGTCGGATTGCGGTCTAGTTGATAGGTTAGAGGGTCTAGGTAGTATGCTTTGAAAACCATGCAAGAAAACCCGGTATGTGTGTGGGTTTTGGGTTAGCCCTTGCATGGCTGTGTGTGTGGGTTAATCCTAGCCCTTAGATGAGTGCTCTAGGGTTGAGGGACTCATCCAAGGGTGGTACACTACTACAGAAATGATTTTCCTAGACACCAAGGATTTCTTTCCACAGGCGGATTAAAAGGAGAGCCGCCTCAAATGACATCGACCGGTCCTTGGGGTTAGAACCGCTGTGTAAAAGTATCTTCACAGTTTGCTCACTAAGAAACTTTGTGAAAATATTGATTGTTTCTGAGGCGATGCCCTAGATGCCGCTGTGGAAACTATGCTCTTCACGGTGGCTCTCTTAAAGAACCGCCTTGGCAAAGTGCGATCTTTACAGCGGCTTTCTTCTGAAGCGCATCTTGAAGCGGTTTCCACAGTGATTATGTTAAGCAAGCCGCCTTAGTTAATGAACCCCATGTGGTAATGTTCTTAAACAAACTGCCTGTCCAAATTTTGTAAATGCTTGTCTGCAAATTTTGTGACGAAGGAGATGCGTTTTCATGTACGTATCGAGCATCCTTTGTTCTATAATACCTGCAAAACACAGAAATCCAACATCCAGACAATACTCCGGTATGAGTTTGTATTGACGTCTGCGGATCATCCGTAACGTTACCTTGGCGGCACTACGAGAGAAATCAACGTCCGAAAATACTCGGTATGAGTTTGTATTGACGTCTGGGATCATCCGATTATCTTTAGCAATGCGGCACTACGAAGAAACCAACGTCCAGAAAATACTCTAGTATGGTTCTTTTTTCCTTTGACGGATCATCCGGTAGTGCTGTTTTGCTTGATCGTTATTATTTTTCTACAGGCCGTTGTCTTAGGGAGCCGCCTGTGGAAACTTCGCTTTAAAGCTCCGAACAAATCGTTCTCTGCGGCAGTTCCAGGCGGCCCCAAAATTGTGAAAACAAGGGGGGAGCTAGGTTTTGAACTTGAAATCCTTGGAATAGTTAACTCTCTAAGGTAAGAGCATCTCATTCTTGACATTTGTAGAGGTTTATATATCTTGTGGAGAGGAAGATGTAGTGTAGATAGAATGTGCATGGGAGAGGGGTTGAAGCCCAGGAGATTGGCACCCTTGACACTCTTTAAAATTCGTGATTCACTTTTTGACACCTGGTCCCTTGTCATAGACTCGGATGGACCCACATGTCATAGACACATCACCAAAAACCAGCGAATTGAGTGTCCTTTGGACTAATTTTTCCGTTGAAGCCCTCACCTTCTAGATCTGTAAGCAGATCTTGTATCCCTCCCTCTCTAGAGGGAGAGGCGATCCCCTCTCTAGATCTAGGGAGAGGACCGTACATTCTTCGTGATTTTAATAAAATTATTTTATAGTATTTAACTTAGGGTTCTCTTGTTAAAGTTCTATCTAAATAATTGATATTTCGATCTGATTTTACATTTGAGTTCAAGATGGAAAGGGCATGGATGTACAATGCCCCAAGAAATAAGGTGTATTCCTCAAAGAGCTCAAAACTTTTATTACTGACCGCTCGGAAGGGCGCTGGACTAAGAAGGAAGCGGAAATACTTTGTCCATGCAAAGGCTGTAAGAACAATGCGGTGGGGAGATTTAGGCCCCATTTGAGTGCGGTTCGATTCTAGTAGAAACAGAAATGGTTCGGATTCTTGGTAGGAGCGTTTGGTAGAATCAGTCGGAGGAGCGGGTTGCTAGCCAATTCGACCACAGTGATGTAAAATCGAAGCGATTAAACTTTGAAGCGTTAGAGTCCTATTCCGTTTGGTTGGATTTATTTGATTACGGGAGAAAGCAGTCCGGTTCCAAGTTGCCAAGCGGACCTTAAGTGTAATCAAAACACACGATCATGAGAGGTTTTATAGAGGATTACACATGTTGGTCCAACCATGGCGAGCAACGTACGCCATAAACAACCGATGATGTTGATCCGATCTCATGGATGATCGAAGTCGCGGAGGTGACAGCGATGGTTTGGGAGATGAAGCTCACGTGCATGCTCGTTTGCTAGATGATGGTCGCATCGGCGATGTAGAGAAATGTTGCGCCATGCGAACCACGAGGTTTTAAAGGAGATGTGAGTTTAGATAATGTCGATCGTTATACAAAGCGACAAATGATCTATTATATGAGGAATCAAGGGTTGTCCTCGAGTTTACGGTGTTGCATACGGTCTTTGATGCTTCTACGGTTGAAGGCTAGCAATGGATGGTTGGACAAAGTTTCACCGATCTGTTGAGGCTCTTGGCGAAATACTTCGAAGGCTAATAGATTGCCCACCTTGCCGGCGAGCACTTATTTGCGAAGAAGCTTATCACTCCGATGTCATTGGATGTGCAAAAGATACGCATGTTCGAACCACTGTATCCTCTTCCGTAAAGATTACACGACCTTGGATCAATGCGGTGTGCAAAGGCGAGCGGTATAAGAAAAATGATGACTCCCATGGCGATGATGATTCTTCACTAGCACTACGAAGAATAAGAAGAACAAGAATAGTACTCTGGTAATAATGAAGATGACACTTCTTGAGCACGGACAAGAAGAAAAGAATCCTCGTTGGTGATGTGGTACTTGCCGGTTATTAGCCGTCTGAAGCGTTTGTACTCGAATGAGAGGGACTCGAACTAATGGGTTGGCATTCGACAAGCGCGAGAAAAGATGGAAAGATTTGACACCGGCCGATGGTAGACAATGGAGAAATTTTGATCGCATGTATCCAGATTTGACAATGAACCGAGAATGTAAGGTTAGCACTAAGTGCCGATGGTGTGAATCCTTTCGGTGAATGGAATGCCACACATAGCACTTGGCGATAGTCTGTCCATCTACAACCTTCCTCCATGTCTATGTATGAAGAGAAGGTACCTAATGTTGTCCATTCTTATCCAAGGTCCGAGACGACTGGAGTAGATATTGATGTGTTTCTCGAACCCGATGGAAGATATGGCCATGTTGTGGCACGATGGGGTCGGTGTGGGATCGGTTCCAACAACGATGCTTCACACTAAAAGCCATTATTTTGTTACCATCGGTGATTACCCATACTGCTAGCCCTATCGGGTCGAGATTAAAGGGAAGGCGACTTGTGTAGTATGCATGGATGAAAGCGTATCGAGCGTTCCTTCCATGCTCACGAAGTTAGTGTACATGCGACACATTTGTTTCTTCTTGAAAGCTCACAAATACCACAAGATGGGCAAGTATTTTGACAATCACGGTTGAAAAGGTGTGGCTCAAAAGCGCCATAGCGGGAAAAAAGTGTTTGAAATGGTCCAAAACATCAAGGTGATTTTCGGGGAAGAAGCGGTGCGGGGCCAAAAGAGAGTCGAAGAGGAAGAATACCGATGAGGAGGTTCCTCCTTTGTTGTCTGTTCAAAAGATGTCAATTTTCTACAAGTATTTGCCCTCTTTGGAAGGATTTGGAAATTCGCCATAGCATCGATGCCATGCATGTCATAAAGAATGTCGTGGCGTGCTAGGTTTCTTGTTGGACATTGATTACAAGACAAAGGATGGTCTTAAAGCTCGTAAAGACTTAGTAGTACTTCAAATCGGGAAAGAACTACACCCTCAAGAAAGAACACATGGAAAGTATTACATTCCCCGAGCTACTCTCGATAGTGAGGAGAAAAGATCGATGTGCAAGTGCTTACGTGGAAATTCGAGTCCGTCGGTTATTCATCCAACATCAAAAACCTAGTATCGATGAAAGATTTAAAGATAAGTGGTACGAACTCTCACGATTGCCCGTCATGATGACACAAATGCTCTATTGCAATCGGGTATCAACTCAACATTTGTAAAGGTGGCCATCACTGCAGTATGTCATTTACGCAATGCGATTTCACGAAGATGTCGATGATGAGCAATTTGAGCTATCTGCGAGAACTACATAGTGGAGATTATAAACCAACTTGAGATGTGCTTCCCTCCATCCTTTTTCGATATCATGCGCACCTCTTGGTTCACCTTGTCGAGGAGGTAAAGGTACTAGGACGATATTCTTACCTTTGGATGTTTCCATTTGAGAGGTGGATGGGCTTGCTTAAGAGCTTACAGCGGAATCGTGCTTACCGGAGGGTTCCATTATTGAGGGCTACAATCTTGAGGAAGTCATTGAGTGTTGCACGGATTACTTCATGCTTACGGAAAGGCCGATTGGTGTGCTGTCCCTCGACATGAGGGAGGTTGGTAGTAAAGGACTAAGGAAAGAAAAGATTCATCGACCATGAGTACAAGAATGTGGACCAAGCACATTTCACCGTCTTTGCACAGACTAAAGATAGTGGAGCCGTCATTGGAGCAACACGGAAGAGCTTGAAAGAGAAAATCCGGGCGCCAAGTTGATTGGATCTGAAAGAGAATAAGCGCATGTTTACCACATGGTTCAAGATCCAAAACATACCAGATGGTGAGGACGAAGAAACAGAAATATTGAAAATGTTGGCTCATGGCCCATCAAGTCTGGTAACATCATGGCTAGCGTATGACATCAATGGGTACATGTTTTATACCATTCAAAAGGACAAGAAGACGATGGCCCAAAACAGTGGTGTTCGGGTAGAAGCCATAGATGCGACAGGGGAGAAGAACACCTACTATGGAATCATTGAAGAAATTTGGGAACTCGACTATGGAAGACATATGCAGATCCCCGTATTTAGCTGCAAGCGGGTCAAACATCCTAATGGTGTGGAGGTGGACAATTATGGGTTCTGGCGTCGACCTCAACAATCTTGGCCTGGCCCGACCCACCCTGGATACTAGCCACGAAGTCTCGCAAGTTTTCTACATAAGTGACCCGATAATAAGAAAAGGAACATAGTTGTTCCGAAAAACAAAGGATCGTTGGAGTTGACAATGTGCACGATGAGGAGAATACAATCGGTTTGACGACCTCTCGCCTTTCGGAGATCAGGAGAGGATCAAACTTGTAGAAGAAACCCTCGATATTTCAATGATGCCATATATCTTGCGATGATTGCGTCGGGAAAAGTTGTTAAAGGCAAATAGGGACACGTTGTGTAAAAACTTAATATGTAATAGAACTTATATTTTTATTGGACTTGAGTAAAAAGCATTGCGTGAAAGTGCGAGGATAGTCGGTGGGTAATTAAGCTATTAGGCGGATCATCCTGTAAATTGAAATAACAGAGAGCTGAGAAGCCAAGCACTATTAAATCCGGGACAATAATCCGATGCGGTTTTTCTCGACCTAACGGAGCGTCCGTATGTGAATCTTAGCCCGAGGCCACCGTCATCCGCATTCAAGGCGTCTTTATCTTTTCCTATACGGATAGTCCATTATTAAGTATTGTCGCTCTTGTTATTGTATTGCTAGGTGCTAGCACACCGCTACACAAGATGATCCGATTCGTTTTTCCTCGGTGGCGGACCATCCACCTTACCGAAGTTGAGCAGAGGCATCGATCCGGTCAGATGATGTTTTCGATAATGGATCATCCGGTATGTTGATCTTAACCTTATCCAAAAGGCAAAACCCTCTTCAACATTGAGAGAACCGCTGTGGAGCTTTAATATCGACCGCACCTAACAACTCCTCTCTCACGCCTCCCGCCGCCTTGCGCTTGAGCTTGGTTCCGTGCCTTGCGGCGCCAGTACTCCAATCCTCCACTCCGCCTCGGCGCCGCCACACGCTTTGTTCGCGTCACCGTTTTGTCGCCGCCAAACAAATCCGAGCCCTCGGCGTGACGACTCTCCTTCACTTTATGGCGGTGAGATCCACATCCCTCTGGTTTCTTTGGACTCCATTCAAATGCATATGAATCGATGCAAGTTCTTGACATTCAGCACGTGCAACTTGCGGATGGCGTGAAAAAGGAAGGAAAAAAGTTGTTGTCTTGGTGAGAAGGCTAAGAAGTCAAGTTACGAGGAGCAAGCGAGAGCGGTGAGATGGCTGCAGATCACGAACTTGGCTCGGGCATGCAGGCGTGGCCGCCAATTGCGATTAGAGACACTGATCGGCAACAAAGGGGAATTGAGAGAGGAGGGGGGCACTCAATTCACAGAGGTGGTGCGGCACCTCCTCGTCGTTCTAGCAGCGTCTTTACTTTCGTGGTGGTTCGACATCTTAGAGAGCACATTGCTAAGCGGTGCGTGCTTTCGTCCCAACATAGTTCCGCATGAGGAGAGCGGCGATGATATCCAAGAGGGCGAGGAGTACCATGTGCCACATCGACCTTGAGATAAGACTTAGAGACCTTGAACCTCTCATCCCGGAGGATAAGAGCCTTCGTTTCTCGATGTCAATGTGCGGTTTCACAAGCGAAGAATTTGGAGTTCATAGGAGGTTACGGGCGGTTCTTCAATAGAGCTTCCATATTACGTCTGAAGAGCTCGGGGTCGATTGAGCATGCAGGGGCGCTCAACCGCCTCTTCTTGAGAGGGCTGCGGGTGGGGTGGGCGTTGAAACACTTGACCATTTGAAGGTCTTACGGTGATTGTGAGAGTTCGACATGGTAGTAGAAAAGTGGGTCGAGACTTCTCGCCACGAGTTTGGATCGACCCGAACACCAGATACATTCAGTTCATGCCTGACGGAGAACCTAGAGGGTGTCTGAGTGCACTTTGCTTGAGTTGTTTGGTTTTGAGGAGGGCCGAACTTTGCATCGAGTGGTGTCTGCGAGACAACAAAGCGCCTCGTCGTGCTAAGGCGGAGGTGTTTCCCGACACAGATGACCGATTCGCTTCATTCCAGCGGTAGTTCCCGTTGGATCCGCCGCCATCGGATCGTCTCACTCACGAGGCAAAGGCGATCCACATGGCTTTGAGGAATCCTTGTTCGAGGATTGGGAATCTTGGAGGCGATCACTAGTTTTGATAGTGGCTACTTTATTCGATCCTATCTCACGAGCCGTTCGACATTCTCGACTTTATCATGTGTGAGATTGAAGATGCTATGCAGATGCTATGAGTTTGGCGAGACAACAACCATTTGCGCATATAATTTCTTACATATCGCGGTACCTTCGCTCGAGACAAGCATCGTGAGGAGTACGGAAGGCGAGTTAAGTCTTCGTTAGTACATGCCTCTATCTCTTGACAGCCTTGAGGACGGCGTTCCATGAGGAGGCTCAGGAGCATATACTGAGGAACCGAGAGAGACCGCTCAAGGGAGGACCGGGCACTAGCGGTGAGGAGCATCTTTGGGTTGGCGGATCATTGATATTGGTGGGATAGCGAGGAGGAGGAGGAAGACCACGAGTACTTTCCACGGTCAGAGCCCGCAACCACAGGCGGGTGGATCGAGGCTCATGCACGAGGACCGAGCGACTCAGCTGCACTATCGGCAACTCTGACGTGACACCGTGGCTGCGACCACGTTTCTCGGCCCTCAGAGCTTACTCACGTACTTGCCGATTGTTGAGTTGCGAAGTCTCGTGCGACTTCAATTGCCCAACAACGGAAACACAAACCCAATTACTAGAGGAGATGAGGTTGCATCGTGACGACCCGAGCGACTTTGGTACACGGTGCGCAAATGGCTCGGATGTTCACTTTCTTCTCGTGTGCTTTGGTCGATTGTACAATCTGATTAGTCTTGCCGACTGAGTTGCCAGCTCGATTCCACCTCCGCTTCTGGCATTGCTGCCCCACTTGCTTGTTGGGGTTTCTGCCCCTCCGTGTCCACGTTCCCACGGCTCCTCACGGTCTTGTGAGGATGTTCTCGAGACCGGTGGTGATATGGCATCCACTCCGTTGACCACTACTCCACATAATTTAGCGGATGCACCCACATCGGCGATGCACGCCCGTGCTCGGCGAGACCGAACATACGTCCATGCATGCGACATGACTAACGAGATGGCTGCTCGAGTGTAGTATCGTTGAGTTCCGCACCTATCGATCGATCTTGACTCCTCAAGTTGGCGGCGATCCGGTCATTGCCTCGAGTGTGCTCTGTGAGTTCACCTACAGCCCTGAGGCCAGCGATGAGGATAACCTGCGCCAACATATACAGAACATCGAGTCTCGGACTCAACACACCTTCTTTGTGATTACTCAAATCACGAGAGAATATTTGTCGTCTGGTGTTGTGGATCGACCTCCGAACGGCGGTCACGGCCTGAGGCGGGCCCATCAGACCCCTTGCGGCGACCAGCGATTGCTCGACCCTTCACCGCAGTTCACAAGCCTGATGAGGAGACTAAAGCTACAAAGTCCCGGAGGAGAACCTCGGCGAGCTTTGGCGTCGGCAGTGTTGGCCGAGGTGATAGGAAGACTCAGCTCTGCTCTGATCTTTTGGTACTAGTCCAAGCACGGACGAGTAGTTCTTTGCTTAATGCACCATTTGTCTTTTCGGTTGTTATACACTCTAACTTGCTTGATATGTCGTATTTCGATTTTCTTTGTGTTCGCCTAGATTGGAACGATGCATTTCACGATAATTTTATTTAACTTTGTACTCTTTCATGACAATCTGCATGAAGGCTTATTGCGGTAGGATGGTCCGATATACATCTATTTACACATCTTGGGATCATCTAATTTGCGGTTCCATTGTAGCCCAAAGCTAAAGTTGTGCGCATAGGAGATGATCCGGTGAGTTATCCTAACCTTGGCCGGATCGTCCGGTCTGTGGAATCGGCTCCCGTGCTTGAGGAGAGCACCTAGCTAGACAACATGTGTAGAGCTTTGGTCTCCCGGCCAATCACTTTCTGCTGCGATTGCTTTGTTGATGTGGATGAAAGAAAAAGGAAAGAAAAGAAAGCATTGTCTATACATTTGCGGTCATTGTATGAGCCACGGGAACCAAGCTAGTTGTGTGTAGAGATGAATTGATTGTATGCAGGGAACCAAAAAAGTGATTATGCACTTTGTATAAGGTTGTCTATAGGTGACATGGCAATTTGCTATAGGCAGAGCGATGAAGCTGTATTCCATGTCGCAAATGTATAGACAGATTTCTTTCTTTTCATCCACATCAACAAATAGGTGACATGGCAACTCTTATAGGCAGTGATGTCAACCTATTGTACATGCTCTAAGGTGCTATGGGTTTTAGGGTCGAGGGTGGACCTGTTAGTCTGGCAGAGGCAACTCACAGAGACCCCCAAGCCCATGACCCATAGCTGCTCCTCGACATCACCGCTAGCCCATCGGTCCGATGGTGACGAGAGTAGACCATTTCAATATCATGACCTCCACGAGCCTACCGGCGACTTCATTGCAGAGCCGAGGTGATCCACTCTGGCTCGATCTTTGGGCATTCCCGGCCGAGAACGTATGGACACGTAGTCTTTGAGTTGATTTTAGTGGTGTTAGCTCTTGTCGGATCTTCATGTACGTAGGGACGAGTTATCTGAATGTTGCGCCACTCGTAGTTATTTTTTTGGTGTAATTGATCGATCCATATGAAATGTAGCGCCCCCCGTGAATGATGTGAACATTTAGGACCGTGCGGGTGATTAATTACTTCAACACTAAATCATGCACTCAACGGTATGGCCATTTTACATTGCACTCTTTCGCTTGTGGAGTTGAGACGCATAAGATAACCGAAGGCTTATTGCGGTAGGATGGTCGGTATACATCTATTTACACATCCGGATCATCTGATTTGATTCGTTGTAGCCCAAGGCGAAAGTTGTGCGCATAGGAGATGATCCGGTGAGTTATCCTAACCTTGGCCGGATCGTCCGGTCTATGGAAGCGGTAGCGGCAGCGAGGCGACAGCAGCCATGGCGGCGGCAATGGCGGCCATTTAACCACCAGAAGCCCTGGCGAGGAGGAGGAGGACAAGGAGGAGCAGGAGGAGGAGGAGGAGGAGGAGGAGGAGCCGAAGTTGGCGGCGGGGGCGCATTTACGGCGGCGTTAGCAAGGAGGACGCCGGTGACTACATCCCCATCTTGTACCACTTCGACACCTCCTCCTCCTCCGGCGACGTCTTGCTCTCGTCGGACGAAGACGACGATGACGATGACGATTTCTGGATGTAGATAAAGTAGTTTAGATAGGTATATAGTTGGCGCATAATTTCGATGTAATCTTGGTGCCCTTTTGGATTTACATTTTGTTAATGTTATGTGTATTGCATTGTTGCCATGGTAATAGAATTGAAATTTTAGAAAATGACACTTGAGTTCTCCCCTCAATTCACGGTCTCCCCAAACGAGACCTCTCTCAGTAGTACAAAGCGAAAGATCCCAGTAATAGAATTGAAATTTTAGAAATGCGACCTCTCCCAGTAGTACAAAGTGGAAGATCTGTCTAGTCAAATCTTTAAATGGCAAATGGACAAAAAGCCTTGAAATCGACCTCTGACGATAGTACAAAGAGGATGATCTGTCTAGTCAAATTTGACTAGGCAGGATCATCTGTCCATTTGCCACATTAAAGATTTGACCTTTGGATATGATGCCACTTGAGCCAATGAAATATGGTACCGTATGAGTCAATGAAATGTAGGTCGATGGCAATTTTAAAGCCACATGTTTAAAGTGGCAAATAACCAAATCTCTACCAAACTATGGGCCGGACCATCCGGCTGTGGAATCGTCTGCACGATATCTGATGCGTGCTTTGTAGAAATCATTGGAACACTTTGTGGAAATCTTGTGCACCGCCTGTGGAAATTCCTAACCCCTAAAATCTCTAGGCGGGAGGCGAATTGGCGGCAAGCCAAATTTCCCCATCTCGGCGCCTCACACGCCGCCCTCGGTGACATCCTCGGGCTCGCGCCTCAGACAACCATTCCGGCGCTCGGTGACCTCTCGCGGGCTCGCGCCTCGACCTCTTGTCCGCATCGCCGCCTCCCCTCCGTCCACATCACCTCACTCGGTGACCTCTCCATGACCTCGCTCCTCCGAGCGAACTTTCCGCCGGTTAGTCAAGCTGTCGAAGCCCTAATTCCCCTGCCGACGCCGCCTCGCCGCCTCGCTCGGCCTAGCAAGGCAAGTGCATCCGACCACCCTTATATCTTGTTATCTTTGTGAAAAAAGTTTCGGAAGATATGTCTAAAGTAGATGGTGATTGATAGAGCAATTCTTGCTCGTAAGTTCCAGTATGAGTACTGCGCCGAACATAGAGCAATTCTTTTGAGATATCATAAGTAGTTATTAATAAAATCGAAGTTGAAGTTGGAGTTACCAAAGTTTGTGGAGTCGGTTTCGATGGACGTATGAATACTCTACGGATAGTTTCATAGCCCTGCACTTGTGACTACAAAAGATGATGGTGATTGTCGGGCATATAGCGGGAGCGATCTCGGTTCTTCAATGGAGTGCGAAGTTTAGTAAAAGCGCTTTCGTGCGAGGTACATCAACCAAACTGGCGATGGTGGTGTTCTGACACTTCACATGGCAGCTTTGAATGGTCATTTTGATTGCATGCAATTGATGATTGACTTAGGTGCAAATGTCTCGGTGCCTCATTTTCCTATGGCACTCTGGCAAATTTCATAGGGTGGCGGTACTCCTTTGCATTATGCGGCGGTGGGGAAATGCAGGTGTTGCGATTATACATTGAAAAGGTGCTAGCAGTGACACTCAAGCTGCATTGGGTGGCTTCCGTTGATGTTGCTAGGATATTTGGATGTCGTTGCTTGGAGCCATTACTTTCTCAAATTCACTCAAGTATCCTGTATTTCAGCTATCAAGTTATTTGTTTTGTAGCTATTGCAAGACCCAATGGAAGGATACATATGGTGGATATTGCACATGCATGGGAAACCATGGGAGCGGTATATATTAGTACGATTAGTGGTGCATCACAAGATTATACCATACAATGGCGGAGATTGGTGCAAGAACAAAGTTTATGATTCTTATACTAGATTGGCATTTTTGATCAATTTGCTTGTCATTGAGCAAAAATTTCCATGGGATCCTGGTGACGAAAACTATTTGCTTTTCAAGTTCAACTTTCTAAAAATGATTTTGGCAATGGCAAGAACAACTGGCATAGCTAGCATGGGCTTGATATTAAGTAAGACTTGCTGTTACCATGGATCTATAGTTTGCGATCATCGGCAGGGGCAAGCCGCATTTCAACAGGAGGGGAATGTCATGGATTTGCAAGGGCTTGGATGGGCTGCAACGTAGATGGGCTTGGATGGTTAGTTGGGGATATAAAAGAGACAATGAGAATCTGAGACAAGGATCGGACGAGAAGAAAAGGCATATTACTCTTCCTCTCATTCTCTGCTCTCCGCTTCTTCTTCCCGCCTAAATCATCCTCTGTTCTTCCCCAATCCTCCCAGATACTTAGTAATTTGTACTCAGAGATAGCAGGACCATAACAGTTTAGTAACTTTTCAATGGCTTCTCTTGCCTTACCAGGAATGAGCAGTTTTGTTGTAGAATTAGTAGTATTTTTGGACTAATTACTAGTCCAAAATTTACATTAATACCAAAGATGCTAATTACTTTTGTAATGGCAATTGGAATGATATTAACTCCTATTTATTTATTATCTATATTACGCCAGATGTTCTATGGATACAAGCTATTTTATGTTCCCAAGCATAAATTTAGTTAGCCGATGCTTATTCCTCACATACCGTCATTGTTTCTTCTCCAAGAAAAGAAGTTGACGACCCGTAGGCCTTCCACCTCCACGCAGCACAACTGTAAATATTAATAGGCTCAAATTGATGTCATTGCAATCTGTTTTGTAGTAAGATGGAAGATAAAGAATTGCTCGCTAACAAAGGCGCTTAAGAGGAGCACGCTTGTAGAGATCGGTGGTAATATGCCGCTGCAAGAGGAGGCGATGCGGAAGGCTGACAAGACTTGGCCGAGAAGGATGATGCTGCCACGCAGTGGAAAGAACACGAGCCCATCGCTGTCCTTGGGCGTGATGGTTCCTAAATCATCGCACAAGAGCCCTAGCCTAGTTCCATGCCCACGACCAGAGCGGCGACGTGGGGAAATCGACTCGACTCACGATCCCAATGAAGAGGTATTAAGAAGAGTGAGCTTGTTTTATTTGTAGCTTGGCGTGGACATAATTGCATTTCCTTATGTTTGCGTATTCCTCGTGTTTATTTCTATGAAGAGGCGGGAAGGCGATCACGCCGACTAGCTCTGATTCAAGAGGTAATTGAAGATACCTCGGGCATGTTCCGTGGATTCTCTGCTGCAACAACCACGACCTGCATAAGCGAAGCAGGCTTAACGAAGTAGGAACAAATTCTGGCGGGGACTTGGTATATCACGAGGTCGGTCCTTTAGGAGAAGCCCCTAGCACCTCGTGAGGCACTATCCAGGATTACGAAATAGCTGCTTTTGTCTTGTCAAGGATAATGTCTCCATCACGATTGATAACTAGACAAAGGTGGCCGGCGACAAAGGCGCTTTTTGTGGACCGAGCTGCAGAAAATCATAAGGTTCCCACGAGTATGAGGCCATCGCTAAGAAGAATGCCTTGGGCGTGATGGGGAAGAGCTTCGAAGCTCGGAGGTATGAGCTGAACAAGTACTTTGTGAAGCGGAGCGGACACCATTCGAGAAATATGAAAAAATCACCGTGGGTGAATGGGCGGAGTTTGTCCAGAAGACCTAAGCGAAGCGTAGCATTGGCGAGGTGTACAAAGTGCCCTCGCGAAGAAGAACAAGTACCCCCATCATCCAGGCACAGTGGGTATGCCCCTAAGATTGTTGAGTGGAGGAGTAAAGAAGAAGAAGCCGTCTTTGGGATAGAGAACCCATTGGCGAAGTCAGAAGCGGCGAGGCGTAAAGTGGGTCCTAGCTCGCCAACCCAACAAAGAAGAAGGGTCGCAAAGCACGGTGGACCTTGCGGTCTGGAAGTTTCGGCCAAGCTGCAGAAGATCTCGCATGAGCAAGCGGAGGGATCTTCGTGCCAAGCAGGGAGAACGGCGACCTAACGGCGGCGTTGGGAACCAAGGAACACCAGTCGCTTTTCGTGGCGTCCTAAGTCGAGTGGGCTTCAAGCATGGGTTCCCGAATATCAAGACCAATACAAGTCACGTCAAAGATATAAGAGGACCATGGCTGATACAATAAGACAACTGGCTCAACAAGAATTTTTAAGACTGTGGGAAGAATAGGAGGCGGAAAGGGCGTTACAAGCGCGGTTAGTATTTGATTTTTAGAAAAATCTAGAAAAATCATTTTTCTGTGATTCTTATTGTATATTGTGAGGGACTCCCATATCCATCTGTAGAAAAATTTTGGAGTTCACTTATTGCACCGTTTGGGCGCCATGAGGTGAAAACCGAGCCCCAAATTTTACTGCTCGAAGTTCGACTATCTATGTTCATAGATTTATGATGATTTTTTACATGTCTTTTTTATCTGAAATTTGGTAGAGATCTTAAGCACTCATATGTCTCATAATTTTTGAGTAGCGAAACCCACCAACCTCTGTTCAAATTAAAGACGACTTTTGGAAATATCTGCTTTTGCTTTTCTAAAAGAGACTTTTGTGTCTTAGCTTGATCTCTTTTGAAAAGAAGTATTTGAATTGATTCCTCTTTATTTGGACACTTGGAAACCAGGATTGTGATTGAAAAATCCTACATATTTTATGGATCTCATCCATGTAAGCTAGGATACACATAGTTGTCTTGTCATTAGGTTTTGCGGGTTTTGCTAATTTGAGGAACACCGGTTTTCTTTTTTGATCTTGTCAAGGTTTTAGTTGGAGTAGTCTTGGGGAAATTTTATTTGCGACCATTCACCCCCCTCTGTTCGCCATCTCCATCCTTCAATTGGTATCGAGCGGTTTTGCTCTTCCATAGATCTTGACCGGTCTCGAGAGCCATGGCGATAGACAAGTATTCCACCAAGCCTCCCATCTTTTGCGGTGTTGATTTTCCTTTTTGGAAATCCCGGATGGAGTCATACATCACTGCCCAGGGCTTCCTGATATGGCAGAAGGTGAAGCTCCCATATGAGGTTCCTACCGATGAGAACGTCACGGCCAATAATATGGCTAACGTTGAGGCAAATGCTAAGGCAAGGAATATTCTCATACAGGGACTCAGCCACAGTGAGTATGATCAGATCTCTCACCTGCGATCCGCTCATGAGATTTGGGTGACCCTCGATGCATACCATGAGGGCACTACCCAAATCAAGACCGTGAGGTAGGATCAACACAAGCGTGAGTACAACAAGTTTGAACAACCTGTTGGTGAGAGTCTTGGCGAGTGTTTTGGTCGATTTACTAAAATTTTGAGCGATCTCCGGCAGATTGGTTGCGCATATACTGACTTCGGATAATGCTCGTCATTTCTTGACCGACTTTCGATCTTCGTGTTTGGGAAATGAAAGTGACCACCATCAAGGATACTACCGACTTGTCGACCTTGACTCTTGATGGGCTCTATTCCCGACTCAAGACTCATGAGATCGACGTTGTCTCTCGCAAGATGAAATCACAGTCGATGGCCTTGGTCACTGATCCCATTGGACCTTCTTTTGATTCTTCTACTAGTTTTTCCCTCTCTGCACTTTGCGAGCTAAGCGATGACCAACTGGACAAGTTTCCAGAAACTGAGCTTGCTCTTTTAGCTCGCAAGTTTTCTCATGCCTACAAGAGGGTGAGAGAGAGGAACAGAGGTGGTGGGATCACCTGCTTCGAATGTGGCGGCCCCAACCACATTCAAGCGAATTGTCCCAAACTAGAGAAGGGCAAGAATGACTACGGCGGTTCCGACAAGAACGACTACACCGACAAGAACCGCAACAAGAAGCCTCCAGTTCACGAGCCGGCGCACGAGAAAAAGTACCACAACTTCTCGAAGAACAAGAAGCTCTTCCACCGCGTCCTCGCCGCCCTCGGCGACATCAGCCTCTCCGACACCACGGAGACATGGAGCTCTGGCGAGGATGATCCGCCGAGAAGAAAAGGCGGCGACTTCTCGGCATGTGCTTCATGGCAAACACCAACGACATCGCGACTCAAGAGCTCTGGCAAATGACTCGGACGAGTACCTTCCTATGACCGAATTTTAATGAAGCTTTTTGTAAATTAGGAAAATTTCATGCTAGAGCTAGAGCTAGGGTTATGGTGCTTGAGAAGGAAGTAGATACCTTGACTCGGGAGTTAACTTCTCTTAGATCTTCTCTTCCCGAGTCACTGATGATTGTTCCTTGTGTGATGCTTTGCTTGTGGAGCTTGAGAACCTAAGGACTTTGTATGATAGTGTGCAAACTGAACTTGAAAGTCTTAGGTCGAAGAATGCTAACACTTGTACTGTTGATATTTCCTCTCTAAACGCTAGTTTTCTTCATTCTCACACAACTGCATCTTATGAAAATTGCCCTAAGCTACTTGCTGAAATTGATGCCATGAGTTGTCACCTTAGGAAGCTTTCTACTAGAAATGATGAACTTCAATTGCATGCTTCTAAGGACCCAGTCAGCTCATGTGAGGGCTGTAAGCAACTAAAACTTGATAATGAAGCTTTGAATGCCAAGTGTGCTCAACTTGCTAAGGACTTACTAGTTAAGTCAAATAATGGTTGCTTGCTATGTGTTGGGGTTAAGGATGACGTGGATAAGGTCCACGCTTGAGCTTAGGAAGAAGTTAGAGGCCCACGTTGGTAGAATTAGAGATGCTTCTTGTGCTTCTGTGAGTCTCTCAAATTTGAAGCTGCATAGTGTATAGGGAAAAATATGCCTGTGACATTCGATCCTCTTCTTCGGCCCTTCTTCTACTCCTTCCCTTGCTCTTCATCGCCTCACTTTTCCGAGAGTGTCGGTATCTTATGAGCACTCTCGAGAAATTTGTTGGAGGCAAGAAGAAGCTCAATCTCATTCTAGACCAGTCCAAGATTAGCATATTCAATCAAGGCCTAGGATTTGATTACTTGGAGCACGCACGGGCGCATCCGCCTTCAGTTGTACGTGCCTCTAAGAGTGGAGAGATAGTGGTAGCTCCCAGGGTGAGTACCACTATGTTTAGGTCTGCTGGGATTGTCCATGGGACTTTTGAGCAGAAGGGTGCTTCTCCTATCACTTCTGCCTCTAGCAAGGCGAAGTATTCATGCACCTTCTATAAGAATGATGGTCACCTAGTAGATTTCTGTTTTAGACACGCCAAGATCACCGGCGTGGCGTGTTGCTGCTCTTAGGGGTATTGAGGTCATCCCAGGACTCTAAGTGCTCTAAAGCGCTTCTTGCTACTAAACGAGTTAGAAAGTCGCTTTGTTTTTGGCGTCCGAGACTCGGTTTTATCTTTGTTGATTGAGTTTTAGTCACGAGTTGCTCGTAGTCGATCTTTCCGCCGTCCTCTTGATATTCCTCGCTTTTTCCCATCGAGGTAGATATCGTGGCGTGAGGTGTTTTCGGTAGGAGATTTGGGCGACCTCGTTGGGATGGTCGGCCTTTACACCACGGCGGGCCAAACCGATGGCACTCCTACATCTTCTACTAGAGTTGCTTCTTCCGATCTTGTGAGAGTCGGCGTCGAGAGACACTAGAGTCGATCTTCTTCCTTTGTGGTGGTACTTTGAGGCGTCGTGTGATTGATATTGGGTTCCCAGATCCTCACTTTATCGATCTTGAGTCTTCTCTCTCTCTCTTGACTTGATCGGGTTAAATCGGATGGGGAAGGAGATGTTTGGATTATTGACTCGGTTGTTCTCACCATATATTGGAGATTCTCGTTGGTTCTCTTCCTAGTCCGAGCCCCGGTGATGAGTTGATCACTTTTGGGGATGCTTCTTGAGTAGAGTCATTGCTAAAGGTACCGTCTGCATTAATGAAAATTTTATTCTTAAGGACATTGCCTTAGTGAGTAAGTTGCAATACAAT
This sequence comes from Guadua angustifolia, assembly GCA_036346375.1. Lineage (NCBI taxonomy): Eukaryota > Viridiplantae > Streptophyta > Magnoliopsida > Poales > Poaceae > Guadua > Guadua angustifolia. The sequence goes on from JAYEVE010001269.1 coordinate 446,431, forward strand.
TTGTTTTACATTTCTCGACTTATTGATGACTCTTTCGAGGTAAGTTTTAAGTTTAATGCTTGTAGAATTCTTGATTCATCGAGGAGAGTTAGTTTGGGATTTCTAGATTTGGGAGAGTCTTTCGTGCTAATTTTTCTGCTTTTTTCTAGAGACTCCTTGGTGTTTGATTATACGAGTCCGTGATCTCTCCTTCTAGCATAGGAGACTTGGTCACATTGGTTTTGATCATTTGACCAAAGTTAACAGCCGCGATCTTATTAAGTGGTTTGCCCAAACTCAAGATGGTCAAAGACTTAGTTTGCTCTCCCTACCGACATGGCAAGATGGTTACTACTTCTCATCCTCCGATCCACAGTAGTGATGGTGATGCACCAGACAGACTTTTACATATGGACCTTTGTTGGTCGGCTAGAGTCTGATCGGCAGGAGGAAGTGGTATGTCCTTGTCATTGTTGATGATTTTTCGAGGTATTCTTGGTATTTTTCATGGCCTCGAAGGATGAGATTTTTTCTAACTTCAGGGGTTTTGTTAGTAGGTTGTCTTTTGAGCTCCCAAGTACCTTCGAGCTACCATTGACTATGGTATCTGGTACTCTTCTTCCTCTTGTCTATCCCTTAGAGCCTTTTCGATGTCTTGACTTTCTTGTTGTAGGATAGATAGGAAGAGCACTTCTGGCATTTGCCAATTCATTGGCACTTCTCTTGTTTCTTGGTCATCTAAGAAGCGATCGAGTCGCCTGATCCAATGGCACGGGGCGAGTATAGTTCTTTGCTGACCGATTCTTTGTGGCAGTGCTCTAGATGAGATCGACCTTGTGGGACTTTGGGTTAGAGATAGAGAGTGTTCCACTTTTCTGTGATAACACTTCTGCTATTTGCATTGCCAAGAACCAAGTGCAGCACTCCCAGACCAAGCACATTAATATTAGATATCACTTCCTTAAAGACCATATGGAGAAAGGAGACATAGTGCTCCAGTTTGTGGAGAGTGACCACCAGTTGGCCGATATCTTTACCAAGCCTTTGGATAGCTCTAGGTTTGTTGCCTTGAGGAGTGAGCTTGAAGTTGTGTGCCCTTACATACGTGAGGGGAGCTGATCTGTATATTATGTATTATATTTTATTTCAGTTTTTCCTTTCTTTTGTATTGTTCTGGGTGCTTATGGGTTTTATTCCTTAGAGTTATGAGTTCACATCACTTAGACTTCGGCATGCTTTTGCATGGACCTCTCATCTTGTGCTTTAGGTTGCTATCATGTAATTAGTTGTTCTCTCTTCTCTCTAGGTTGAGTTCCTCACGGTCTTATAAATCTAGCGGTGTTGGGCCCCTAGGTGAGCAGGTCTGTGTGCACTCCTTAGTTTGGGATCTAGAGGCAGCTTTCCTATGTTAGTCATTGGAGAAGATGAGAGCGAGTCTGAGCCGTAGTGTTCTCTACCATCTTTTCTATGCTCTATAGCCACCTAGTTCGCAGTTTCTTGACTTCTTCCCTCCATTCTGTGTTTCTGGCTTTAATTGAGTTCTTTTCGACCTTTCTTGAGCTTAATCTTCCTAATAACTCAATTTGAACCAGATTTGTGCTTAAAATGGAATCACATGTTGAGGGGGAGTTTAAGAATATGTCTCATGCATTGCATATAGACTTGATTTTTCATTTTATGAGCTTTGTCTATTATGCAAATGATCCATGTTTCATTTTATACACCATGCTATATTATGAAGAAAATTACTTGCTTAGATATGTCCAAGTTCATTTATCTTGTTAAGCTTACAAAAATTAAAAAATGAGCGTTAAAAGAAAAACTTGATAAAACATGTTGCTTTTACTTGTTAAGTTTCTTCTCTAAGTGTTTTTGCCATGATTTGTGAAATTTTGGAATTCTCTAGAGTCCATATAGCAACTTGGGTGAATCTTGTTTGATCCATACTTGAGTCCTTCACTAGCTTAACGATGAAAATGCTAAAAATAAAAGTGAAGCAAAATTGACTCTTTTTGTGCGCATTAGACTCAACACCTCACATTCACAAGATGGCTTCTCATTGCACTTGAGATGAACTTGGAATGGGTTGTGTATGACCAAGATCATTCTCTTAAGAGTCTCTCTTGAGATGATCGATTATGGCTTGAGTCAATTGCTTTAAAAAATGCAAAAAAACATATGTGGGTAAAGAATGGAAATAATGTCAAACATTTGCACCCCGCTATGTCTTTCAAAGATTCAAAGAAAAATCTGCATACAATAAAAAAAAGCTCGAAGGACCTTGTGTGCACTTCTAGATTCTTCAAAGTGTTGAGTAGGTTGAACTCTAGGCTTTCCATTTGATTCTTTGAATGGCTTTGCTTCTAGTTTTGAAACTAATGACAAGTGTTGCTCATTTTCAATCATGCTAAAAATGATATGGTTTTAATTAAATCTTGCTAGCAAAATGACTATTTGCACTTGGACATGCCTTAGCTTAGTCTATTTTTGCCATAACTTAGCTTGGTGTCATAACTTGTCTTATTGGTCACATGGATAATCTTCAAAGTTCCCTTAGGCTGCATTACTTGCATAAAAACAAAAAAAAGGGGAGAAAAGAAAATATGATCTTGATGCCTATATTGCCAAAAGGGGGAGAAATCGTAGAAAAGGCATCATTTTGCATCTTGATTCACCTTAATTCTTATGATCTTTGTAAAACTGTGCTATCTTTCATAGATCATAAGTATTTCTAGTTGCCAACTTGATCATGTTCTTGATTTCCATTTCTTTGATCAAGTTTGGCTTTGCATTCAAATTACTTTCTTCTTTCTTATTCAAACTCAAAACTTATGCCTTTTCATGTGTTTGTCAATATACTCATCAAGGGGGAGATTGAAAGACCATGTGGAGGTCTATCCTTGTGTGTGATGAGTAATTGACAATAGTTGAGCTTGGTTTGATTTGAAATTGAGTTTGATTTGAAATGGATTTCGATTTGAAGTAATTTGAGTGTTGGTTGCTTTTCCTAGGGCTACCTGCTTGGGGCGGTAGCACCGAAATATTGAGAGAAATTATGGATGATTAATGATTTTGTGATAATCATTGAATATATTTGTGGGCATTGCTATGTGAAAGGTTTTTCCTTGTCTTTGATGGTTCTTGCGGCGGTGCTAGATCATGGTGAGGCGGAGGATGACCGGGACTAGGCGAGGCGTCGAAGGTCGAACAGTCGGAGATCGCGGAAGATGATCGGAGGCGGAGTCGGGCAAGCCAAGAAGACAAGGAAAGGAGATGATGCTAGCTAGATGCGCGTGGATCAATAGAGCCGTCGGATTGCGGTCTAGTTGATAGGTTAAGCGGGTCTAGGTAGTATGCTTTGAAAACGTGCAAGAAAACCCGGTATGTGTGTGGGTTTTGGGTTAGCCCTTGCATGGCTGTGTGTGTGGGTTAATCCTAGCCCTTAGATGAGTGCTCTAGGGTTGAGGGACTCATCCAAGGGTGGTAGGTGGCCCAAGAGTAGTATAAATAGGGGTGGAGGGGTAGCCTCCTCCCCTTGAAGGTTTGAGTTGCTCCTTTGAGTTTTGCCCACTTTGTTGTGTGGCTTTGTATAACTCCTCCTTCTAGAAATATAAATTTTTTTTACATTATTGTGAATTTAAATTCCGCATTTACATTATGTCTTTACTTTACGCAATTTAAATTCAGCATTTACGTTACACATTTACTTTCCTGCAATCTACATTCATGCAATTTGGATTTGCCTCCTCTCCTTCTAAATGCTGATCTTGGATGTTTTGAGTGTGTTCATATGGTTTTACATCTCTTTTGCACTCTTTGATTGAGTAGAGATCATCTTTTCTTTCAAGTTCCAACTCTGTCCAGAACTTGTTCTTTGCGCAGCAGTTAGTGTTTGATTTTTAGAAAAATCTAGGAAAATCCATTTTTAGTTATTCTTATTGGAGACTGTGCGTGACTCCTATATAAATCTGTAGAAAATTTTTGGAGTTCACTTGTTGCACCGTTTGGGCGCCATGAGGTGAAAACCGAGCCCCAAACTTTCTGCTCGAAGTTCCTGACTGTCTATGCTCTTTGATTTTTGATGAATTTTCTGTAAGGTATTTTGAAGTGAAATTTGGTAGAGTTCTTCATGACTCATATCCTCATAGGAATAAAATTTCTCATAATTGTTTGAATAGAAGAGACCCACCAAACTCCTGTTCAAAATGAAGACAGTTTCTGGAATTTCTGCTCTTGCTTTTCTAAAAGTGGCTTTTATGATTTGAATTGATCTTTTTCTAAAAGCAAGGGTAGATTTGATTCCTTCTTGATTTGGACACTAGACAACCAGAATTGTGACTAAAAAATCTCCACATATTCTATGGAACTCATCCATGCATGCTAGGGGTACACATAGTTGTCTAGTTGTTCGGGTTTTTCACGGTTTCCTTTGCGCGATCTTTTCAAGGTTTTTGTTGGAGTATTTTGGGGGAAAATTTATTTGCGACCATTCACCCCCCCTCTGTTCGCCATCTCGATCATTCAATTGGTTGATGATGGTTGATTGATTTATGTTTCTTTTGTACTATACTTAATCCTAGATCATGCATCCACCAAATATTTAAATTTATGCCAACTCCTTGAAATTCCGTGCATGTAATATTCAGAATTTCCGTGTGGTTTGTTGAGTACAGTTGTGTACTCACCCTTGCTCCTAATCTATCTTTTAGAATTTCAAGAAGGCGACGGGTTCCCGAAGGACGTAGATAGCGATGTTATTTGGTTTTGATGGCCTTGATCTACCTACTCAAGCCTTTCCTGTGGATGTTTTTGGTAATGTATCTGGTGCCAACCGCACCTTTGTAAAACTCTAGCCGTTAGGCCCTTAATTTATCTATCAAATATTCGCATTTGCTTTTATGTCTGGCAATGTACACTTGGTTACCTACAGCTAAATTCCTGGGTAGCTGTGAAGGTATTTATACGCACCCCCCTGAAAAGGGCGGTCCATTACAGTTCCAGTGATCGATTCATATCCTCATTGATGTGTATTTGTCCATCCTTCGATATGGTTTCTAAGCTTTGATTTGTTTCAAGATGAGCAGGTCACCCATGGTGATGAACAAGTTGTTTTTTCTTTTACTGTTCTATCTGTAACTTTTGATGTGTGTAACAAGAGGTAAGTTGCCATTTCTGTAGGAAAAAAATAGAAGAATAGAAGAGGAAAGTTGACTCAAAGCACACTGATAGAGAACTGCAATCAAGTCATTGTATGCTGACATTCTTTTTCTTTTTGTGATAAAAAACATTGTCGTTGAAATCCATCAGAAAGAGAGGAATCAATTTCTTGTTGTAGTATTGCATCTATATTTCAACAATATTACCTTTGGTACTCATTGTTTAAGTGAGCCGTTTGTGAGTGAGGTGCCTTTAAAAGAGAAATTTTATGGTGGATAACATAGGTAGTAAGTAGTGGTAGTAGAAGAAATCAAATCTAATCATTCATTCCTTAAAGGTATTTTAGACTTTTTCTATCCATTTATTAGGGGTATTTTAGACTTTTTCTAATTTGTTCACAGTTTTGAATTCACCGAATACCTAGTGATCTTCAGAAGCATCTTATCCATTCATCTGCCATTCATAACGATCATAAGATGTGTTTTATCATACAGGATAAATTGTATGACAGAATTTTTTACTATTTTACCCCTGTCTGAATTTTACTACCAATACTACAGGTGGTAGTATAACTAGATTTAAATTGATTTCAACTATTAGATTCAAAGGAATGGACGGCTTGTATTGATTTTAATCCACTGTAAAAGAGCTCTTTTAAAATATCTGACCTACAATTGAATTAATTGCAGTTAGCATTGATTAGATTTTATAATCCAAAATCTGGCTCAATTGTTAACTTAATTAAATTAAGTCATTTAATAAATATTTCCACAAAGAGAATAAAACACATCAAAATTTGCAAATGATGTTAACCTCTCTCAGAATCTCGATTGGACTTACACAGTCGTACAGTGCAACTCATTAATTTCTCAGAAAAAGAAAGGCAAATTATGTCGAGTGGGAATATGGATGTCACGTTTGGCTAGTGTGCTGAACCCAACAAAGTCGACCCCCCACAGTGACCCAGCATAAAAGTCAAACACCTCGGGGCCGATCAACATAAAAGGTCCTCTTTTGGAGGAGGAAGCACATAAATGGAGAGTTTAGTCCAACTGAGGTCCCGACAGATCCAAAGAATGTAGCAGCCACATTCTGAACCCCGAGTGGCATACTTGCATGGGAATGGGTGTAGATCACCATCTCTACATGGAAGGCCGTGTCAGAGGATGACAAGGAAATGCTCTAGGAAGAGATCAAGGCAACCTCCATGATCCCCATGGAGCTTGAGTGCTAGGTGGGTCAATATGCTTTACTTTACTATCAATGGACAATGCGTGGGAGACCTTCAAGAGCACCCTTGTCACTGAATATCTGAATAGGCTAGAGAGTCCACTTGAGAAGTATCCATTTGTGACTTTGGCAGAATGGGAGGAGATCATGAACATGAAGAGCACAATTGTGTTTTGGGCACTTAGTGCAAGGAACAAGGCTATCCAAGCACAAAACACCCACCCGCACTATCTAGGCACTAGTGGATATGTTGGGAAGATTGCTTCATGGAGGAAGCAGGAGGAGGAGGAGGTCGAATGAGCGTCAGGATCGATGCCTTTGTGGGTATAACAGACGAGCGAGCCTGCAATGGGGTGTTGGTGAGAAGAAAGGCAACTTCATTAGGGACCATCTCGGTTGTTAACCACCTTCTTGAGACTATCGTCAAGCAGTAGTAAGCATACTTACCCTAGTAAGACCATCACTCACTTAGTTTTGAATCCTAATGAAATAATTTCTAACATTTTGTAGGAGGATATGAGTGCTGAGCATTCACAAGGATCTTTCCAGGCCAGTGGGGATATGGATGTCCTTTCAACAGCATTGGGAAAAAAGGATCGCCCCAACCGTGTGCGAGGGATGGTCCCTTGAAGGGATGTTTTCCCCAACAACCCATATGAGAGTAGAACGAGGAAGAGGTCTCGTGCATGAGTGGATGAAAGAGGAACTCTGATTGAGATGGAGTAGCATAACACCAATATCAAGCTTCAGCGGGCTCAAATGCAAGTGAGGCTCGAAGCACTTAGTTAGCCCTAGGACATGTGGGATGCTCCTCAGTTCATGCCCGGTGTCCACCATAGTAGTTGTGCATCCACACCGCTAACGAACAATACCGATGACCAAAATATGATGTAGGATCGAAATATACTAATGTAGCAATCAGAGGAGGGGTGAATGATTGCGTGGAAGCTAAAATCAAATTTTTAGACTTTTTTTTCTAACATACCCCAATTTAAACTCAAATTGCGTGAAGACCAGTTCTTGCAAATGGCAAACAGTTGGGAGACCGATTCACGAGTTGAGAGACCAATTCTGTGATTGGGAGATCGATGAGACCGGTCCGAGCGACCCGATATAGCGATCTGGCGACCCATGAGAAGTAGTCTAGGCGATTAGTAGAGCACTTGGTTGACGATAGAACACTTGGACGACCATGAGAGCACTTGGGCGACGAGCGGCGATTTAGGCGAGCGGCGATCAGGCGACGAGCGAGTAGGCGGCGACTAGTTCATAAAAATAGAAATATCTAGAGATCCCACTGTTGGATTGATGTGAAAGTTTAACTATAGAAAACGCACTCAATTACACAACTAGCACAAAAAGAATCAGGTCGATCGGATCAACAGATCTAAAGTTATGACCTTCGCAAGTTGACTAAAATAATTTACGATCTAACAGTGACAGACCAAACTCAATCGAGACTAACCAAAGATCCCTCCATTGGATTGATATGAAATTTTAACTGTAGAAACTAGATTTAATTACAAATCTAACCCAATAAGAATCAAACTGATCGGATCTATGGATCAAGATATATTACCTTCGCAAAATGGTTAAATCAAATAATGATGAAAATGAGAAATACTGCGACGGATATGATTTCATGCATACATGCATGGCCAGACTTCTAGTTGCTAGGCTCTTGATTTGATTCCTTACGCTGCCTTCTAGTTGCCTCACCAGGAGCAAACAAAAAGACCACAATGCACAGCTGCCAAAGAGCAGAACGAAAATCGCCAACTTGAAGGCGAAGAAGGATTTTTATTTTTGATCAGTTCTGATGACTCAAACAAAAGAGTACAACCCTAAAATCTTGCTTAAAAATAAACAGGAAACATACCCCCCTATTTATACAGAGCAATCCTAATGAGATTGAATACAACTCTATTTCCAACATGGAAAGAGTTCGTATACATCTCAACCTAGCCCAAACATGGCCAAATACAACTCATGAACGTGTGTACAGCCCACATGCCATACTCACGTGACTAACCAGCCTCCATGTGCATGTTCTCTAGCCCGAATGTCCCGCATGACATCCTCGACCACCAAGACCTCGGTTCCTCCCTGAACCTAGTCCCGAACCTCAGTTCCTCCATGAACCTAGTTCTGGTCCCGTCATCGACCACGTTCGCCCTCGACCAACACCTGCACATGAATAAACAAGAAACAGATCCGAGAATAAGTCCATGACTTGACTCAAGGTCAATCCATGCAACCACTCACACCAGCGCATTGCATCAAGCAAAAATAATATCAAAGTCAATCCATGCAACCACTCACACGAGCGCGTTGAATCAAGCAAAACCATTATCATGCTATCACAAGCATATCAAATAATCATCTCAGACAACATATGCACAAGCACCACACATGCTATGATCGCAACCACTTTGCAATGCCAATTTCATCATTCAGCCAATTTTTCAGCATATGATTTCACAATCTTCCCCTTGATGAAAACATTGGCAACACCATTTAGAACTGAACATTGGCATTCACCTCGCAAGAAAAGTTTTAAGAAATTTTATTTTAAAACAAAAAGCAAAGTAAAAAATCTCCCCCTAAAAAGAAGAAAAAATGAAGGAAGAAAAATGTGTGTGAATGTGCAATATGTGTCCAAAAATCTCCAAAATTTCCCCCCCTTTGACTCCAAAATTCTCCCCCTTTGACAATGGATTCATCAAGAATACAAAAGAGAGAACAAAATCTTTTTGTTTATTTTTTGTTTGTCTTTTTTTTGTACTGAGCATTATAAGTCATGCACAAATGTAACAAATTCATCACCAAGTCATGCTAACAAAAGCATAACTAGAAATCAAGTTCTATTAACAATTTTTGCATGGCATGATCTCCCTTTTCTCAACAATCTTAAAACCTGAAAACATGTAATTTTTTGTGCACTTTTATTTGTGCTTGAAAAACTGATTCATTAATTGATTGCAACAATAATAATTGCAAAGAATTACATGCACCATCAGCCTTACTTTTCAACCATGCCAAGCAGTCACAAGCTTAAGGTTTCATGGTTTCTATCATACACAACCTCTTCCAAGTTCATATCAAAGTGCAATGATGTGAGACCCCAGATTTACCATCCGGAATCTCCTATGTATTTCTGTACTAGTTCCAGATCAGTTGCTAGTACACACAGTGAAGCAGTGATAATCATAACCAGAATTGAACGAAGTAATAACATAAATATAAAGTACCAGCCACATGGCTATTTATTACATCTCCTGCTCACATGACCAGAGTTCACAGCAGCGGAAACAAATAACAAAGAGGTAAAACCCAAAAGACACCACAGGTGACGACTAGGAGCGCGCGCTTAGTTATCTTGGCGATCTCCAACGAACTCCTCTTCATAGAACTCATTGTCTTCAACTGTATCTTGGTAATTTTCTGATGACAAAATTTTGTGTAGCATGTGAGTACAAACGTACTCCGCAAGTCTGGGAAAATGCAACATGTAGGGCTTTCCAAGGAAGGCTTATTGGGTTCTTTTGCATAAAGCTAAGTTTCATCAAACCATACTTAATAATAATTTTCACAAAGCACATTTTAAACAATTATTTTAACAATTGAATTATTTAATATTCTAGCGAAGGTTTTATCCACCATCACTAGTCTAAAGGCTCTATCTGCCACATTTAAAAGATTAAGGTAAACCAACTCATGATTCCATCCGTCATGATCAAAAACAGGTTCCATCTACCTGATTGGCTCAATCCGCCAAATAAACATTCGAGAGTTCCAACCACTCCTGATCAGTTATTTTTTTTAAAACCAAAACCAAGTCTACCAATATGAAAGCATTCTTCGCTTTGCCTTTGGCCGTAAACACGGCTATTGAATAGTTTTAACTCTGCGAGGTGTATGACTTTACCTACAAGACATGATCATCTTTTTTAGTGCCCGCGATTTACACACTTCCTTTAGTATGCCCGAGAGAGATCATGATAAGGCCTTTACAATGTATCGCCTAACCCGACTCACCATTGAGGTTTCACGCTATTAGGGTTCTATCTCGCCTAGTATAGAAGCCCCTCTTGCGCCGTGTGGGAAAATCGACTTGCCTCCATCAAGCACCCACATTCCACCATCTGGTGAGTCTAAGTTAACTTTCTACAAATTATTCAGCGGTCGAGCCCATATTGACATGTTTTTGCCTGATAATGCTTAGAATAAACAAATCATAAGCGTCGGTCCTTAAATTGATTAGGCGGCTTTCACAAAGCGAACCGGTGCTCCATCCACACACTTGAACAAACCATTCCGCCCCAATCTAAACCATTTTTATTTTATTTTTATTTTACAATCACAGCAGCAATAACCTTGCTACAGTTTTGATAAAACATGTTTTAATAATATTTTGGAATTATCCCACCATAGGCATTTTGATCAACATTAATCCTAAGCACAGTCTAACGTACTAAACAAGGTTAATCACATGATACATAATTTCATGATTGAATCTTAAGGTTACAACGGCATGGTAATCAAACAGCAAGGATGCCATTTCAAAATGGGTATAACTACATCCTATATATTAACATCATCATTTTATATAAATAGCCATGCAAGTTGTAAAGTTTTTATAAAACAGTTGCAAACAATGGGATCAACGTGCGTCAAGGAGACTTGCCTTCATTGATGGGATGTGGTGCACTGCTATGAAAGTCTTCTCCCTCATCGGCGACGACAATCGCTTCTTCGACTACGCGCAAAACAAGGCACGAAAAGAATAAAATAAATTAAATAGAAACTAAAAATTATAATAAAAATACTGGCATATAGATGATGCATTTAGCAATTTGAATCACTCGATTCGGAGTTACGACGGAAAAGATATGAGCGTTTGAATTCTCAAAATCCTGAAAATTGAAAAGCCGAGGAATATTCCACAATCTTTCTTTTTCTCCAATTTCTGATTTTCTTGTCTCTCTTGCAGGTGGACCCCACACGTCATTGGCTAGTGCTTCTTCTCCATTGTGTCTGTACAGAGAAAGTAGCAGGAAACGACATGACCATGGGAGCAATGGAGGGAGAGGCCAAGGGAGAGAGGGGAGGCTCGCCGGAGGGGCGGCGGCCAGGGCGGCGTGGCAAGGAGGCGCGGCTAGGCGTGGTGGCGGTGCACGACGATGAAAGGCCGGCCAAGGGCGGAAGGTCTTGCGAGGTTGGCGGAGATGATGGGCACAATGGCTGGCCGAGGCGAAACGGCAATGGCGAAGCGAGTTCGATGACGCCAAAAGCGGACCGGCAAGACGACGGCCAAAACTACTCTAAAATGCAAATTTTCTCAAAACTAAGGTGAGCATAGGATAGCTAGCATCAAGGGGAGTCTATGGGTGCAAGGATTCGAATTGGTTCATACCCAAATGGAAGAAATCGACGACGAACGGAACGACAGCTGACGATGAACAAACTCGAAATCCAGGGTCAAACTACAACGAAAATCAAATCCGATTGGATGGTTATGATCATGGAAGCAAAAGGCACAAAGTGACGTGAGAGGTTTACCCAAAAACTCACCGGAGCAGAAGATGGCTCACCGGTGTCTTTGGAGTGTGTCGGGCGTCGGGTTTTCTCGAGTTTTGGGAGGGGAAACGGCACTGGACTGACGGGGCAAGGTGAGCATGGGATAGAGAACGCCGGGATGAAGAATTGAGAGGTGGAAGCTCGTCATTTCATTGAGAAACGGTCGAGTTATGGAGGTTTGAATGCGTTTCGGTTTCTACTCATTTAATCCAATTCCGGCGAGATTAAGGGCTAATGAAGGTGAAAAATAGATTCTTCTCATCGATATCTTTCAAACGAATCCAGCCTTACCCAATTTGGTGGAGGAAATGAGAAGTTATAGGTGATTAAAGAGAGACATTCATGTGTGGCTTGAACTGGCTCGGGAGTTTCAACGATCCGAGGAGGAAGATGAACCGTAAAGGCCACATGTTGCTTTCTCATTGGTTGGAAGAAATAGAGGGATAAAAGCGCGAGGAATAAAATAGCAAAAATGATCTAAAAATCTTAGAAAAATTTCTAAAGATACTAGAGATTATTTGGAACCTAATAAAATTAGTTTCACTAAATTTGGATGAGTTTTCGAATTTGGAAAATTCCGGGACGAATATACTGGATTTAAAGAAAGATCGCAAGAGATAAAATAGCAAAGGGATTCTAAAAATCTTGAGAAAATTCCCAAAAATATTTTGGAATATTTGGAACCTAATGCAATAGGTTTTGGCATTTTTGAAGCTTTTTGGAATGAAGGTGAAATTTTAAGTAAGGACCGGAATTTAGAATTTTGAATTTACAGACGGTAAAGGATTGAACTTTAATTTCAGAAGGATATGGATGCCAAGTTAATTAGAACATCGAGGAAAAACTAAATTTTAAAATTAATTAATTTAAAGTAACTTTAGGCAAAAGACCGAAATTGGGGATGTTACAAATGATAAGCAGTCTTATAAAGAAAAATTGCGACAGTATATAACCTTCATCTTGCTTTTATCAACAATCACTTTTTCAGCTTTTGCACTTAACTTTCATATTTAGCATGTTTTGAGCAAGATCAAGATAGTCAAGAAAGTTCAACCATGACAAGATTTAATTCAAGTTATCATTCCATTTAACTAGTCATGTCATAAACTACACCATATATGTATAAACAAGAAGTTGCAAAGACCTTGTAACATAAACATGGCTTCAAATGACATATGTGTCTGAAATACAATTCTCAATATTTTTTCATTGTTTTCCATTTTTTGTTTTTCATTTAAGAAATACACAAAATAAAAAGATTTGAACAAATATTACAAAATCTTCAAAAACTCCCCCTCAAAAATAACCCATCGGATGAACCAATCCAAGTTCTCCCCGAATAAAAGCAAAACGAGAAGAAGACAAAGGTTTTGTGAAAATGTCTGCCAATTGATGTTCAGTATCCACATGATGAAGCACAATATTTCCCTTTTCTACATGATCTCTAAGAAAGTGAAATCTGATCAATGTGTTTTGTTCTAGAATGTTGCACAGGGTTCTTAGCAAATACATATTGCACTAGTGTTATTACACAACAGAGGAACACTATCCAAATTAACTCTATAATCTTTAAGTGTAGCTACTATCCAAAGAATTTGAGAACAACAACTAGCAGCAGTCACATATTCAGATTCAACAGTTGATTGTGCAACAGAAGATTGTTTTCTAGATGACCATGCAATAAAAGAATTACCCAAAAAATGACATGAGCCAGATGTACTTTTTCTATCAATTCTACAACCTCCAAAATCAGCATCAGAGAATGCTCTTAAACTAATGCATGAGGAAGCAGAAAGCCATATGCCAAAGTCTTGAGTACCATGGAGATACCTGAAAATTTGCTTGACAGCTTGTCGATGTGAAACACGTGGGGAAGCTTGAAAGCGAGCACACAAGCACACAACAAATTGAATATCCGGCCTTAATGCAGTGAGATATAAAAGTGAACCTATCATGCTTTTGTATTCCTTTTGATCAACCATCTCACCATCTTCATCCGGATCAAGTCTGCAAGTGCCTCCCATGGGTGTCATGATTGGCTTGCAGTTTTTCATCCCAAATCGGCGAAGCAAATATTTTGTGTACTTACTTTGATGAACAAAAGTACCTTCCTTTGTTTGTTTGATTTGCAGTCCCAAAAAGTAAGTTAACTCACCCATCATACTCATCTCAAATTCCTTCCTCATGGTTTTTGAAAACTTAGACACTAAAACATGAGAGGAACCACCAAGGATAATATCATCAATATAAATCTGAACGAATAGTTGATCATTGCCTTGCTTGAGTAAAGAGAGAGTTTTGTCAACCTTTCCCATTGAAAACACCTTTTCCAGTAAAAAGGTTTTTAGCCTATCATACCATGCTCTAGGGGCTTGTTTTAAACCATACAAAGCTTTTGACAATTTGTACACATGATCTGGAAATTTAGAATTTTCAAAACCAGGTGGTTGCTTAACTATACCTCCTCATTAATATAGCCATTAAGAAAAGCACTTTTCACCTCCATTTAATACAATCTAAAACCTTTAGATGCAGCAAATACTAAAAGAATTCTAATGGCTTCAATTCTAGCAAGAGGAGCAAAGGTTTCATCAAAATCTAAACCTTCAACTTGAGTAAATCCTTGAGCAACCAATCTAGCTTTATTTCTGACAACAACACCATCCTCACTTTGTTTGTTTTTGAAAACCCATATAGTTCCTATTATATTAAAGTTAGGAGGTGGAGGAACAAGTTTCCAGACATTATTACGCTCAAAATTCTCTAATTCCTCGTGCATGGCATTGATCCAAGATTAAATCGGTTAATGCATGAGATATATCTTTGGGTTCGAAAGAAGCAACAAAAGCGAGTGAGCATGAGAATCGGGAGCAATAAACTGGATCGGGTGACTCTCTCATTTAAATCTCCAATCATCTGTTCAGGCGGATAACTCTTTTGAATGTGCAAAGGAGCTGCAACTCCAGAAACTTCTCCTTCTCCTTCTTCATTTTTAGCATGTACAGATGATGTTGTGGCTTGAGGATGCTCAGCTATAGGTGATGTAGTGGTAGGTGACAAAGGTGCTACAGCTGGTTGTTCAATAGGAATCAACACTTCATCTTCAACATCATCATCATCATCAACAAAGATACTCTCCCCCTGAACATGTGCATCTGTACCTGCACCAATTGGACTAGTGCCTGGACATTTGCCTCCAAAAGATTGAACTCAAGAAGGTCCAACCGTGTTAAGATGTAGTAGCTGTCCTTTACTGTACCTTTTGCCACAACAGGAGTGGAAGAAGCATCTCCAAAAGTAACACTTTCAGCGCGAGATGCACGAGTGAGGAAGGAGAACCAATTTTTATCACCGGACATGTGGCGTGAGCATCCAAAATCAACTAACCAAATGTTATCATTCCTCACACGAGAAGCCTACATAAAAACAGAGAATGTCGAGGCCTCAGTACTGGGGTTAGAAATAAGATGTTTAGGAATCCAGTACTGAGACACACGACAGGTAGGCACAACACGAGTATGCTTGTTCATAAAATCAGATTTGCCCTTTCTCGTGTTTCTAGCAACAAAAGATGTTTGCATCACCCTAGGCACAAAATGAGAAGTAAAATGTGCCTTCCTGAAATTAGACCTAGCCTTAGCCTTTTCTTTCTTTTGCTGTTTGGCTAGCCTAAAGCAAAAATCTACTAGATGTCCATCTCTACCACAATGAGTGCAATTGTACTTAACATGATGTTTAGCTTTAACAGTAGAAGCAACAGTTGCATTCATCACAATAGAAGGTAAAACACCAGCAGACTTAAAGACAGTTTTCTTACGCTCATGGACAATTTCAAATTTTCCACTTTCAAGTGCCTTCACAACAATGGGAGCATGTGATTTATGATGAGCATAAGAATCAAAACCTAAACCTTTGTTATGAGTGCTGACTTTTGATTGATCCAAAATCATGTTTAGGTTTTTCTTTCCTGTAGTGAAACGTTCTAAAGATTTTTCTAAATAATCAACCTTTCTAGAAAGAGTTAAACAATTATTACAGGGAACGTCCACTTTTCCTTTTTGCTTGCGACAGGTTGAGCATGAAAGAACCTCATGAGTGAGCAGAGCATTTGTCATTTGAGAAACTCTAGCATTTGCATCATATAACTTCAATTGTAGTGTGGAGCATTTAGAACAGTGAGTTGTATCATGCAAATCAACAGTTTAATAGCTAGCATTTTTTTACATGTTTCTCATTTTCTTTCTTTTCAGCATTGACTTGCTCTAACAGGGTAACATGTTCTTTCCTAGGCAAAGTAAGCTCATTGTAAATTAAGTCACATGATTTGTAAGCATCATCATCAGGAATCAAGGTTTTAAGTCTAGCAATTTCAGCATTCAATGACTCCACAATAATATCATGTTTCTTAATTTTCTTGTCACATTTATCAAGCAATTTACCAAGACGAGCAACAACAATAGCTAATTCATCGTAAGAAGGTTCTACCTCATTAAAGTCGCTGTCATGATCGTTCTTAGTGAAACTTTCATCACTTCTGTCCATGAGACACAACCCTGTCAATTCATGCTTGCTCGGAGTTGTTGTGTCATTTTCACTGCTCTCTGAATCCACATCACTCAAATTTACTTGTTCAAGAGCAGAAAGAACTCAGTGGCAACTTTGCGGTTGATGAAGTTCTTCTTCTTTCTATCGCTTGGAGAGAACTTCTTCTTTTCTTTTCTTTTGTCATTGTCCTTCTCCTCCCTTGATGCTTTACCTGTAAGTTTAGGACAATTTGAACGAATGTGGTTAAGATCACCACACTCATAGCATCTTGGAGGGCCACCACCAACTCTCTTCCTTATTCTCACATTCTGTAAAGTTTTATTAAAACGAGAAGAGAGTACTGCCAAGTCTTCTTCGGGAAATTGTTTAATCTGTTCATCGGTTAGTGAAGACAAGGAAGACAAAGCAAAACTTGAAAAAGTATTGTTCTAAGACATGCTAGATTGGGAGGTCAGTGCAATTGATTTATGTTCATTCTTTCTAGCAAGAACATCCAATTCATAAGTTTTTAATTTAGAGAAAAGAACATCTACAGTAAATTCACTCATGACAATTGATTCTGTAATGGACATGTCTAATACACCAAGCAATTGTCTAGCATTAGTAGCTTCACCAAAGAAAACTCCAACGGCACGTAAATTGCTAAGAATCTTATTGAAACGTGCAAAGAAATCATCTAGTGACTCACCAGGCTTCATCTCAAATCGCATGTGTTCTTTCTTATATATATCTTGACGAACCTCTTTGATGGTGTTAGATCCCTCATGATAATCACAAAGAGATTTCCATACCTCATATGCAGACTTGAGATGGATCACACGGCAGAAATCACTTCTTCTCAATCCTTGGATGAACAAATTTCATGCTTTACTGTGCTTCAACATGTGCTTGATTGGTTTCATTGACTTGATCATTCTCAGGAACTTGATATGGCTTGTACACCTTCTCCCAGATTAAAAAGCCCTGAGCTTGAATGTATGCCTCCATCTTTGCTTTCCAAAACTGAAAATCAACACCATCGAAAACACAAGGTTTTATCGAATACCTATCCATCGCTACGGTTTCTAATCACTGGTAAAGATTAATTAGAAAAACAAGGCTCTGATACCACTTGTAGGATCAAAATATACTAATGTAGCAAACAGAGGGGGGTGAATGTTTGCTCGTAAGTTAAAATCAAATTTTTGGACTTTGTTTTTCTAATACACCCCAATTTAAACTCAAATTGCTTGGAGACTAGTTCTTGCAGACGGCAAACAGTTGGGAGACCAGTTCACACAGTTGAGAGACCAATTTACGTAGTTGGAAGACCGAAGAGACAGATCCAAATGACCAATATAGCACTCTGGACAACTAGTAGAAGCGATGCAGGGGACGATGAGAGCGATCAGGCGACGAGCGGCGGCATCGATGACTAGTTCAAAAAATAGAAATTTGTAGAGATCCTTTGTTGGATTGACATGAAATTTTAACTGTAGAAACTATATGCAATTTCATAGCTACACAAAAAGAATCATGTAGATCGAATCTACGAATCTAAAGTTATGACCTTTGCAAGTTGACTAAAATAATTTGCAATCTAATAGTGATGGACCAAACTCAATCAAGATTAACTAATGATCCCACCGTTGGATTGATATGAAATTCTAACTATAGAAACTAGATTCAATTACAAATCTAACCCAATAATAATCAAACCGATCAGATCTACGGATCAAGAGATATTACCTTCACAAGATGGATAAATCAAATAATGACGAAAACGAGAAATACTGCGACGGATATGATTTCATGCATACATGCATGGCAAGACTTCTAGTTGCTAGGCTCTTGATTTGATTCCTTACGCTGCCTTCTAGTTGCCTCACCAGGAGCAAACAAAAACACCGCAATGCACAGCTACTAAAGAGCAGAACAAAAATCGCCAGCCACTAGAGACGCAAGAAAGATTTTTATTTTTGATCTAGTTATAGTACTCAAACAAAAGAGTACAACCCTAAAATCTTGCTCAAGAATAAAAAGGGAACACCTTCCCCTATTTATACAGAGCAATCCTAACGAGATTGAATTCAATTCTACTTTCGTATACATCTCAACCTGGCCCAAACATGGCCAAATACAACTCCTGCACGTGTGTACAACCCACATGCCATACTCACGTGACTAACCAGCCTCCATGTGCATGTTCTCTAGCCCGAACGTCCCACATAACATCCTCGACCACCAAGACCTCGGTTCCTCCCTAAACCTAGTCCCGAACCTCAGTTCCTCCATGAACCTAGTTTCGGTCCCATCATCGGCCACGTTCGCCCTCGAGCAACACCTGCACATGAATAAACAAGAAACAGATCCGAGCACAAGTCCATGACTTGACTCAAGTCAATCCATGCAATCACTCACACGAGCGCATTGCATCAAGCAAAAACAATATCATAGTCAATCCATGCAACCACTCACACGAGCGCGTTGAATCAAGCAAAACCATTACCATGCTATCACAAGCATATCAAATAATCATCTCAGACAACATATGCACAAGCACCACACATGCTATGATCGCAACCACTTTGCAATGCCAATTTCATCATTCAGCCATTTTTTCAGCACATGATTTCACATATGATCAACTATTTACATGTAATGTCTGATTTCCTTGTGAAAACATATATTGCTATCTAGTTCCACATACTATTGTCACCTTAATGGTGTACTATTTTACAGACACCTGCTTTATGTAGGATTTAGCTACACAATGGCAGCTCCTTTCCAGATGACGCTGGTCGTGGGGTGGCATTTCCATGCCCGACAGGGTCGGTGGTCCATGGGCCTCTCTATCGGTTGAGTTTGTGAAGGTTCAGGTGAATACTATCCATAAACCATTTAGGGCCATCCCGCTGGAGAAGGCACCAACCGATGAGGTGAAAACACTTTGTGATCCATCGCAAAGGTGAGTTTAGGAGCTTGGATAGTCAATAGGGACATTTATTTATGTAATTGTAGATTAATTGACATATGATTTCTTAACTCTAATTTGTGTACATTGTGTAAATGTTTTTGAACTGTCTATTGTTATGCATTTGTGTTGCGAATTGTGAATTCTTGTCTTGTATTATCCGTATGTGTTTGTGTTTATCTGTACATAGGGCATGGCTAGTATGATTCCTAAGGCTAGATGAAAATAGGAAAAATAGTTTTAAAAAGTATAAATCACGAGATAGTTTTATGGTAATAACCGTCTATTTCTTATAAAGAATACCAAAATGTTCTTTTATGCGAACCGTGTGTGATGTGTCCTTATTACGAGATGGCTTATATGTAATAAACTATACTGTGATAGTTACTAATCATAAACGGTTCTCTAATAAGCAATAATCTGTGATATTTACTAATTATCTAAGGTTTTTTGTTAATGAGCGGTTTGTAATTGTCTTTATCACAAACTATCCTAGAAACGATTTGTTATAACATCGATTATAATCGACTCTCTTTTTTTGCAAGCGGTTCATTAACCATCTATGAATACAATTTTAAGCATGCGTGATGTTCTTACGTGTGCTAATGGTTAACTATTATATGATGATAATTGGATGATGGAAAATGACTAATTGTGATTGATATAATAAAAGTAATTGTACAATTATATGCATCCATGATATGGAAGTAGATGGCTGAGTAGGCATGCATAGCCTACTTTATGTGGGCAGTCCAAGGGAGTGGAGATGAGTTCCTTATGTGAAAGAAGATGGACTTAAGGTCTAAGAGACCATGTGTAGTTGTCGTGGTCTATATATGTTGTGATGAGTTATTTACTTGTTTTGAGCATGAGGTGCTCGAGCTTGAGTTTGTTTTGAAGTTGAAGCAATTTGAGGTGTTGTCTGTGATGTGTGGCACTACTAGCCTTGGGGTAGTAGTGTCGGCCCTACAATAATACTGGCCTGAGAGTGGCGGTAGCTATTTCACAAAGAGATGTTCCTCTAGGTTTTATCACGGTGACACTACCAGGGTACTAGGAGTGGTATTCTTTGAGAGCGGCACTCTTGACCCAAAAGCTACATAGTTATTTTATAGAGAGGGTCTCTCGAAATTTATAGGGTAAGTGGCACTACCGGCTACCTTGGAGCGGTAGTACCAGTGGTGTAGTACTACCGGCCCTAGGAGGCGGTAGTACCAGATTTTCAACAAGTTTGTGAGTATTTTTTGCATTTGTTATGGTTAATTGCATATTATTGTGAACAGTGCTATGTGATGTGTTTCTTGTATGTGTTGGTTGCAAGACTCCAGGGCTAAATCATGGTGATATGAAGGCGAGAATAGAACTAGGCTAAGAGAGTTGAGGTCCAAAACAGTCAAAAGACACTAGAAGATGACTGACGGTGGGAAGTGGTTACAAGTTGGGAATACAAGAAGCCAGAGCATGAAGTACTGGTGATGGACATGGCTGGCAATAGCATGGACTAGGACTAGACTCAGAAAAGAGTTGAGGTCCAAAACGGTCAAGGTAGCTAATGCCACCATGGTGAAGCTGAAAAGGACAAGTGGTGCAACAAGTGATATGGGCCCACTTGCACGAGAGGACGGTTCAGGGGGGTCTAGACACATGAGAGGTTTGGTGGCAAGTCATCGGGGCCACATGGAAAGTGCGAAGAATGGCGATGCTTCAAGGAGAAGGAAGACTAGTCATTGGGGCCAATTGGTAATTTATCAAATATCGGCGATCGAGGCAGTTTGAAAAATCGTGCAGTGGCCTAAGTGGCTTAGGTCATGACAAAGTGAGTTTTGATGTAAATTCAGGCTCATGAATGGTTTGGCGTCAATGTGTTGGCCACTTTAAGCGGGCTTATGTAGCGTAAAACACAGTTAAGAGTGTTGGGTTTCGGGTTAGCCCATGTAAATGTGGATGTTATCCACTTGTATGTATAAAGCCTAGGGTTAGGGTTGCCTCCACTATATAAGAAGATGTAGGGGGGATGAGAAGCCTTAAAGCTCTAAGACTAGGATTAGGTTTCCCACAATATTTTGGTGTTCTTGTGTTGTGCGTGTGCTCCTCGAGAGTTTAGCCCTCAAGTGTGAGAGGCTTTGTAAATACTTCTCATGGAAGAAGCTCCCAAGGAGCATACACATAACACAAGAATACCAAAATCTTATGGGAAACCTAATCCTAGTCTTAGAGCTTCAAGGCTTCTCCTTCCCCTACATCTCCTTATATAGTGAAAGAAACCCTAATCCAAAATTTGGGCATACACGTGGATACCATCCACATTTACATGGGCTAACCTGAAACCTAGCATTCTTAACAGGGTTTTTACTCACATAAGCACACTTCTTAAAGTGACTATTTGTCGGTGTTCGTATAACCGGCAAGTGAATTTGTAAGTAATAGGGGTCGCGCGCTCCCTCTCCCTGAATGGTTAGACTATGGAGTCCAAGATTTATACTGGTTCGGGCCGAATATCCCTACGTCCAGTTCGTGGTGTGGTTTGGTATTGCTCGGAGTGCAGCAGGCTACACTAGATTACAAGCGGAGGCTAAGGATAGGCCCTTAGCACTCGTCCAAGGGGAGGAGCTCGTGAAGGTTCATGGGGGTGTTCGTCCGACCGGATTGGGCGATCCAGGCCTGGAGCGGTTATGTGGTCAAGAGTCGAGTTGAGTCAAAACGCTGGGGGTTGCCCTTTCCCTGAGGGCCCTGCCCCCCCTTATATAGGTGGAGGGGGCAGGTTACATGGGAATTGATAAGAAGGTAGGGGTATGCTACGCCCGGGGTCTTGATCTTGAAGAATTTGTGAGTTCCTATTTATCCCATCTTTGGGTTGGTAGAACCTGATGACAACATTCCATTGGGAAGGCGTGCTTTTGCCCGTCGTCCGCTTGAGCAGGGACGGCTTGAAGGGATGGGTGCTTGACTCAGACACCCTCTTTGGTCGCCTTGGGAAGGAGCTGCCTGCCCCAGCATGGTCGTCGTGGTTGTGTCCTTGGTGCAAGTGACCGGATTGTGGCCGATCACCGATGTGGTGGAGGTCGCTGGGTTTGACTCGTGGGCCACGGCTCGAGGCTAGGTCGAACTGCGGAAGCGCGGGCTCGAGTCGAGTTGGAACTGTCGGGCGGCTGGGCTCGGGTCAGTCAGGAGCCTACGGGCGCCGGACTTGAGTCGAGTTGGAGCTGTGAGGCGCATGACCCGAGACCGGGTCGGGATTTTCTCGACGAGCCTGACCAAGGATGGGGCTTCTCCGAGACCGGATGAGGCCTTGGACCAAGGGCTGGCCCAAGACAGCCCAATCGGTGCTCCATCCGGCAAGGGCCCTTGCCGTGATATCTGTACGACTGAGAAGAATACGATCTTGAAATAGATGTATACTTTGCTGTGGGGTACGCCTGCTATGAGTATCCGTCAGTAGCCCCCGGGCCATCCTGAAATGTGGGCGTTCCTGGATGGACCCTTCGCCTTCGGTGGCGCGATCTTCTTCGCATGTATGGCGACGCTTCGGCTTCTCGTGCTCCCATTCATTGGGAGCCGTTCGGTTTCCGCGCCTTATTCGTACATAAGGGTGGCTCTGTGGCCGAAGCTGAGGCTGTCATTCACCTTTTGGATATTTGACCACTTTTCATCACCTGGCCTTTCCTATGGCTTCTTCCAAGAATGGATCCTCGGTGTTCAGCTTCGGAGATGACAACCCACCGGTGCTGGCGGACGAGGAGGCCACCTTCGCGGAGCTTTGGGGCGACTTCGACCTTGCCCAGGCCAAATGGGCCGAGCAAGATGCCATCGGCGGTGACATCGCCGCCGTCGATGCGCTGATCGATGCTGTCCCGAAGCTTGTCAAGGCTAGGGACGTGCTTATTGAGGTGGTTCGTCGCGCGCATGGCACTTAGATTGTGATGTCGCCTTGATTTTTACAGGCCACCTCATCACCCATGCGAGTGGTGACTGTGCGTAGCTCGTACATCGTGTAAACGAATAAGGTCCTTGCATTTTTTGGATCTCCTGTCGTTGTTGTCCTTTGGGTCTCTCAACCGTGTCATCGCGTGTTGAAGCAATGGCGAACCCGAGCATAATGGCGGTTGTCTCGACTGGCAGAGTTCGACCGTCCTGGTCGGTCGGTTTCGGCTGGGTGCACGCGAGCGCATCCGGTGGATGTAGCCCCCGAGTCCCTAGGCAGGTCAGAGAGCTAGTCAGGGGGTCGCCTTGTCGGCAAGTATCCGACTGGATGGACCGAGGGGACCCGGCTGATTTCGAGCCCCGAATGGATCGAAGGCTGCGCAACCGACAAGGTCCGGACGACTTGGTCGGGTTGAATCCACCGTGCTTGCGAAGCGCGACCGGCAGGGGTAGCCCCTGAGCCCCCGAGTGGCTCGGAGAGCTGGTCAGAGGGTTTCACTAACTGGCTGAGCTTGATCGGTCGAGGGGCGTGGTTTAGATTAGGTTTGGGTATGTAAGCGCTCGTTTTACGTCGTAGCTAGATGTGGCCTTAGTTGGCCTGGACGACCAGACGCCTTGGGCGTGGCTTAAGTGCCCGAATGCTGATTTTACGTCGTAGCTAGACGTGTTAGTAGCGTTGGTTTTACGCCGGAGCTGGGCGTGTTAGTAGTGTTGGTTTTACGTCGGAGCTGGGCAAAGGGCATCCATCCCGAGTCCTCGTCGGGCGAGACTGTCTACGAGAGGAGCGGCCACTGTCGGTCCCATGTATACGCCCCATCCGCAGGTGTGGGACCTGGAGGGGGTGAGCAGACGCGTGTTTACCAGGCGTAGGTTTGAACACCGTGCTCGCGGAGCTACTAACGGGTGATCCGAGTGGGCCCTGGAGATCCCCCCGGTAAGGGATCCCCTAGCGGACAATCCTTCGACGAGCATCCGACACTTGAAGCACTCCATGGGAAACCTTTCTTTATTCGATCCCGTATAGGACTATGAGCCATCCGCCAGGCCTTGTGAGCTAGCCTGGTCACACTTTCGGGGCTCTGCAGGAGAGCGTGAAGTATGGTCTCGGACACGAGTTAAGGCGATTGAGTCGTCCGCCAACCCAACTAGAGACCCACTGGGGGTTCGCCTTATCCTCGCCCCTCGCTCAATTTTTCATGTTGGGGCAGCTAGGGTTCCACTTGGTGGATTTAGACCCTCGATGCCCATACCGATCTCGCCACCTCGAGGCGACAGCGGCCTGGTGGACTTTTCATACCTGTTTTGGCCCGGTCAATCTAGCCGAGCGGCGGAGATCGAGAGGCCGCGGGGCGTATCACCCGAGGCGATGTTCTGATGCCTCCTGCTGACATTCAATGTGCATAGGAGGAATTTAATGTGAGCAAAATTATTGGAAAACGATACGCCTTACCAGCGGTGTGGCGTGGCGCTCTGACGAGACGCTCGCCATTTTAACGGAAGCGGTGCTCGACTGGCGCCCACTTGGCACCTATAGATTAGGTGTGAAGGGCATTCGGGCAAGTTCCTTGCGCCTGCTTTCCCCGCCCCCTCGTCTTCTTTGCCTGTGTCGGAGGATGGAGAGATCGTCGCGCCCGCCTGGTTCTACGAGCATAGGTTCAAACTTCGGGCAAGGATATCGCCGAGAAGAGAGTTAGACAACTTTGTTATTATAGTAAACTGAAGTTTGTTTTATCGCTTTCGGCCGATCAGGCCATCCGCAGGTTCGGCTCTTGCTGCCTTGCACCTTTATGCTGTGATGAACACCGCACGACCATAGCTTTGTAAACCTCGGGAGTTATTTAAGCGTAGGTCGGTGTGTTACCACTTCTGAGAGGAGCGCAGAAAAAGCAGGAACCTAACGAACGAAGCGTTCGCTCACACTCGACATGGGAAGGGAGTGTTCCCGACCAGCTATGGGTCGTGCCGCACGGGGACGCCCTTCTACCGTGAAGTACTTACTTTGGAACCGTAGCCGTTGGGGCATAGGTCGTAGTACTTGGGTCGAGGGGGTTACCGCTAGGGAGGACCGAGCAGTCGGCCAGGTCGCCGACCCATGTGAGTATAGGAATTTAGACACAAATCGTTCATATGTATTTATGCTTGAAGGTGTGTTCGAACCGAGCCACGGTCGCATGCTGTCACCGCACTTCCTTCCACTGGCACTACTTGAAATGGCGGTAGGCGTGGGCCGTAGTGCTTGTGTTGAGAGGGTTACCACTAGGAAGAACCAAATGGCCAATCGGGTTACCGGCCCGCGCAATCGTGTGATCCTGTAGCCCCCGAGCGATGCGTGGATAGCAAGCAGTGGTTACCACGCAGCGCTTGAACTCGGAGGAACAGGGAGGTTCGTGTGGGAACGAGGAAAAAGTTATTGGGATAGAACCGACTTAGCTTTTTAATCCACGTGCGGGAGGTGATGTGGCTATTAGGCCCCTGGTTCAGCCTGCCGTCCGGGCGGTTGGGTTAACGGGCCTCCTGCCACCTCTGGCTCGTCGCGGCCTGTCCAGGCCTTCCTTCGCTATGCCGGTGCGGCTCCCCTACCCCAGGAGCCGAAATCGAGTCGTCGTGGCGCTGGCCTGGTGAGCCAGCGTCCTTCGCTTCTAAATCACGCCCCATTTTAATGCGGCGGAGGCGTGGCTGGTACGTTGCATCGGCGAGGAAAATTTAATGCGGGTGTGGCATGCTGCCCGGGGCAACAACCGCTTTCGGTTGCTCCGCCCTGCCCCTATAAGTATGGTGGGGGGAGAGAACGGCCATGCTTGGCCATTTTCTTCGCCTCCCTGCTTCTTCCTAACCCTTGAGAAGAGAGGGAGAAGGCCAGGAGGTGAAGGGACTGAATGGCGAGCGGGGGCGACGACCGAAGGGCAGGCAAGTGGGAGGCAGCAGCGGACCCCCAGGGGCCAGACCTCAAGAGGTCCCACACCGCGACGGGGGCCTCTATGCGCCCGAGGAGGGGAGGGCTCACGTTGCCCTCATCAATCTTCCGCATCCGGAATCCCCTTCTGGAGTGAGTTTCCCTCATTGGGCCTCAGGGTGGCGTTAGTTCTGACTTCTTCTTGTTGATGTTTGACCTTCTTTGTTCTCCGCCAAAGATCAGCTTGCTCGGAGCTCATGAGTCACTGGGTCACCAAGGCCACCGTGCTTGATGGAGGCGGAGGCCACTCTCCTCGCGACAAGGACGCGGCAACCCGGCATAAGCGGCCGTCGGTTGCCACTACCGGAGGCCTCTCTGTCAGCTCGAGCCCACGATGGCCGCCGCAGATGCTGGAGGTCTTGGCCCTGGCGAGCACGGGCTGAGGCCGCCGAGGAGGAGCTCGCGAAGACGCGGGAGGAGGCGTCGTCGCAGTAGGCTTGGCTCTAGGCCGCCGTGGAGGACCTTGGCATGATGTACGCGGACCGCCTGGCCTTGCGGGAGAACCTCCTGTCCATGCTCCGCCCGGCCTTCGAGAGCATGGACAGGAGCCTAGAACCTCTGGGGTGAGGCTGGAGGAGCCTCTGGAGCCCACCCCGACGGGGTACACCTTTCGCCTCACCCAGGCGGTCGACGCCTTCGTCGACCTGCCCCACACCCTGGAGATGCGCACCGCTCACGAGGGGCGGGCGGTCACCGTCGACGTGGCAGAGTAGTACGGTTCGCCTGCGCTGTGCACCGCGACGCCTTCGACCCGACCGCGGCAGATTCTGTTGGGATCAAGGCGATGCCGACCGGAGCGACCCAAAGTCTGGCGGCAAGCGGAGAAGGTGGCGGGGCTGGGCGACGTCATCGTGAGCAGTGATAGGTCCGACGAGGACGACGCCTCCGCATGAGATCGCCTCGGGTGCCCGCGCCCATCTTTTGTTTTGTCTTTTGCAATGTTTCTAGCAGTACGGACCCTTCGGACCTCGCATGATATTTTAGTATTTCCCTTTTGCGGTAAGCGCCTGTCAAATGACCGTAGCACTTAGGGACCTCTGGGGTCGTTGGAGCGTAGGTCGGGGTGCTAACACTTTGAGCAAAACACGAAAGTAGAGAGGGACTTAGTGGCCCCAAGT
Organism: Guadua angustifolia; assembly: GCA_036346375.1. NCBI lineage: Eukaryota > Viridiplantae > Streptophyta > Magnoliopsida > Poales > Poaceae > Guadua > Guadua angustifolia. Next base: position 473,867 of record JAYEVE010001269.1, read on the forward strand.
CGCATCCCAGATCGACTGTGGGTCGCCCATACGTCTTGCCTGCTTTCTCCGCAAGGTACTACTACATAGCAAGTAGCCGGGCGAGGCCGGTAAGCACTTGGGGCGAGTAGGTCACCGCTCGTGGGGGATCCGATGGTTATTCAGGGGGGCGCGCTTGAGTGATCATGCGGATAAGAAATCCTCCGAGCCGCGCATGAGGACCAAGACTTGGTCGGCACACGACGCCCTAGGCCCGGGGGGTTTGATGGAGGCGCGAAGACAAGGATGAAATTTAGGGGTAAAATCTCCTTAACTTCTCAATATTCCATGTGTTGGGCACAACGTTGCCGTCGGTGTCTTTGAGTCGAATGGTGCTGGGACGGAGGATCTCCACGATGGTGAAGGGCCCTTCCCACGGAGGGGACAGCTTGTGCCTTCCAACGTTGGATTGAACCTGGCACAGGACCAGGTCGCCTATATTGAAGGACCTTCCGCGGATTTGCCGATCGTGGTAGCGTCGCAACGTCTGCTGATACTTGGCTGATAGCAGAACGGCTATATTGCACGCCTCGTCGAGCTGGTCGATGGCGTCTTGCTGCGCGCCAAGCCCTCGTGCCTCATCAAAGGCTTGTAATCTTGGGGCGCCGTACTCCAGGTCGGTTCGCAACACGGCCTCAGAACCGAACACCAGAAAGAATGGTGTAAACCCGGTCGACCGAGTCGGTGTTGTTCGTAGGCTCCAGAGAACTAAGGGCAGTTCGGTTGCCCATCGCCCCGTGAACTTCTTCAGTCGGCTGAAGATTCGCGGCTTGAGCCCCTGGAGGATCATGCCATTCGCGCTTCGACACGCCGTTGGTCGCGGATGAGCCACGGCCGCCTAGTCGACAGCGGATGTTGAAGTCGTCCCAGAATTCGAAGAATTCCTTCCCCGTGAATTGCATTTTGTTATCGGTGATGATGGAGTTCGGACTCCAAACCGATAAACGATGTCGCGTGAAGAAGTTACCGCGCTGCTTGAGGTGATGGTGGCGATCGGTTTGGCTTCTATCCACTTGGTGAACTTGTCCACCGCGACGCAGCAGATGAGTCAAGCCCCAGCGCTTTTTTGAAGGGGCGACCAGTCGAGTCCCCAGACGGCGAATGGCCAAGTGATGGGGATTGTCAGTAGGGCTTCTTGCCGTAGATGTCTGCCGAGCAAAAATCGGCACCCTTCGAGGTATGCAGACGATTTGCTCGACATCGCCACGGCGGTTGGCCAAGAGAAACTCTTGAAGGCTTTCCCCACGAGGGACCGTGGGTGGCATGGTGGCGCAGATGTCCGCCATGGATGTCAAAGAACAACTGCACCCCTTGGTCCAGAGGAATGCACTGAGAATCCCTGAGGACTCCTCTTATAGAGGTCTTCTTCAACCAGGACGAAGGACTTCGCCCGCCGAGCGAGGCGCCGGGCCTCGGTTGGGTCGGCGGGGAGAGATCCGTCGGTCAGTCGGTCGATGAAAGGCTTCCTCCAGTTGTAACATCCCAATTTTTGACTTTTCAATTATTAAATATTATTTTATTGCAATTTATGATTTTTATAAATTTTCTGGAATTTATTGGATTTTTCGAGATTTATTTGAATTATTTTGAATTAAAATGAATTACCATTTGTTAAGAAATAATTATTAAAAGAGAAATTTAAAATAAAGTTTTGGTGAAAATATTTTATTTAGGCCTAGAATGTCTCAAAGTATTTTTGAGATTTTTCTTGGAATTTTAAAGTATTTTTATTGCTTTAGATAAATCAAATGAATATCTGAAATTATTTTAAATCGAAAAATCTGGAAAAATGCCCGTGAACAGTGTTGGGCCGGCCCATTATTGTCCGACTGTGAAACAGGGAGGGTAACCTCAACCGTCGGATTTTAATCCAACGGCCTACATCGCGCCACGTCAATTAAAGAAACCCTAAACCTTAGCGACCGTTGGATCTTGATCATACGGTTGATATTAGTCGATACCTTAGTGTCCGTTGGATCTCGATCGCACGGTGCTCGTGTGTCGTCTTCAACTCGGACTGCGCCGCCATTGTGTCCGAGCCTAACACCGCCGCCGCCACTTTCTTTCCATGTTTATCCGTGCCTCGCCGGGTATTTAAGGCCTGGGAACCCTTCCCGAGGATCTACACACCACGCCGCACCTTTTCGCCGTCGCATCTTCACCAGAGAGTTTGTTGTGCGGCATTCCGAGTTCGCCGGAGTCCGAGAAGGTAGCTGGAAGGGTTTGCGTCGTGGATTCATCGTTGCCGGAGTTTCTTCCGTCAATCCGAGGCTAGCTCTGAGTTCGCCACAACGGGACGCGTCGGATTCTCCATCCCTTCTTCGCCGGGAAGCAGCAGAGCGCCGCCGAGAGGGTCGTCTTCCTCAACTCCGGGAGAACAGCGCCGCCGCCAGCCATCGCCGATCGGAAGCTTTCTCGGCCGCTGGATCTTCAAGCAACGCACGGGATTAGTCCACACTGATTCGGGAATAGTGAACCGCAAGGGTAAGCCTCCACCGTTGGATTAGAATCGTAGGGCTAGCATTAGTCCACGTCATTTAATTACACAGTAAACTATGAGGATAAACGTCGATCATTGGATTTAGATCCAACGGATGATATTAAGCCACGTAGGTAGTTTAACCAGAGCCGTTAGATTGGTATCCGATGGCTCAGAATTTGCCACGAAGGCCCGTGACGCTTTGGCGCGGAAAATTCGGATTTTCTTAAATAAAAATAATTCGGTTAATTCGGGATTTATGAATTTAAGGATTTTTCAAGAATTTTAAAACTTCTGAAGGCTATAACTTTTGCATATGAACTCCGATTGAGGTGATTCAAATTCCTAAAAATTTGTAAAATTGAGATCTATCTAATGGTAGCTTTTATTTGAATTTTTGAGTTTATTTGTTCTTTTGTTTTGGTATTTATTGCTATTTCTTCTCGATTCGCGTAGACGTTGAGTTGAGCGAGGTTTCGGAAGAAGAATTAATTTCTCAAGGACAATCTTCGGAGAAATATCAGGAACTTAAGTAAGGCAAGTTGTGCTTTGATCATGTTGAACCCATGTTAGGAAAAATTTGCTATTTTGCTTTACTTTATTGCATGTTATTTTATGTGTATAAATGATTTCAACTTAACTTTGGGATTAGCTAAACATACCCATTGAATATTATACCCTACCTTGATATTTGTATGCCATGCTTCATTGTCACCCTAGGTTGGTTACTATAGTTGGTTAATAATGAAATCAACAGGGATGGTTAGACCGGATTAGAATTGCTTAGCCATGCTACGTCATCACATGTACATGAAATGTTGAGTATTAATCTTGACTAATGGAATATGGAACAATGATGTTAACTTGTGTATCATGTGTGGTCACACAAAGAGATTGAGTTGTCGTGGCGAGGAGGTCACACAACGATGTTGAATTGTGTAGCATGTGATGCTTGGTAATCAATTGGGTTTGGTAATCACTTCGATTGAAGCAAGTGGCAAGGGCAAGTGTGCCAGGGTGGGCCTGATGGGCAAGAGGGTATGTGTAAGTCTTGCTTTAATCAATCCTAAGGACTTAACCTTGCAAGCCTTTGACTGAAGTCAATCTTGCAACCACATGTTCTGTTAGGGGGCCTAGTCGACTAATTTGCAAATGCTTAGCTTGAGTGCTATCGTGGTGGTGTGAGTCGGGTGTATGGATGAAACTCATATGGCGCAAGAAGGGGGCCCTGTTGTGGTGGTGTAACCCTTCGTTGTTGAAACCTCAAAGTAGTATGCTTGGGTTAAGAGGATGCCTTGTAAAGGTTTTGTTATAATCATTCTTTGTGTGGTGCATGGTTGTATCATGTGGGTAAAGTGCATAACCTCTACAGAGTGTACAAACTATTCGGATAGCCGTGCTCACGGTATTGAGCAATGCTCGGGAATTACAGTCAAGGGGTAGTTAATTAAAATTGACAAATGTTGGGATGGCAGGATGCCATGAGGATAATGAAACTTGACTTAGGTGGAAACTTGGTTTATTTGAGAAACCATGGAATCTATTTACTTGTTATTATTTGTTTTACTATCTTTTCAATCTATGTACCATATGTGTTTACAAATGCTGCTTAGTGCCAAATGAACCTTAGCCATACCTTTGGAACAAGCCTTGCATATAGTTATGGTAAGATTGCATTCTATGCACAACTTGTTGAGTGCGTGTTGGTGTACTCACCCTTGCTTAAACAAACTAACAACATGGAGGAATCATCATGGGAGGACTTTCTGGTGGACACGAGTCACTAGAACAAGCCTCACACCACTGCTGTGGTGTCTTTGAGGGACATCTCGCTTTTTGCTACTTTTACATTGCATTTGTTTAAAGTCTAGCCCATGTGGCTGAATAATGTAAGCTCATACACTAGTTATATTAAATAAATAAAGTCTTATTATTCTTATCATTGTGTATGGTGTGATGCTTACCAATGTTAAGCTGTGTGCACTAGCGTTGATCCTGGGACTAGTGCGGCAAAACACAGTGAGTTCGAATTGGTGAAATTCGGGTCCCGACAGAGGTGGTATCAGAGCATACTAACCATAGGACTTGACCCTAGCTTGGTAGAGTGTCCAAAACTATTTTCTAAAGGAAAAACCTAAATCGGATTAAAATAACACTCTTGACTTATCTCAATCTCTGATCCTTACCTATGCTGAAAACTACCTCAAAAATTTTTGGAGTGGCCATTTGAAGTTGAAGACTTATCTATTTCTCTCTTAAATAGATGAGGAGGACACAGTCGTACGTAGAATGCGAGGAAGGCTATGCAACGGAGCTCTGGAGGATACTCCAAGTTTTGGAAGGTTTCACCAAACCGACGTATCAGGGCCGAGATTGGATCGTTAACGGAGTCCCAAGAGGAAGGGTGTGCAAGCTGCTGATCTATGCCAGGAAGGGTGAAAGATCAAGCCAACCTATCAATATCACCGTAAGGAGAGCTATGTGGGAGATCGGTATCCGTGGAGGCATCACGACTTGCTCTACGGAGGATCTGCTATTTACTACTATCGCGAGTTGATGACCTGACTGAGACTCCACCCCATGGTTCGAGATGCTTGGCGCTCAGACGTCTACACGGAGGAGGATGCTACTGCGAGTACATATAGCACAATTCGCATGACCGCTCAAGAAGCTCATGTACATAACACCGATACGTAATTAAGAACGGCCTATGAAGCGCTCAAAATTGCGGAGAAGGAACTGCACGAGACTCGAGTAGCTTACGAGGAAAAGATCATGGAGCTCGAGGAAGCTTTACAGGAGGAAGGTCGTGCCCCACCAACATCATCAGGAGAGTCAGAATCAAAGAAGATGAAATCTGAGTTAGAAGGGCAATCAGCTGAAGACAGTTGGGATCGATTTGTACCAGCGCCAGCACGCCCGCTAGTGTACCCACCGGGGAGTTCTCGTGGTGGATGGCTCGAGGAGTAGGAGATTTAGGATTAAGTTGAGACTCAATTGTCGAGTCGCGTCATTAGAATAGTTTCACCCGATTGTAATAGACGTTAAGGTTGAGTGTTTAGTTTGGATCTTTATGCTTGCTAGTGTGCAGTATGTGTTGCAAAGCATTTAGGCTTCTATAAGCAACCATACCAAGTTAAGTAATAAGAATATAAAATTTGGATTTAACCTATTCTCCCCGCTTTAGGAATTCTTACATCTTGTCTATGCAATTTCTACCTTTCCTAACCTAAGAAACAATCAAAAATAGATGGTGAACACTCGCGGTAATAATGGAGCATCAGGAAGTGGTCTTCGCAGGAATGATGATCCTAATGACGGAACACCAACACCGCCAGCACCACCAGTAGATGTGCAGAACTTAGGAGCCTTCCTAGCAAAGATGCATACGCCTTATGCAAACCATGATGCAAACAAATGCGAGAATATGAACAATCAAGTTTGAGGGAAACAACAATATGAGAATGCAATAATGGGCAGACTCTCAATCTAAGTTGTCAGATTTTATGAGGACACGCCCGCCAACATTCTCAGGAAATGCCAATCCTTTAGAGGCCGATGATTGGCTGAGAACCATTGAAAGGAAGTTACACATTACGCAGTGTGAGGGCAATGAGAAGGTGTTGTATGCTTCGCACCAGCTAGAAGGAACTGCCTTAGAATGGTGGGAGAACTATTGTGCAGCACATGAAGCCCCACAGGAGATTACATGGGAAGAATTCTCACCGCTTCACAAGATTCAAAATACCTAAGGAATGATGGATCTTAAGAAGGAAGAGTTTAGGGCTTTAAAGCAAGTAGGCCAGTCAGTGGCAGAGTACCTGAATAAGTTTACTCAGTTAGCACGTTATGCACCAGAGGATGTGGCCACGGATAAGGCTAGACAATCCCATTTCTTGAAAGGATTAAACTCTGGACTGCAGGTGGGATTGATTACCCACAACTTCCCCGATTTTCAGGAATTGGTTAATAAGGCATTGATCCTTGAAGATAAGCGTAAGGAGTTGGGCGAAGATCGCAAGCGCAGAATGGCTAGTCAAGCTGGATGGCCTACTCAGTTTAGATTGAGGATGTCACCTCAACAGTTTCCAAGGATTCAACCCCAATGGACCAACAAGACATCAACTTCGCCATCTCGCCCCACTAATCAGAATTTTCAAACACCAGCGCCAGGAGGCAATGCACAGGTAGGAAGTCAGCAGACCGCTGTCAAGAAGTGCTACTCTTGCATTGAGCCGGGTCATTTTGCTAACAAGTGCCCGAAGAAAGGGAACGTTACTCCGGTTCGTTTTAATTTGAGCACTACCCTCTCAGCCTTCAAGGATGGAGGAAACCGAGTACCGCCACCAGAGCATCACCACGCGATGCCTATGCGTGGAAGGATCAATCATATCACCGCCGATGAAGCTCAAGGGCAAACGGATGTTGTAATCGAAAGTTCTTGGTTAACTCAAGATCAGCCTACATACCCTATTTGATTCCTCGGAGCGTCGCGATTCGCTCGTTTCAATGACATTGCAATGAAGAATGGGTTTGCGCTAAGAACCTTAAATGCGTGCTCTTAGTCCAAGCCCCGTGATCTGAACTTCGATCTAGCCTTGGATGTTTGGGAGTTGTTGCTTATGAATGGGATAGAGTTCTTGGCAAATCTTATCCCGCTAGATACCCGTGACTCTAGATGTTATCCTAGGGATGGATTGGCTATCTAAGCATAAGGCTGTATTAGATTGTGGCCAAAGAATGGTATCCCTAGAGAACCTTAGTGGTAAGAAAGTGGAAGTGCATGCAACCACAGTTCGCAATGGACAGTTAATGGTTAACAGCATGAAAGTTGCTAACCTAGAGGACGTGCTGGTTAGAATTTTCCGTATATTTCCTAAAGATTTGCTAATGCATGCCACCGCATCGGATATTGAGTTTTTCATTGAGTTAGTACCCGGAACAACGCCAATAGCAAAGAGGCCATACAGGATGCCAACCGATGAGTTAGTCGAGATGAAGAAGCAGATTGAAGAACTACTTGAGAAAGGGTTCATTCGACCAAGTTCTTCCCTGTGTGGAGCACCAGTTTTGTTCGTTAGAAAGAAAAATAGAAGTCTAAGGATGTGCATTGATTATCATGCACTTAATGAAGTGACGATCAAAAATAAATACCCTTTGCCTAGGATTGATGATCCGTTTGATCAATTGAGAGGAGCAGGCGTTTTCTCCAAGATAGATCTCCGGTCAGGGTATCATCAATTGAGGATTCAAGAGGAGGACATACCAAAGACTGCATTTTCTACCGTTATGGACATTATGAGTTTATAGTCATGTCCTTTGGATTAACCAATGCCCCTACATATTTCATGAACATGATGAATAAAGTATTCATGAAATACTTGGATAGATTTGTGGTTGTCTTCATAGACGATATCCTTGTATATTCCAAGACAGAAGAGGAACACGCAGAGCATTTAAGATTAGTTTTGGGGAAATTGCGAGAACAGCAGCTATATGCTAAATTCAGTAAATGTGACTTTTGGAAAGAAAAGGTAGAGTTCCTTGGTCACGTAATGACAACTAAAGGAGTTGCGGTAGTGGAAGCTGTGTTACATTGGGAACAGCCAAAGACGGTTACTCAGATTCATAGTTTTCTGGGAATGACAGGATATTACCGTCGGTTCATAGAAGGATTTTTCGACTATTGCAAGACCTCTTACGCAATTGTTGAAGAAAGAAAAGAAATTTGCATGGACGCCAGAGTGCGAGGAAAGTTTTCAGGAGTTAAAGAAACGGTTAACATCTACACCTGTGTTAGTATTGCCAGATGTACAGTGCAGTTTTGATATTTATTGTGATGCATCAAGACAGGGTCTTGGTTGTGTGCTAATGCAGAATGGCAAGGTAGTGGCTTATGCATCAAGGTAGTTGAGGCCGCATGAAGGGAATTATCCGACGCATGATTTGGAGTTAGCTGCTGTAGTGCATGCTTTGAAGATATGGCGTCATTACCTCATTGGAAATAGATGTGAGATATATACGGACCATAAGAGCTTAAAGTATATATTCACTCAGTCAGACCTTAATATGAGGTAGAGAAGATGGCTAGAGTTGATTAAGGATTATAATGTGGGAATTCATTATCATCCTGGAAAAGCTAATGTGGTAGCCGATGCTTTGAGCCGTAAAAGCCACAAGGTAAATGCAATAGAAGTCGAGCATCAACCGGTTGTGTGAAGAATTTTGTTGAGACTAGAGGTTGTGCCACAAGGATTTGTAGCTGCCTTAGAAGTAAAACCAAACCTAGAAGATCAAATTAAAGAAAGGCAGAGTAAAGATGAGAAGATCAGCAAGATCAAGTCCAAGAAAGAAGAAGGTTTAGCCGAAGATTTCTCTATAGACGAGCAGGGAACTTTGTGGTTTAAAGGACGAACTTGTGTGCCAAATGAGAAGGAACTTAAGAAATTAATTCTAGAAGAAGCACACGATTCTAAGTATTCAATCCATCTAGGAAGTGCTAAGATGTATCAAGATCTTAAAAAGAGATTCTAGTGGCCAAGTATGAAACGTGAAGTTGCTGAGCATGTTGCATTATGTGACGTGTGTCAGAGAGTAAAAGCGATGCATCAAAAGCCTCCAGGACTTTTGCAGCCATTAAAGGTTCCAGAATGGAAATGGGAGGAGATTGGTATGGAATTTTATCACGGGATTACCCAAGACTCAGAGTGGTTATGATTCGATATGGGTCATCATTGATCGGTTGACTAAAGTTGCTCACTTCATCCCAGTGAAGACAACTTATTATGGGGATCGATTGGCAGAGTTATACATATCAAGAATTGTATGTTTACATGGTGTGCCTAAGAAAATCATATCAGATCGAGGTACCCAAGCGGTTGGCCTCTTCATTGTAGTGGTGGTAGCTATGGTGGAGCTCGAAGCCCTTGAATCTCTCTTCAAGCTTGCGCACCTCCCGGTAGTATGCTGCCATGCGGGCATCACGAGGATCCGAAGCCTTCATGACTTGGTCGACGACGAGCTTGGAGTCACCGTGTATGTAGAGCCGACGCGCGCCGAGGTCGGCCGCGATCCGGAGGTCCGCTGACGAGTGCTTCGTGATTTCTGTGACGCTGTTGGTGGCATCGGTGGAGTCTAACAACAGACTCTGGAGCTTGTTCCCGGAGGGGATACAAGGATGACTCAAAGACTAACTCCGTTCTTGTGTAGGACCCATCAGTACATCGCCCGAAGACGGTCCTCGAAGGCCGGGCGACCTTTGGCTTCAGACCACTCATGCAAGCAAGTCGCCAAGAACCTGGACTTAATCGCCGCTCAAGGACGACGATATGTCGCGGGCCGCGTTGAGCTCGAGAGCCCACTTGGCGATTCTCCGAGGGTCGCATGGGTTCGCGGATGATTTCACCAACAAGCAGGAGGTCACCACGAGACGGGTGCCGATCGAAGTAGTGGACCTTCCTCGTGGATGAGCACCGTGATAGAGCAATTTTTGCACTTGCGGGTATCGAGTCTTAGATTCAGAGAGTACTTCACGATGAGCTAACCGCCATTGCACCTTGAACGCGACGTTCTTCGCTCTCTCTCACTATAAGCGCTACAACGACGACTGGGTCGTAAGCGGCGATGTAGAGGAGGGGAGCTCTCACGGCATGCGGCGCCAAGACGGGTGAAGTCGAATACCTTCGGCCGGTCGAGGGCTTCCTATGCTTCCTTTGTCCAAATTGAAGCGTCGGACTTCTTAAGCGGCTTGTAGAGCGGCATTCCGCATTAGCCAAGGCAAGACACGAAACGGCTCAAGGCTGCAAGGCATCCTGTTAGCTTTTGGACCCCCTTTAGGCTATCCACTGGGCCTATCTTCATGATCACGGAGATGTTCTTCCGACTGGCTTCAATTCCACGCTCGGAGATGATGAAGCCCAGCAGTTTTCCCTTGGGGACCCCGAAAACGCACTTTTCGGGGTTGAGCTTTGTGCGAAACCGACGAAGGTTCGCAAAAGTTTTTTGTTGGTCGGCGATGAGATCGTCGGCCTTCCTGGTCTTGACGACAATGTCGTCGACATATGCCTTGATGTTACAGCCGATTTGGTCCTCAAAACACATTTGCATACATCGCTGGTATGTAGCGCCCGCGTTCTTCAAACCAAATGGCATCGTTACGTAACAAAACGAGCCGAACGGAGTGATGAAAGAAGTCACGAGTTGGTCAGACTCTTTCATCGCAATCGGTGATAGCCCCGAGTAGGCATCCGAAGCGACAAGGATTCGCACCTGCTGTGGAGTCGACGCACTTGGTCGATGCGCAGGCAATGGGAAAGGGTCTTTGGGCATGCCTTGTTCAGAGCCTATGTAGTCAATGCACATTCTCCATTGTTCTTGACTTTTTTACAAGGATGTGGTTGGCGAGCCACCGGTGACGACCTCTTTATAAACCCTACGCCTAAAAGTTTGGCAATTTCCGCCTATGATCCCACGCTTCTTCGCCGGTTGAAGCGGCAGCGATAAGAAGATGACCGCCTCGAGCCGAGTCGGATACTCAAGGAGTGCTCGGCGACCTCCCTTGGGATGCCCAGCATGTCGGAGGGCTTCCATGCGAAGACATCCCGATTAGCGCGAAGGAAGTCGATGAGCGCGCCTTCCTATTTGGCGGGGAGCGTGGCTCCAACCCGCACAGTCTTGGTCAGATCTTGGGAATCGTTCGCGACCTCCTTCATGTCCTCGGTGGACTGGAAGGATCCGTGCCCCGCCTTGCTGGAGTCGGGGGCGGACTCGGAGGTTTCCCTCTGGAGGCTTTCGAGCTCGGCGAACGCAATGAGCTGCCGACGCCAACTCGCTAGAATCTGCAAGGCCACAGCTTGTAAGCAAGCTGAAAAGATGCATCCACGGTGATCACTCCCCGTGGCCCCGACATCTTGAGTTTGAGGTAGGTGTAGTTGGGGACCGCTATGAACTTAGCGTAGCATGGCCTCCCCATGATGGCGTGGAAGGAGCCGGGGAACCCCACGACCTCAAATGTGAGGTTTTCGGTGTGAAAGTTATCCGAGCTCCCAAATGTAACGGGCAGGTCAACCTGCCCGAGCGGGTGGGCATGCTGGCCGGGGACAACGCCGTGGAAGGGCGCCTTGCTTGGCCGGAGGCGCGAGCGGGGGATCCCCATGGCGTCGAAGGCCTCAACATATAGGATGTTGAGACTTCTGCCGCCGTCCATGAGTACTTTGGACAGCGCTATGGCTCTGGCCAATGGGGTCGACGACTAGGGATATCTCCTCGGTGCGGACGCGGGTCGATGGTCATCCGATCAAGGTGATCGATGACTCACTCAACGGAGGTACTTGGGCACGACGGGGGCCACCGTGTGAACCTCGCGGAAGGCAAGCTTTTGGTGCTGCCTGTCGACATAGCTTGTCGGTCCACCGAAGATCATGAGGCAGCCGTCGGGTTCCGGAAACTCGGCGTCCACCTCCTTCTTCTCCTTGGCCTCTGGCGCCGAGTCGCGCTTCTTCCCTTTGCCCCGCGTGGGGGCTCCGGAAAGGAGACGCTTCAGGGTCTCACAATCCCTGTACTTGTGTCTGACAGAGTACCCGTGATTTAGACACGGGCTATCCATCAGTTGTTTGAAGTAGTCGGATGCCTGCCGTGCCTACTCCTTTGGTGGGCGGTCGGTGGCCGTGACCTCGTGACCTTCACGGCCCTGCTTCCCCTTCCATTTCTGCTTGTCAAAACGGTCGAAGGGGGCGGGAATCGGCACTGACTCAAGGCTACCTTTTTCTCGAAGATGGCCCCCACGGCTTCCTCGCCGGAGGCGTGGTTGGTGGTGATGTCCAGGAGCTCCTCGGTGTTCCTGGGCTTAGCGCAGCCCAACTTGTGGACCAGGGCTCTGGAGGTAGTGTCGTAGATGAATGCCCCGATGACGTCGGCATCGCAGATGTTGGGGAGCTCATTGCACTGCTAGGAGAAACGTCGGTTGTAATCCCGCAGAGTCTCCCCGGGCTACTGCTTGCAGCCCTTTAGGTCCCAGGAGTTCCCTGTGGCACTCTGTAAGTGCTCTCGAAACCGCCACCAAGAGGCTCTTCAGTCGCCCAGCTCGATGGTGTTCGCGTGTAATGAGCCAAGCTCGAGCCTAGTCCGTGAGGTAGATAGGAGGCATCGGATGACTTAAGAGATCATCGGTAGCCCCCGGGCCTCGCACATGCGAGCCGGTAGTCCTCCAAATCATCGGGTTGGTCCCCTGTATTTGGCGATGTTGGCGGTGCCCGAACAAGTAGGAAACCGCTTTGCAGATCTCTAGCGTAATGCCCGAGGTCCGGACCGCTGTATTGGCGGTGTGGTCATGGCGTCACCATCACCTGGCGACCATGATCGGGCCGCTCGTCCACCGCCTCCTCACTCGAGGGTGTTTCAGACGTCATGCATGGCCCAGGCCCTGGCCGCGCCACTGAGGCGCGAGGCCCGGCCGGCCGAGAACGCCGCCGCTTTTGTTGGATCTCACCGTCTCCACAGGCGCAGTGGCTTGGGTGGCTCGGAGAAGCCCCGAAGCGCCGAGTCGGAAGTTTACATGCCGTGACGGCAAAGACGCTCCACCAACCCCGCAGTTCGTCGCACGCGGGCCTTAGCTTCGGTCTCGCTGGTTTCGAATGCCGCGAACAAAGATTGCTACCGCGGCAACATTTTGGCTGGCGCGGGGGAAGAACGGTAGGCCGTCGGACCTTCGCCGCTTGGTCTTTGGACTTGAAGCCAAGGCAGCGCGGCGCCAGCGGCGTGTGGAGATCGAGTGTCGCTGCTGTTCGGTCGGCACCGAGTTCGCTCCCGCTAAAACTTTTGAGCCTTCCAAATTTCCAAGGCCTTTGTTTCAAAGCGGCGCAGCCCGCGGTTTCCTTCGGTTTCCATCTCCGGACGCGTCGGGCGGCGTGCACCGGTTATGGGGTCGCGGGCGGGTCACCACACCGCCATGTTGCACTCGCGAGAGTGCAACTCATTCGTGACGCGCTCACGCCGGCTTGAGTCATCGCCGGAGAACTCAAAGAAACAGGACGAGGGTCGGCGCGATAGCCGCCATCGCCACGCACCATGAGCTTGCGGGGGGTGAAGCTTCTTCCTGCACATCGCTATCGGAGGCGACACGGCGGTGGAGAGGCTCCAGCGCCGAGGCCCGTGGAAGGGCTTCAAGCCAGAGGTCGCCGAGGGCATCGGCGACGGAGTCCAGTGTCCCGGCAGGGGCCTGGACCTCAGAGGTGGCGGGAACGAGCACGAGCTCTCCCGCTATGGTGGCGACGAAGTCGAGGGAGCCAAAGCGGATCCTGCTCCCTGACGGAAGTGCGCCGTTGTTGGTGAAGAAAGCCATCAAGGAGGTGAATGGGAGTCCGGAGACGATGATGATGACGCGCGAGTCCCCTACCTGGCGCGCCAACCACCGTGTTCAGAGTAACTCGCAAATGAATTTGTAAGTAATAGGGTCGCGGTTCTCTCCTCGAATGGTTAGACTACGAGTCCAAGACGAGCATCGGTTCGGCCTAATATCCCTACGCCCGCCAGTGGTTTGGTTTATTGCTCAGAGTGCAGAAAGACTACACTAGATTACATGCGGAGGCTAAGGATGTGCCCTTAGCACTCGCTCCGAGCGAGGAGCTCGGGGAAGGTTCATGGGGGTGTTCGTCCAATGGATTGGGCTGATCTAGGCCCGGAGCCGTTATGTGGTCAAGAGTCGAGTTGAGTCAAAAGCTGGGGTTGCCCTTTTCGAGGGCCCCGCCTTATATAGGTGGAGGGGCAGGTTACATGGGAATTGATAAAAAGGTAGGGGTATGCTATGCCCGAGGTCTTGATCTTGACGGTGACGAAGTTCTCGCTTATCCCATCTTTGGGTTGGTAGACACAATAACAACGCTCCATTGGGAAGGCAGCGCGCCAGCTTCTGCAAGGCTCCGTCAGACAGTGGACGACGCGGATCGGGATGGGTGCTCGACTTCCTGCACCCTCTTTGGTCAGCTTGGGAAGGAGCCGCCTCAAAGATGGCCGCTCATGTCCTAGGGCAAGTGACCAGATTATGGCCGATCACGACGTGGTGGAGGTCGCGAGGTTAAGGCCAGAGGGCCTTGGCTCGAGGCGTGCCGAGCTCAAGGGGCGCTGGCTCGGGTCCAGTCGGAGCTCAAGGGGGCGCCAGTGCTCTGGTCTGTCGTCGAGCTCAATGAGGCACCCTGGACTGTGGTCCAAAGTTGAGTCATGGGGGTGAGGACCCGAGACCAGGTCGAGATTTTCTCTACGAGCCTGACCGAGGACGGGGCTTCTTTGAGACCGGATGAGGCCTTGGACCAAGGGGTGGCCCAAGACGGCCCAATCGGTGCTCCATCCGGCGAGGGCCCTTACCGTGATATCTGTACGACTGAGAGGAATACGATCTTGAAATAGATGTATACTTTGCTGTGGGGTACCCCTGGTATGAGTATCCGTCACTATTACATTGACACCAATCCGTTCCATGAGCCTGAATTTGCATCCAACTCCACTTTGGTGTGACCTAAGCCAGTTAGGCCACTACCAGGATTTTCCAAACCACCTCGATTTTCCAAACCACCTTGACTGCTGGTATTGGATAAATTACCAATTTTCCCCAATGATCGGTCTTCATTCTCCTCGAAGCATCGCCATGCTTTATGATTTCCACATAGCCCCAATGACTTACCACCAAGCCTCTCACGCATCCGAGTTCTGCTGAACCATCCACTCTTGCAAGTGGGCCCAAGTCACTTGACATGCCACATGTTCTTTTTAGCTTCACCATGGCAACATCGTCTATCTTGACCGTTCTAGACCTCAACTCCTCATTGAGCCTAGTCCCGATGTATGTTGTTGCTTACTATATCCATCACTAGTGCTTCATGCTTGGCTTCTTATCTTCTCATCTTGCAACCACTTCCCACCACAAGATTATTCTCGTGTCATTTGATCGTTTCTAGATCTCAACTCTACTAACCTAGTCCCGCCTCTTTAAGCTTCACTATGACCTAGCCTTGGAGTCCTGAACCAACACAAACAAGAAATACATCATATAGCATCATTCACAATAATATGCAATTAACCATCACATAATGCAAACCATATTCACAAACTTAATAAAAATCAGTACTATCACCTCTCGGGGCCGTAGAGTATCAAGACCAACCGATACCTACCTCCAAGGTAGCTAGTAGTGCCAAGAAAGACTGACAGCCCTAAGAGACACATCTCTCAAAAATAACTATCGGTCATTAGAGGCCAAGCGGCCAGAAAGCCAAAGAAGAGTCAGACCTTTGGTACTACTGCTTCTAGATGGCTAGTAGTACCGCCCTAGTCTATCCCTAGAGAAAAAATGCCTATTTGTAAAAAGACTACTACTCTCATGCTGGTAGCTCTGTAACACCGGCACTACCAACCGTCCTAGGTCATTAGTATAGCCCGGTTGGCACTACAGTCCTACAAGGCCGATAGTGCTACCCTTGGCCTAATAGCCCTCAAATTACTTCAAATTCAAAATAGAGCTCAAATCAAACTCAAACTTGAACACCACATGCTCAAACACAGTCAATAACTCATCACAAACCTTAATAGACCTCTACATGGTCTTTCAATCTCCCCCTTGATGAGTCTATTGACAAACATCGTAAAAGGCACAAATTCGAGTTTGAAAAGAAAAAGAAGAATATAATTTCATTGCAAAGCCTAACTTGGTCTAGAGCAAAAGAGAAAACAAAACAATGACTAAGTTGGCAAGAAGAATTTTAGAGCAAACTAAGAAATGGAACAAGTTTTCCACAAAAGCTTTTAAAATTTAAGAAATCCCACCAAAATGTCAATTTTGCTTTTGATCCTAAGAAAGAGCAATTTTTCACCATGATTATAAGAACCAAGATG
The DNA here is from genome assembly GCA_036346375.1 of Guadua angustifolia. Taxonomy (NCBI): domain Eukaryota; kingdom Viridiplantae; phylum Streptophyta; class Magnoliopsida; order Poales; family Poaceae; genus Guadua; species Guadua angustifolia. The sequence continues at coordinate 490,245 of JAYEVE010001269.1, forward strand.
CATTCACATTACTCTCTTTGATGATGCCTTTTTCACATTTTTTCTCCCTTTTGCCAATTAGCCATCACGAGATCATTTTTTTTTCAACATGTATGCATCAAATGCATCCTAAAAGAGTTTTGAAGATTATCCAAGTGACCACATAGACAAAGTATGAAACCAAGCTATTTAAGTTCAGATTATACTATTCTAAGGCATGTCCAAGTGCAAATTGTAATATCCTTACTAGCAAGCACAAATAAGACTATGTCATTTTTGCATGATTTCAACTAGTGTAATTCTTAGCATAATCTCCAAACTAGAAGCATTGTCACACAATGGGTCAAATGAATAACCTAGAGTTCAACCTAGTCAACACTTAGGGGGAAGCTATAAGTGCACAAAAGATCCTTCATACTCAATCATCTTTTTAATGTAATTTGTTTATTTTAATGCACATAGTGGGATGTAAATTTTTGACATTATTTGCATTTTTTACCCATTCCCTTTTTTTAATTTGCATTTCTCAAATTTTGAATGACTCATACCATTGTCGACCATCTCAAGAACTCTTAAAAGAATGGTCTTTGGTCATACCCAGGTCGTGGTCGGGGCCACCCGAGCTTGGGATTTCGTTAACTCTTGGCGCACGACCGCCAAGGGGTTGCCCAACCTCGCAGCCTAGCCCCGAGGCTCTAGGTTGAAGAGAGCACTTGAAATGACCTCGAGCCTCACCTTGCAGCATAGGGAGCAAGCTTTGCAGACTCGATCCCTTGGCCGAGGTCAAGTGAGACCACAAAGTGAAACCTTCACTTTGACACTGCACTTTGATTTTCGCAATGATGGCACGGATGCGTAATGGTCGGTGGACACTGGGCGCTTCGAGTCCGGTGGTCCAGTCTTAATTGCATGTCAAATCACGGCTGGCACGCCTTTTGAAGCACCGTGGACTAGATTTATCGGTGACGTAGCTCATGAACCTGAGCATCACAGCAACCGCTGAGGAAAAACTCATGTTCCTCGCGATTCGCCTTCCAAGCCTCTTCGTCCTCGCAAGACTCTTCTCCTTCGACCAAATCCACGCCATGATCGCTATGGCTAAGTCAGAGGAGCACGCTGCCGGCGAGGATGAAGGAACTCGAGTCCCCGGGCCGATCAACCCTGAATATGGTGATTGCCGGCAAGAAGACCGAGCCGCCACTCAGTGGACGACGAAATCATCTCAAGACCGAAAGCACTATGCCCCTTTCTGGCCTATAGACCCCGGAGAGCGAAGTTCATCACTAGTGGTCCTCTCCACCACGAGATCAAACTCATCAACTGTGCCAAACTCCATTCTCATTCTTCCATCTTCTCCCACTGCAAGGGGTTCCTAGGGATCCTTCCCACCCCTCGCTTTTCTGCATTTCACCTCTTTTCGCCCGTGAAGGGCCCCATGGTCGATGCTCTACTCTCACGCTGACAGGCTCAAGTGGTCCTTCCCCAAGCTTCAAGCTCGGGACTCCCGCGACCCATGTGCCGAGCGGTGGTTCTACCTGAAGAAGGGGGAACTCAGCACGCTGGTGTACGAGGGGACCCCCATTGCCAAGAAGAAGGAGACCCCGAAGGCGGACGACCTCGAGGTCGACGAGGAGGCCATTGCCACCATTCACATTCTGCAAGCAAGCGCCTCATCTGGGCAAAGGATCGCTAACGATTTTCATTTAAACGGTGTCCCCCCTACGGAGGAGGATGCATCCGTTCTACGAGATTCGAGGGCGCATCGATTCGACTCGCGAAAGCACGTCCGTGAAGCCTTCTTGCCTCGAGGCTTCACGCGAGTCCGCCTTTGATCCTTTCTTCGATGGTTGCTTCCTCGTTAGCCGCCAAAGGAGTCCGGATCGCCACCAGATGACCGAGATGTTCGAAGTCGGGCGCATGAGTATGCCATCGATGACCCCGCCCCGGAAGAACGCAGCCCGAAGGCCGAGGTAAGCCACCCTGACCAAGCTCCCAACCTCGTGTCCACGAGTAGGGCTGGAAAGCTCGCTGAGCCGGCTCTGGCTCGCTTCAAAATTGCTCGATTACATTTATTTTTCTTTTAAAATAAAAATTAATTGATTTGAACAATGGTCAACTTCATTTACCGTTAGGCTCTTGGTTCAAGTTGGGTCTCAAACAACACAGAGACTATAATAAATAAGAATAAATCAGTTGTCGAAGAAAGCTTGAAAAAGTTCAACTGCCTGCTTCCACCCCTATCCATGAGTCCTTCTGAACCTCGCATGCTCGCAGGATCATCAGAGTCGCCGAGATAGCTGTGAGGATGCTCCACCGCCTGGGGCAAGAGCAAGAAGGGAAGAGGAGGCCTCTCTTGGCCAAGAGGCCGCCAGGATGCAAAGAAACCCCACATCGAGTGGGGTGACCGCGCCACAGTAAGGATTCCCTCGACTGAGCCCCCGAGCCCATGCCCGTGCCTTTTGTCGCTTGATATGCTCTCCCCTTTGCAGCAGCAGAAGCTGGCCAGCCAGCCCTCGAGCCCCCAAATGCCTAGGGCGCTTAGGCTCGGGTCCCCAGGCTACCGGCCGATGACGCGGATCTAGTGCGAGACCCGAGGTCCCAGGCTGGTGGAGCACGGAAGCAGAGTGCCCCTACAGCGTCGGGGCAATAGGACCTACGCCGGCCATCGAGAAGGTGGAGGCTGGTGTCTCATATAAGTTTTTGTTCTTTCGGTTCGCTGCACCCCCTTCGTGTTTTTCTAGCTTAGTATCTGTTCTTGATCGCAGACCTTGAGCGCGTGCGCTACCCGTTTTGACGATGGTTGTTGTCCAGGGTGAGTCCGAGTCTGAGGAGGAGGAGGATTTCACGCAGGCCTCTCGCCGCCCCACGTCGCCGCACGATTCCTTCCGAGCCCCCGAAGCCGGGGACCCGGTCGACGAGTCTGACCAAGGGCTCGACGACTCAGCCGAGGAGAACTAGCCCGCGACCAGCAAGGACTACGACACCAGCAAGTCGGACGCCGCCGCTGTCGTCGACCCTCCCGAGCTCGACACGAAGGAGGGTTCCCAGAGTGCCTTGGTCACAGCCGTAGAGTCACCCCAGGCTCGCCCGACCACGGCTACTCTGAACGTCGAGGTCGAGGTGCCACCGGCCACCAAAGATGGCCACGCTGCGGATGCACCTCAGGTCTGCCCGACCGAGGCTGCGATTGGCGCTGAGGCCACGGAGGATGATCACGCAGCGGGAGGGCACGCGGGCTGATCCGCTGCCGTTCTCGTCCGGAGGGCGAGCGGGGGCCTCGACCTTATGGCGGGTCCGGCGCGGCTGGACTGCGGCTTCGCCGCGTAGCCGAATCCCACCGGGGAGGCGATTAAACTCTGTTACGCCGCCTGGACTCCAAGGTCTTGGCCTAAGCGCCGGCAGTGGTCGAGGCCGGCCTCACCAGAGCATCGGGCGATAGTGAAGTGATCCCTCGTGACGCGCATTGACGATCACGAAGAGTACACTCCAAGACGCTGTCGAAAACCGCTTTCAAGATGGTAAGGATCCTCACAAGACCTTTGCGCCGTTAGCCCGAAGTTCCCTATTTCTTTTCTTACTCCGGGCCACCCTTCCTGTCATGAAGGTGACCGACAACGTCTCCCAAGGGCTACGAGGCCTTCAAGAGCACGCCGACGTGCTGAGGGGCCTCCTGGACGTCGTGGAGGCGCGGGAGGCTGAGCACTCCAGGTTCATCGAGACCATTGAGGTCGAGCAGGAGGAGCTCGAGCAGAAAACTAGGGAGCTTGATGACCTTCGCCAAATGATGAGGGCACAAGAAGTAGCCCACGCAGCTGAGCTCGAGCAGACCAGGGTTTCCGAGCGCGAGCATGGCTTCAAGGCCGTGGAGCAAGAGCGCGTGCGGTCGGCCAAAGTGCTCGAGGCTGAGCGTGCCAAGGTTGAGGCGCTGGAGAAGGCCGCTACGGAGCAGGCGTCTTCCTCGATGAAGGCGTCCCCCGAGCTCGAGGCCAAGATCCTGGAGCTTGAAGGGAAGCTTGGGCGCACCAACGAGGCGCTCGAAGCCGAGCGGGCCATGGTCGAGGCGCTGGAGAAGGCTGCTGCAGAGCAGGCGTCCTCCTCGACAAAGGCGTCCCTCGAACTCGAGGCCAAGATCTTGGAACTCGAAGAGAAGCATGGGCACGCCAGCAAAGCAGCGAGGAGCGCCCTGGCCCAACTCGAAGATGAACGGCGCCGAGCCATGCTCGCCTCCGAGGAAGCCCTCCGGTACCAGAGTGAGCTATCGACCTTGAGGGCCAAGGTAGCCGAGCTCGAGCAAGAGAAGCTCGCCTGCGAGATGGCCGACCTATAAAAAACGATTAAAACAGAAAACTCTAGTAGAGCAACATTTCTTTTGGAGGACAACAAACTCTTTGTTTCAAGCCTGTTAGTTGAGGATCTGTGGTGTACGTCTCTTCCGCCTTTAGTCATGCCCCTTAGGTCGCTTGTTACTACCCGCTTCTTATCCAGCCACTCGGGTCCAAGGTCGAGCAACGCCACTTGGGTGCAAGATTTAGACGCTAACAAACCATCACTACTACTGCAGAGTCGAGAAAAGGTCCAGAGAGGAAGTAAACGTGACACAAGCTAGCGAGGTAGTAACACCGACCGATGTTCGATCACGACTACCCACGACTTCGCCAAGACCGCTTCAACTGGTCAAAGCTGCGAGGCTTGTGGCTCGAGCTCGAGCACAGGGGAGAGCTGGATTGCAAAGAGATTCGGCTTACGTGCAGCTTGACCACCGGGTGAACGCGCTCGCATGCGCAGTATCAAGAATGAGAGCATTGGGCACGGAGATTGTGTTCAAAGAAAAAGTCTCGGACAACAGCGACATTGTAGTCACAAGCAAAAAAAGATATAAAGGGCGAAGAATGGAAGAACAACTTTTATTGAAATTTAAGGTAAAGAGGTTACACATAAAACTTCCAAAGCTGATCTATTTTCCACGAGCTAGAGAGCTTCGCCATCGGCATCACTAGCCAGAAGCCCCCGCGATCCGCTGAAACGACTCTATAGGGGCCTCCCAATCGTGGGGATAACTTGTTGGTGTTGATAGTGCCCGAATCCGCCTCGTAGGCTAAGTCCCCAACAAGGAGCTCCCTGGTCGCATCGACCGAGACGCATGTCCGCGAAGAGCTTGCGTGTAGTGCGCTGATCGAAAGGGCACGGATCTTACTTCTTCCGCGAGGGCAAGGTCGAGAGACCGTTTCATGCTCGGTCGACCCGGGTCGCACTGCCGACCTCGGCAGAGCCCAACAGAACCCTGGAGGCAGGACGGCTTCAGATCGAACACGAGCCGAAGGGTGTGGACCCTGCGGGCTCGGCTTGCTATGGCATGTAATAGACCATAAGATCGGTGGAAGTTCGCCCACCTGTGTCTTGCCGTGAGCCCTCGAGCTCATCTCGCAACTCATTTCTTAACACCCTCGACGATTTGTTCATGCGCTGCTCCACCGCCTCCGCTGTTCGGGGTGAGCTACAAGGAAGCACACTTTGATGCCGAGGCCTTTGCAAAATTCCCGAACAACTCACCGTAAACCGAAAGTACCATTGTCATGATAATTTTGCATGGGACCCCGCACCGTGACCACGTAACGTTAAAAATGGACAACCGCCGAAAGCAAAGGATGGTCGAGACCGCTCACTCGATCCACTTGGTAAAGGTGTCAACAAAGAACGTAACAGAATTTCTACCCCGACTAACCGAGAAAAGGCCCGAGGATGTCCAAATTTCTGTGTCGAGAAAGGCCAAGCGAGCGGATGGTCCAGGCGCGTATGCGGCTGATGTGACTTCGGGCATGGAACGGCATGCTCGAGAGGTACGGACGATATCGCTGGCATCCCGGCTACCAAGGCCAATAATACACCATACGGAAGGCCTTGTCGACCATCGCCCCTGCATTTAAGAGTGCGCCCACGAGGCCCGAGTGGATGTCATTTAACAGTACCTTACTCAGAGATGCACCATGTCGTAATGCCAAAGACATTCCGCCAGAGCGCCCCGGCCGACGAAGCGGTATAAACCGCCTTGCCCGCTGATCCACGCTCCTCTTCGCAGGTTGGGCTGAGGTCGCCCTTGCAAGGAAATAATAAATGGGTTCAGCCCAGAGGGGATACCTTCCACCATAGCAGCAAGACCTCCCGTCGAGATCGAGGAGCCGCCAACGCCTCCGTGATGACATCGGTGGGATCCCGTCTGCCGAAGAACCGAGCTTGGAGAGGAAGTCTGCGCCGAGTTATCCTTCATGGGTATGTGTTTGAGCTCCGTGTTCGGAACCACTTCTCCATCTTGCGACTTCGCCAGGTACTATGACATCGAAGTCTCCCGAGCACCGGTACTTTGTTGTACCGATTGACGACGAGCCGAGTCGCCTTGACGACCAACCTCAAGACGCCTAATGCTTTTGCAAGCCCGCAGTTCGCCAAGAGAGCTTCATATTATGCCACATTGTTGGTCGCCAGAACTCAAAACGAACTACGCGACTCAAAGCGAACGCCACGCGGGTGAGAATAAGGATTCCAAATTTCGAGCGCTGAAGGACCTCGAGCCGTCGAAGAACATAGTCCAAGGTTTTCTTCCCCGACCTCGTGCTCGTGCAAGGTGTTGGGACGCTCGTCGACCACAAAGTCGGCAAGCACTTGCGATTTGATGGTCATTCGAGCTACGACCGACATCGAATGCCGCTAGCTCCATAGCCCACTTGACACCCGCCATCGCTTCTGGTTCCGCAAGATGTCCCCGAGTGGAAAATTGCTCGACAACCACAGAGCGCGCCTAGAAATAGTGGCGAAGCTTACGCTGGCCATGAGGAGAGCGTGACAAAGAAGCCAGACCAAGGGTAGCGCCTTTGGGCCGCATAAGACTCACTAATATAATAGATCGGTGTCATTGATCCCTACTCACCACCAGACAAAGATCGATATTTTGTGTGGTGGCCGCGAGGTATAGCAGAACCTCTCGCCGAGTTATGGGTCGAAGGTAGTGGGTCGACAGTATACCTTCAACTCGCCGAAAGACCGCCAGACTTCCGAGGTCCACTAAAGTTCCTGTTTGCAGAACTCGAAAGAATGGAAGCCCTCGCCGCCGAGCCTCGAGATGAACTCGCCGAGGGTGGCTATGCGTCAGTAAGACTCAGACCGCTTGACCGAGGTCGGGGGCGCCATCTTCTCGATCGCCTTGATCTTTTCTGGGTTCGGGCCAACCCCCGAGCTCCCGATCATGTAGCCGAGTACCTTTCCTGACACAGCGCTGAACACGCACTTCTCGGGATTGAGCTTGATCTTGTGCCTGTTCAGGTTGATGAAGGTCTCCTCGAGGTCCCGAACGTGGTCACCATCGGAGGGGCTCTTGACGATGATGTCATCCACGAGACCTCAAGGTTTCGACCGATCCGAGGGTCGAACGCCTTGGTCATCGACGCTCAAACGCGGGTCTCGCCAAGGCGCATCAAACGACATGGTCGTAGCAAGAGTGCCGAACGGCGTGATGAACGCCGCCTTGCTCTCGTTGTCAATCGCTAGCTTGATCCGTGGTACCTTAATAGGCATCCGTAAAGCTTAGCATCTTGGCGTCATGTGGAGTCGACGATCCGGGTCGACGCGCGGAGCCGAAGTTGTCCTTCGGCAGCCAAGTTCAACCCGCGGTGGTCCACGACATTCTCCATTTCCGCTTTCTTCTCGGATTTCGACGACCGGTTTGCCAACCATTCGGAGTAGTCAACCTCGTGAATGAAACCGCCTTCAAGAGCTTGTCAAGGTTCTCCTTGATGATCGCGACCTTCTCTCGAGGGAAGCGGCAGCACGCCGCGACGACGGCAAATCGCCCGACCGCAACTTGTGCTCAATCACCTCCCTCGACGCCAGTATGTCTCGCGGGCTCCTGCTTAATATGCCCTTGTTGGCGCGGAGGAAGGTGATGAGCTCGAGTTCTATTTGGAACTCATTTAGGCCAAAACATGGACGATCTCGGCCGATCGTTCTCCTCGAGTGGCACGCCTTCGCCGCCTGGCCGGGTTGATCGCCGCTCGGCGAGCGCTTTTTCCGCCACCTCTGGCCTCACTGGGCAGCACACCGCAAGGGCCGTGGCCTTGGTCTCACATCCGTGTGTGTCACCAGAGGTCGCCCAAGACGCTTATGATGTCATTGGGACCAGCAACATACACCGATGGCTATAATGGTTGGTCGCCATGAACTTGATCGTATGGCCACCGAGGATGGCGTTGTAACGAGAGGTCTCCCCACCACCTCAAGGTGATCGCCTTAGCACGAAGTTGGCCGAAGTCACCGGAAGGTGACGGGCAAGATCACCGCCCCAAAGGGGTGGTCGAGCTTCTGTGACGATCCCAAAGAAGGATCGCGACGTTTTGATTTTCGATCGGGAATCTGTGATCCGGTCAAGCGCTCCAAACAGAGTAAGTTAAGGAACTACCGCCATCGACCATGACACGACCGACCGTGGTGTTGCCGATGGTCGCCACACACTGTGGCGGTCTTCGATCTCGGCCATACCTTGAATTGCGCCTCCGAGAAAAGGTGATGGTGGCTCCCACCACTTGCAAGGTCGCCGATAGGCTTCCCGGCGTGACTGTAGATGGTTTCGCATAGGCACTTTTGAGTTTGCATGACCGTGTCGGCTGCCGCCAAGATAACGCCGACGCGCGCCGCCCGCCGAACTCCAAGTCGAGGTCATCACGGTCCGCCTGCAGTTCACCCCGTCCGACCGACGCCTTTTGGTAACACGGGCATTTCCTCTCGACCATCATAAAAAGCTTCTAACTTGCTTTGCCAAGCCCTGCAAGATCGCAGGTCGTGGGCCCGCCGCCCCGTGAAACAGTAACTTTGATTCATCGATCTCGGTGCCCTCGGCTCGGCGTCGAAAGCATCGCCCGCCGGCCCAGGCCGCCGCCCTCCCGGCTGGGCTGGTTCGCGACCGGACGAGGCCGAGGCCGCCTTGGCGAGGTCGGCCCTCCGAGCTTGATCCCAGACTTCCAAGGAGCTCACGCGGTCGTCGCCGAATGATCACTACGGCAGCCCACCGCCGCTCTCGGCGTCACGCTCGCTTGGGGGCGGCGCCGTGGTTTGCCCTCTTGGAGTTGGATGGGCCGCTTCTGTGAGGTTCGCACTAAGCTTACCTTGGTTGTAATCACACTTCAGCGAGCGACGCTGCCCCAGATCCGCATATCGCTCCGCCATACTAAAAACTTGTTGACGCCGAGCTGCGAGATGATCTCCAGTGCTCAAGAAGGCGCCGATCGCGACGCCTAACTTGAAAGCCTTTATGACGCCTTTCATCGGAGATGCTCGAATCAGTTCTCGTGGCGGATAAATCGCCGCACAAAGTCACGGAGCGGTTTCGTTTGCCCCGATGACGGATCCGTGCCTTTTCTCCCCAGCCGCTTGTAACAACTCAAAGTTGGAGCGAGGGCGCTTCGACTTAGCGCCACGACCGAAGGAACCAAAGCTTCGTTGAAGAGCCAGTTCACACGGCCCCGCCCAAGACATGCCGGAGGTAATTTGCCATGATGAACTCGTCACCGCTCGCCGCGTGATGGCGATCGAATCAGATAGACAGAACTCGCTCGGTTCTTGGTCCCATCAAAGCGCTTATCAACGCCGCTTGAATCGAGCCGCCAACAGATGCGCGCGTAGGTCGTTGAATATGCCATGCACCAGAGGGTCGACAAAGCCGCTACCGAGTGGTCGTTTGTTGACAAGGTCTCGCCATCGCCGACCGGAGTCGAGGCTCCCCCGGCGGTCCGACCTTTGGAGAGAACGGCCATGACGCCACGCACGGGAGTCACCTGGGAGGTAGCGTAGATGATCTCGACCGCATACCGGCGGAACATTCGGGAGAGGCCTCGACCACTGCTGCCAACGCGGAGCTCGTGAAGCTCGGTCCGCGCCTGACCCTACTCGGGCTAGGGCCCGTGGAACGGCGATGTGACAGCGTCAAAGCCAGGTCCCAAGTCTGCTGCTGGCGAGAGGGTGCCCCCTGCGCAGGCGGCATCCGACGGGTGCACTAGCGACGACGCGATGAGTTGTCATCACTTCACAGGGAGTGGGACCCCGAGTGATGACTTCGGTGCTGCATAGGTATGACCTCGGTCGCAGCCCAATCGAGCTCTTCGGCCAGGGCTCGACCAAAGAGTTCCGATTTCACCCTATCAGGATCAGCCATGACCCGGGCGATAGCATCGGCGCTTCTCCGGCGAGGAAGCTCGATTCCTGACGATAGCCGCTTTTCTCTCCGGTGCTCCCGCCGGAGGGCGCTATGGCTTGGTTGATGGCGGCATGCACCATCCGGCGAGCATCCTCAAGGGTCTGCAGATCACGCCTATCCGCAATGCCCCTCGTTTCAGACCGCCCGCCATCGACGGCCGCCGAGTGGCGGTGGCGAGGACGAAAATAGGGACGCGGAGTCGGAGTCCGCGCCCATACCCACGCTCGTGGAACGCCCGTTGGTGAAACGCGCCATACTCCCGAGATCTTGCGTTTTCCCTTCGAATGAGCAAAGCCAATCGGGCCCTACGGTGGGCGCCAGCTGTCGACGATCGGAATCGCCAACCACAAAAATGAAAATAGGGGTTAGTGGAACTAGGGACTCGAACAGAGCTTGGCTCAACGAAGGGAAGGATTCGGCGTGTCGAAGATCGGAGCTAGGTCGGCCACGAGTGTGAGATGAGGGTTTATACTGGTTCAAGCCCCGTGAAGGTAATAGCTCTACTCCAGCTTGCCTTGGCGGCGTGATCTTTGCTATTTCGTAGCATGAGATGTATTACATCTCAAGCTTAACAATGGCTATGTCTAGTGCTCAAGCTCGATGATCTCCTGTGTCACAGATCCTTATTGATATCCTCCCCGCCTGCAATGCATTGAGAGATATTCCCGTGGTGGCCTTCATGCACGTTGAGGACTGTTAGCAATTGTTCGACCCGACAAGCGCTACCGCTTCACCCCCACGATCCGTGATCTTGGTAACCGTGGGTCAAATGCATGTTCCGAAACCAAAGGGGGAGTGTGGCATGAACGAGAGCCGACCCGAGCTCGAGGTCGTGCGGACGCCGTGCTCGAGGGCAAACGCGCTCTAGGTCGCTCACCGCGGCGTGCGCCCAGGTCGTGGTCGGGGCCACCTGAGCTTGGGATTTCGTTAACCGCGCGCTGACCGGCCAAGGGTTGCCCAACCCTCATCAAATACAGATTGAAGAGAAGAAGTCAAAAAACTACAGTAACCCAGTAGTACTAGGGGTACTGTTTATCTTGGCACTACAAGCCTCTATAGTGCGGTAGTGCCTTCCCAGAGCTGATTTTTAGTAGATTTTTCTACTTCGGCTCTTCTAATGTTTAGGAGGTTTTGGCTGGATTTTTGAGGAAGAAATTGTTGTGTAATCAAGATCCCCACATGAAAGAGAGTAAACTTGAGTGCACACCTACAGCTAGTTGTAATTCGCTATACCTCAGATAGCTAAATTGATGAGATATGTGCATGAACACATTGCATTAATATTGAAGGACATAATAAATATTGAGTGTTGCAGAGAATAACATGAATGAGTTGATGATCATTGTTTTGTTAACATTTATTGTTTTATTACATACTTGCTGAGTTGTAGACTCACTCTTACTTATTTGTTGTTTTAGGTGAACGATAAGGGCACACTCTTACTTATTTGTTTATTTGTTGTTTTAGGTGAATGATAAGGGCATCATGTGTTGGATGGGAGTACATACACCTTATTTACACCACAATTTACCAAACAATTTTAGATATCTTTGTTCAACCATAGAACTTAACTCATATTTTGGGTGTAGTCAATGAACTACTTATATAACACAATAATAGTTGTGTGGAATCTAGTTATTATACATACGATTGCATAAGGTTGAAATGTCTTGATTTATCCTTGATATAATTTACTTATTTGTCGTTATCGCCAAAAGTAATATTGCTCTTAAACGGATCAATCTGGGCATTTTCATGTAGAGGATCTCGAGCGTTCTCGGGCATGAGGTCATGAGTGTTCTTGGACACGTGTTTCCAAGTTTAATATTGTACAATATTTATGTTCATCATTGCTATTCAGTTTCTTGTTTATTATTGTATACTATTTGAGAAAAGTAGATAGGAAGCTTTTGCCAAAATTCTTGGTAAAATTGTTTAATTTTAGAAAACAAAACGAGTGGTGACATTTTAGTCATTCAACAGGTTAGGGTGTTACAAAGTTGTTGTACCTTTTACTCTTCTCAGGTGAGTCCATCGACAAGTCGAGTATTTATATATAGTGTCTTCTTAGTTAGTCTCAAGGTGTTTGCTAGTTGGAAAATTACCGATGTGTCCTAGTACTTATATATAGTGTCTTCTTAATCAAGGCATAGGTCATTGGAAAATTATTGTGACATGGAATAAATCCTTCTATTTCCTTGTCTAGTATCTAAATGTACATGACAACGTGTTAAGAAATTTTATTTTATTTCTAAATAGACAATTTACAACAAGACTACTTGTGTGAAAAATTATGCTAATGGTGACCTATATGTACCATAGCCGGATGCTACGTTGATACCTTCCGATGACCAAACATGCAAGTTCTAATTTTTTCCTCGTTAAGATCGACATATTTTCCGTCTTAGACCTCCCGGGTTATTTGTAACATCCCAAATTTTGGCTTTCTTGAATTAGCTAATAGTGGTTTAGTGCAAATTGAGTGGTTTGGGATTCATTTGGATTTATTGGAATTTTCTGAGATTTATTCGAATTAGTTTAAATTAAAAATATATTGCCTTTTGCTCAGAATTAATTATAAATAGATAAGTTTAAAATAAAGTTTTACTTAAAAATATTTTATTCGAGTCCAGAATGTCTCAAAGTATTTTTGATATTTTTACTGCCCTAAATAAATAAAATTATTTTCCTTATTTATTTTAAATAAAAACCCCGAGTAATTCGCTGAACAAATGTTGGGTTCGCCAAGCATCGCGCCGCTTGGTCCAACGTCATGCGCTTGCCAACCTGCTAGGCCTGCCTTTTAGAAGCCTCGTCGCGCGACCGCTGATCAAGATCCGACGGCTTCACTGCCGAGCCGCAAAATAAACCCTAATCGCCACGGTCGGATCGTCATCCAAGGGCCTTTACCAAATCGCGGCGCTCATGAAACCCTAGCGCCTAGGAGCCATTGGATCAAGATCATGCGGTTGAAAGATGCCCGCACCGCTTTAAACCTAATCCATCCGAGCCGCTGATCCGCAAGCAAGGATAAGATCGCCACTGCGTTCGACTTCTCCGTAGCCGCTCGATCAAGATTCTACGGTCATCCATTGTCGCTCGGATTCAACTCCGAAGTTCGCTCGATTTCGCGCTGCCGTGTTCGCGAGAATCCCGAGCTCAGATGCATCAACCGAGGACTATTTAAGGACCCAACCCGACTTCCGAGGATCACCGCAGCCGCTCGCCGTTTTTCCTTGCTGCCGCCACCGAGAAGCCCTAGAGTCTGCGGCTAGTTCGCCGAGCACCGAGAGCTTCGCCGCGCCATTGCCGCCGTTGGAGACCTTCGCCACCGCTGGAACCCAGATCCGAACTCGCCGCTCGCCGCACTGCTCGCCACTTCTTCTCACCGGAGAGCACCAAACGCCGTCGGTGGTCATCGTCTTCACGTCGTGAGAATCTGCGGCCGCCATCGCCATCGCTGATCGAGTAGCGCCATCCGCTCGGATCATCATCGACCGCCGATCTCGCTGCCGCCGAAAAAGGAACGCCTCTGGTACTCGCCGCCATCTCGATCAAAGGTAAGCTTTACGATTGAGCCACGCCATCTAGCTCAACACCGCACCGCCGGATAAGTGACGGTCGCTCGATCGAGATGGACGCCAGAGATTAGGCCACGAGGGCTCGATTAGTGGCCGTTAGATCGTTCTCGATGGTAGAGATTTCACCGCAGAGCACCATGGCGTCCAGATCGGGGCTGACGTCACGATGACGCAATAAATCGGTTTTCCTTTATAAAAATAATTCGGTTATTAATTGATTTTCCGATTTTATGAATTTTCAGGAATTTGAATCTTCCGAGAGCTCGTTCTCCCTCATACGAACTCCGATTTGGATGATTCAAATTTCTAAAAATTTGTAAAATTGAGATCTATCTAATGATGATTTTTGTTTGATTTTAGAGTTCATTTTCTCTCTGTTCTTGGTGTTTATTTGCTATTTCTTTTCGATTTGCGTAGACGTTGAATTGTGTGACGCTTCGGAGGAGGAATTAGCAACTCAAGATCAATTTCCAGATCAAGACCAGGAGCTTAACCAAGGCAAGTTGTGCTTTGATCATGTTGCACCCATGTTTGCAAAGATTGCTAATTTGTTTTATCTTATTGCATATTATTTAAAAACTATAAATGATTTCAACTTAAATTGGGACTTAGTTAGTATACCTGTTGAATTACACCATACCTTGTCAATTGTATGCCATGATCCACTTGTCACTGTAGATTGGATTACTACAGTTGGTTACTAATAGAATCAACATGGGATGGTTAGATCGGATTAGATTGCTTAGCCATGCCACGTCATCACATGTTCATGAATTGTTGATTATTAATCTTGATTAATGGAATATGGAATAATGATATGAATTTGTGTGTCATGTGTGGTCACACAAAGAGATTGAGTTGTTGTGGCGAGGAGGTCATGCAACGATGTTGATTTGTGGATAGCACGTGGTGCTTGGTAATCAACCGGGGTTGGTAATCACTTAGATTGAAGCAAGTGGTAAGGGCAAGTGTGCCTGGGTGGGCCCGATGGGCAGAGGGTATGTGCAAGTCTTGCTTTGATCAACCCTAAGGACTTAACCTTACGAGTCTTTGACCTGAGACAATCATGCAACCACATGTCTGTTATGGGGCAGCCTAGCTAACTAATTTGCAAAGTCTTAGCTTGGGTACTATGTGGTGGTGTGAGTCCGGGTGTACGAAAGAAACTCACATGGCGCAAGAGGTGGGCCCTGTTGAGGTGGTTTAGCCCATCGCTGTTGAAACCTCAAAGTAGTAACCGGGTTAAGATGATGTATTGTAAAGGCTTTGTTATGATCATTCGCCTTGTGGTATGGTTGTATCGTGTGGGTAAAGTGCATAACCTCTCAGAGAGTGTACAAACTATTTGGATAGTCAGGTTTCACGGTATTGAGCGATGCTCGGGAATTACAGTCAAGGGTTAGTTAATTAAATGGTTAACTGAATGGGATGGCAGGATTGCCATGTGGATAATGAAACTGGATTTAGGTGGAAACTTGGTTTACTTGAGAATCATTGAACCTATTTATTGCTATTATTTGTTTTAATGCCGTTTCAATTTATGTAATGTATGTGTTCTTAAATGTTGCTTTACTGCAAATAAACCACATAGCCATTCTTTGGAATAAGCCTTGCATATAGCTATGGTAGAAATCATTCTGTGCCCAACTTGTTAAGTGCTTTTGTACTCACCCTTGCCTTCAACAACAAACATCAGTGGAGGAATCATTGCCTGTATTGGAGAAGGACTTCCAGGTGGATACGAGTCACTAGGCCAAGCCTTGTCAGTCGCATGTGGTGTGCTGATGGGACATCTACGTCTTTTGCTATTTTTCCGCTGCATTTGTCTAAGTTTACTCTCAGTCTAGCCTATGTGGCTGAATAATGTAAGTGATCATAAGATCATACACTAGTCATATTAAATAAATGAAGTCTTATTATTCTTATTATGGTGTATGATGTGATGCTTACCGATGTTAAGTTGTGTACACTAGCATTGATCCTGGGACTAGTGTGGCAAAATACAGAGGATTCGAATTGGTGAATTCGGGTCCTTACATTATCCACAGAGATTCCAGTTAGAATTGGGCCTCTCAAACATTTCTAAACCATCCCTTGCAAAACCTTTTCATCTCACAGCCATTCTAGTCTAATAAACACTTGGTGACAGGTTAGAATGTCAAAAATAAGATCAGGCCGTTAATAAGGTAAACAAAACACACAATTAAACTGCAAATGGATCATAATTGCCCACACGACAATAAATGGATTCCTTCCAATTATTCAGCAGCGCATCACATTAAATTATATCCATCAGTCACACATGAGATGTATGATTATTCAAGTTGATGGGAAGAGTGGAGTCGGCTTGTAAGCTGTGGCAGTTTAGCCTGCATTCTTCGTCTGTCGCAAAGCAACCTTGTGGCGAAGGGCAGCAGTAGCACAAAGTGCATGGTCCTATCACATTCCTTTCGCACGGCCATACGTCTGGCCCTACACCTATAGATTAATAATTGTCAGATTAAAACCCATGTATCTTACATGAGGATGACATGACATACATGTGTATAGGACTGTAGGTACAGTTCATCTTTATAGGATTTTAGTAGAGAAACGAAGAATGGATTCATTGTAGAAGCTGTGTCAAGAAACAAAGAGATCGAGAAAATAGCGCATAAATCGAAAGTTAATACTTACACTGAGCATGAGTGGCAAAGCATCCGAGAAGAACCAAGAAAAGCATTAGCACTTGGCCAGCGTACATGGTCTTCATGTTGTTTGCCATGCGCTCAAGTATTTCGTGATCTTCAGAGGATACTGACCACCGGCCGGATGATTGGTTCCTTTGTCCTTGGTTCACATATATAGGCAAACATTTCGTGGCTGTCAACATATCTATCTGGTGTAAGATTTATAGCAGAGGATTGATTACGTCCGTGTTGATAAGGATGTATATCATTCACAAAATTCTAAAGGACAACTGATTATGTCAGGGTTGGTTAGGATATATATATATATATATGGCGAAATATGCATGGTTCAAATGGATAAAGTTTTGAAAATTCTCAAATGGAGATGAACCACCTGTAAAGTTTTGAAAAATCGCATTTGAAAGATATGAAAAGACAAACAGCAAAAGAATAGTGCCAAACAGTGCAAAATTACTATTTATGCTGACTTTGTCTTTTTCGTATCTTTCAAATGCGATTGAGTTTCAACTTCAAATTTTGCAGGGTTGTAGAGGTTCACCTCCCCTATATATGGTAATTTTTTGAGAATTTTTCAAAACTTCTACAGGTGGTTTCACGGAGTTTTATGGAATTGGTGGTTTGCACCACATATTTCGCCTATATATATATATATATATATATATATATATATATATATATATATATATATATAGACACACACACACAACGTATTCTGTGCACACAGGCCTTCCCTGTACACACTGTGCACACCAACTAACAAAAGTCACAAAAAATCGAAAACCAACCTCGATATAATCAGTTGTTAAAAATTATTCAATCATGAATGAGTTTGTATTCAAATTTTACAGAGATGTAGAAACTCACATTCCTTAACTATGGTAAATTTTTAAGAATTTTTTAAAACTTGTACGTATAGTTTTTATAGACTTTACTACCAAATAACTTATCTGTGTAGTAAAATATGGTATATGCAATTCGGCTAAAGAAATGAATCAGTAAACGATAGTAAAACATAACATATTGCATCGGTAAATGATAGTAATATGCCTTTACTATTTTATTTAAAACTTGTACATATAGTTTTCATAGACTTTACCGCAGAATAACTTATCTGTGTAGTAAAATGTGGTATATGTAATTCGGCTAAAGAAATTAATCAGTAAAAGACAGTAAAACATAACACACCGTGTCAGTAAACAGTAGTAATATGCCTTTTACTATTTTATATACTAACTTTTACTACCTTGTTCACTCTATCTTACCATAAAGAGCTAATGAAATCATTACCGCATCGCAACTGTGGCCAACCAACTAATAAATACGTTCTTTAGTTTGTACGTAAATCTGTTTTTCTTTGTTTAGCCATAACTTTTTATTCGCAGCTTCGATTCACAAATTAATTTCATCGATAGATTAGAGGAACAACACAATATATGTTTTGGTAATAAACTTCGCATAAATTAAATTTTACTGCTAAATGTACATCAGTTTACTATTTATTAGCGAGACTTATATCATTTTGTTCCTCTTGTCATGATTAATCTATCGATAAAAACTGTTCATGAACCGAGCTACTTAATAAAAAGTTATGACTAAAATAAAGAACAAACTGATACATGTACAAACTATAAAAACATATTTTTTTAGTGGTTTGACTTCTTTACTGCCTTTTGTGAAATGATGACAACATGTGTTATG
This sequence comes from Guadua angustifolia, assembly GCA_036346375.1. Lineage (NCBI taxonomy): Eukaryota > Viridiplantae > Streptophyta > Magnoliopsida > Poales > Poaceae > Guadua > Guadua angustifolia. The sequence continues at coordinate 508,430 of JAYEVE010001269.1, forward strand.
TTTTCACTACAATTTACTGATGCAATATGTTATATTTTACTATGGTTTACTAATTCATTTCTTTAGCCGAACTGCATATTACTACATTTTACTTCATAGATCAGTTATTCGGTAATAAAGTCCATAAAAACTATATGTACAAGTTTTGAAAAGTTCTTAAAAATTATTATAGGTAGGGAATATAAGTTTCTACATCTCTATAAAACTAGAAAAACAGATTCATGTACAAATTAGAAAATGTATTTTTTAGTGCGGTGGACATGTTGCTGATTCTGTAGTAATTCATTCGTTGTTGTACTGATTTGGTAGTAGCTTCATCCATGTTTACTAGCGATTGGTTTAGTCCACATAGGCCTACACGGGATGCATGGTTTGAACGTGGTTCTCTGACCGAAGCATCACAGCGACATGGCTCATGTGTAGAATAGGATACACAGCGCACACGCATAGAATAGCGCCACCGTATATACATATACATATATACGTACAAGTATATATATACACATATATACATACATGGCAGAGCATTTATTACCTCCGTGTTCATAGCAGAGCATTGATTACCTCCGTGTTGATAAAGATGTATGTTCTTCACAAAATTATAAATGATAAGTCATTATGTTAAGTTTAGTTAGGATATCTCTGTGTGTGTAAGGTTTATAGCAGAGGATTGATTACGTCCGTGTTGATAAGGATGTATATTCTTCACAAAATTATAAATGATAAGTGATTATGTTAAGGTTGGTTAGATATCTCTGTGTGTGTAAGGTTTATAGCAGAGGATTGATTACGTCCGTGTTGGTAAGGATTTATATTCTTCACAAAAAATGATTATGTCAGGGTTGGTTAGGTGTGTCTATATATATATATACACTCACATGTAACCTTTTCGTCTCACAGTCTAGTCCAATAAATAGTTGGTAACAGTTTACTATATCGAAAATAAGATCAGGCCGTTAATAAGGTAAACACACAATTAAACTGCAAATGGATCACAATTGCCCGTACGACAATAATGGATTCCTTCCAATTATTCAGCAGCACATCACATTAAACTATATCCATCAGTCATACATGAGATGTGTTATTCAAGTTGATGGGAGAGTGGTGGAGGCTTGTGAGTTGTGGCAGTTTAGCTTGCATTCTTCTTGTGTCGCAAAGCACGTATTGGTCATCGGGCAGCAGTAACACAAAGTGCATGGTCCTATCAACTGTCTTCCGCACGGCCAGATGTCAGGCCCTAAACATATAGATTAATAATTATCAGATAAACCCATGGCATATCGTATACGAAGATGATAGGTCATGCATGTGTATAGAGCTAAAGGTACAGTTAATCTTTATAGGATTTTAGAGAAACGAAGAATTGATTCATTCTGAAGCTGTCGAGAAACAAAGAGAGAAAATAGCGCATAAATGAAAAGTTACTACTTACAGCTTAAATCTAAACTTACCATAGCCCTGTTTATTTAGACTTAGACCATATTTGGATGGGCTAAAACTAATTATTAGCTGGCTAATGGCTAGAATTAATTGTTAGCCAGCTAATAATTAGCCCATCTAAAATTAGCCCAAGGCTGTTTGGATACATGGCTAATGGTTGGGCTAATTTCTTAGAAAAGTCATATCTGCCTCTCATAACAGCGGGTGATTCACATCTTTTCGTGAGAGTATTTCAGACTTTTCCCAGCGTGTTACCTGTTATTAGCCCAAATTAGCTACCACCCACCAGCTAATGGGCTAATTGTTAGTTTGGATGGACTAAGACTAATTTTTAGCAATCTAACAATTAGCCTAGAGATCCAAACATGACCTTAGACTTTTTGACTTATAACTTAAAGCTAGAATTTTGATTTAAATAGCTTAAAAGCTAATGTTTTGTATGTGATAGAGGTGGATAATTTTATTTGACTTTAGTGTTATTAGTCGAAAACCACACATCAATAAACCAAAAAAACCCTCTCTCCAATGACTTTTGACTTTTAGTTATATAAAAACTTATGGCTTTTAAAAAATCTAAACAAAAAGTTACTTATTTATTTAGATTTTAGCTTTTCGATTTTTAAACCGGTAAAAAAACTTAAACAAACAGAAGCTACTTACGCTGAGCATGAGTTTCAAAGCATCCGAGAAGAACCAAGAAAAGCACTAGTACTTGGCCAGCGTACTTCGTGTTGTTTGCCATGCGCTCAAGTATTTCGTGATCTTTAGAGGTTATTGACCACCGGTCGGATGATTGGTTAATTCCTTGTTCCTTGGTTCGTATATATAGGCAAAACATGCATAATATTTATTACCGATCACGATTTGAATGCGTCGTGGCTGTCAACATATCTATCTGGTGTAAGATTTATAGCAGAGGATTGATTACGTCCGTGTTGATAAGGATGTATATCCTATCCTTCACAAAATTCTAAAGGATATATATATATATATATATATATATATATATATATATATATATATATATATATATATATATATATATATATAACCTTTTCTATACTCCTAGTGTACATACCCCACCTCTAATAATTTTGGTATACCTCAATAAAAATTATAAGTTACTCCAATGCTATATAGTTAAAAAATTTCATTGAAACCCTTTATCACTTTTGGTATACCTCAATAATAATTATACCTTAAAAGAATATTTTATACTTCTTTATCACTTTTAGGGGTGTTTGGGATAGCCTTCAGCCCACTAAAATCATGGAGTTAGTGGAGCAGAGTATTTTAGCTCTAGAAATTTATGAAGCTGGAGTTATGGATACATTAAGAGTGTTTAGGTAGATCATCTTGTTTACATTTTAGACTAAAAATATAAACTTAATTCACTTTATTTTAGCCTATAAGTTTCAGATCTCGAACTCGAGTGGGATCTCAAACTCTCCCAAACAGGGCCTTAGTATACCTCAATAATACTTATAAGTTACTCCAATGCGATATAGTTAAAAAATTTCATCGAAACTCTTTATTTTTGTCATATACAATTTTCCATATGTAAAAATTGGAGCATAATGAAATTTTTTTATGAAACTTATTTTGGAGTATCTCATTGTTAGTATTAGAGTATGCTCAAAAGGATAAAGAGGTATAACAATATCATTTAAGCGCATACTTTGAATGAAAGTACGTACACTCAGAGTATAAACTGTTTCCCTCACGCTACACATACACACACACACACTATATATATATATATATATATATATATATATATATATATATATATATATATATATATATGTGTGTGTGTGTGTGTGTGTGTGTGTATATATATATATATATATATATATATGATTGCCAGAGGCTCATGCCCTCCACATCACCCCTCGTGAAAACACCTCCGAAAATTGAAAATTACGTTTAGATCATTTCGGTGGTTTTTAGTAAAATAGACCAAAAATATCAAAATTACGTTTAGGTCCTCTATGCGTTTTCTAAAAACACAAATTCGACGAAGGTTTATAGCAGCCCTAAATTTGTTTATTTAGTTTTAACCACGATTTTCTAAAAAACACAGATTGACGAATGTTTATAGTAGGCTATAGATTCGTCGATGGGTTCTAACGACCTTTTTTTAAAAAAAAAATACGAAAACCAAAAATACAACTGGATTTCCCAAATTTTACACGTTGTGTCGTCGTGCACGACGCAGCATAGCGCGTTTTCTCAAATAAAAACATAGATTCGGCGAATGTTTATAGTAGCCCATAGATTCGCTGATGGATCCTAACGACCCATTTTTTAAAAAATACAAAAAGCGAAAATACGATCGATTTCTCAAATTTTACACGTTGCACCGCGTAATATATATATATATATATATATATATATATATATATATATATATATATATATATACATATACATACACATATATATGCACATATATATGGTAACATATCATGTGCACAGATTCGATGTGCACTAACTAACACAAAGTCACAAAAATTCTGAAAAAATTATAGATGTACTTCATAGATTGCTCTACTTATGTATGAAGTTTCAAGATCAAATTCATTACATATCAAGAGTTACAAAAAAGAGAAAATTCTGACAAGTTTAAACTTATCAGAATTTTCTCTTTTTGTAATTCTTGATTCTTGATATATAATGAATTTGAACCTACAATTTTATACATAGATAGAGCAATCTATGAATAACATCTACAATTTTTTCAGAATTTTTCGTGACTTTTTTAGTTAGTGTAAAATGTGTACATCGGAAACCCTCAGATGCACAGATATGTTGCCTATATATATATATATGTATATATATATGTATATGTATATATTTATTTATATATATATATATATATATGTGTACATATATATATATATATATATGGAACACATGCATTATATTTAATACCGATCACGATTTGATTGCGTCGTGGCTGCCAACATACCTATCTGGTGTAAGATTTATAGCAGAGGATTGATTACGTCCGTGTTGATAAGGATGTATATCCTTCACAAAATTATAAATGACAATTGATTATGTCATATATATATATATATATATATATAGTTCAATGCCCGTAGCGCTGCTATTTAAAAATAAAATTGGTAGCGAAACATAAAGGTCAAGCAATAAAAGAAAATTGTGCTACAAGATCAAACATTTATTTCTCCCGATTACAAAAGTTTTTACAGTTTCTTCTCCTGTATAAATTAAAACCAAATATATTGTGCGTAGCAATATATATTACCAATCTCAAATCAATCAATCATTTTTATCCTTTTTTGCAATTTATATTACCAACTCGCGTTCCTCATCTTGTCGTGAACAATCAAGTCAAAAACTGTCCAAGCATCCACATAAGACTTATTGCAGAGTTCCTTTAGTCATCTTCGCCGGCAATAGACTGCAATCACAGACCATTTCTCCGGAAAGAGATGCAATCCAGTCGTTATAACGTTAAAAAATACTGTTTAAAAGCACTATTGCGCAATCCGCACCGTTGTTCTCTCGATTTGACGGTCCTAGACCACAAAGAGTTGCAGTACCCGTATAAACTGCACATGAACCTTACCTGCTGCTGCTGAACTCTATACTTTCGAGGGATATCAGAGTGCCATCCAAATTAACATTTTCCTCCATATAATATTTGGTAGCTAGCAAGGCATCTTTGAAAGAATGCAAACTGGCAACATAAGATGCGCGGATATAATGTCCGTATGCTGTTACGAAAAACAATATTGGTAACAAAACATAAAGGTCAAGCAATAAAAGAAAAATGTGCTACACGATCAAACATCTATTTCTAGTTCAATGCCCGTGCGTTACCAAAGTCAGTCAAACCACAGCAAACCAAACCAAAGTCAGACAAAGGAGACTCGAGACATGGCCACATGGGGGCACTCAGATTAGTTTCTTTGCCAGTCAATGTGAAAAGCTCCATTTATAGGATAATTGTGTTATGTCTTGGCAAATTGGCACAAGAGAAGAATATTTCAAATGCCAACACTGCTTATAAGCAAAAAAACTTGTTCTTGGATTGCGATACTACATGATATACATCATTATCAAACCGTAGGCAAAATTGATGAGCCAAATAGCATCTCACTCAAGACTATCCTGAGATCATAAGCATGCATAACTTCAAGACTCCACTTGTTAGAAGGTGTAATCACCACCATACTGGAAGAGCATGCCTGCATCTCCAGAAGGCATTCCCCTTAAATCAATGCCAGACCTTGGAATTTCAGGGATGAAAGAAGCGTTCCCTAATGTGAAGTCTGACACCGGGATGCTACACCCACCAGCAGTAGGCATTGACAATAACATAGAGCTACGAGGATCGTAGTATGGATTCTTTAGTGATAGAGTTGACATGATATAATTAGCAGGGTTGCTTGAAAAGCTGGTATGCCCGCTTGTTGATGTCAAACTGAACCTTGAACCATAGCCATCAGTTAAACACACCTTTTTTGGGGAAACGAGTCTGTTGGCAACCGAAACAAACCAGCAGGCCCAACTGGTACTTTTGGCATCATCCCGTGGAAAATTGATCCCGCTAAGGTAGTTTCCTGATGCCAGCAGTGCCAATATTTCCTGGCTGAGCCGTCGTGATCTGCAGTGTGGAAGTTCTGTGACATTGATTGGTGAATCATCGTTTGTGTAGCGATCCTCAGGTGCTGGAAGTGCCAACATGTCCTGGCTGGGTGGACTTGGCATGCTCAGCTTTTCTCTGAGGGACATCTTGGCACGTTGAAGGGCCTCTAGAACACCTCCTATATCATCAGTTGACAGTTGGTACTGATGTGTGTCCATCTGACTATTAGTATGGTTATGAAAGCATGACGAGCTCCATTCAGATACTTTGCTTTTAGAGGTATCACTTAATGGACTCTCAACTGATGGTGTATTTATGTAGTGCCCGGAAGAGTGAGCGTTTGCATGGTAGCTTGAACCACTGTCTGAATTTTCATCTCCTTGACCTTTAGTTTGCCCTGCATTGGGATCATAGCTTCCATGCGGTGAAGGAGCTGATCTTCCAAAATTATTCCAACCTCCTTTGGTAATTTCAGTATAACTTTATTTTACCAACTCATCCTTACTAACTTGCAATGCACTATCGATTGAAGCAACTGTTGTAGTAGCCTGCCCAAAATCATGCTCAGACTCAACAACTTTGCACTGCTCAGTAGCACTTCTGGTGTATTTTTGGGGAATTCAGAGACAAGAACCATTCAACAAACATTCAGTAGGACCGCTGATGCCAAAGGTTTGTTTATCGCTTGACCTTGTTGCCTCTTTACAAACTATTCCTCTGTCCAAAATCTGAGAAGCTTTGTCCCTCTGCTCACAAGTATTTTCAATCTGACTTTAACTTCTTGTCTGAGTGAACATCATCCTGGAAGATGGAAAGCAGTGCATGTCAAACAAGGAAATCTTTAGCTCCCGTTAGTTTGTATCCAGTTAATTGCAACGTTCGGTATAAAAAGAAAGTGAAAGAAAAGTTTGGTTTACATTGACAGCAAATATTTCATGTTAAAAGTAAATTAATCATTCCATACCAGATCAGCAGGCAGGTTTCACAAAAGGACAACACAGTAAAATGCACTGTACTATTTCAATAAACAAATCGATATGATGAACAAGTCCATATAAAATGCTTAAACCAACCACCAAAATCCATCTTAAAGTTCTTAAACAGATCCGATATTTCTATGAAACTGCAGTAAAATGCAACGTTAATCTTTGAACATGGCACAATGTGTATACTTGTGAGAAGTACTGGCACAATAACTATTCAATCAACAATATTTCGAATCTCAGAAGGACAACACATACCGCAGTTGAATCGCTGCTCTCGTTGAATTTCTTCTCCCACTCCCTCTGAGCATTTTCTTCTGCCTCATACTGCCCAACCAGATCAGCCTGTTTCTCGAGCACCCTCTCCATCTCCCCATCCTGCTCATACTCCATGGCATACCTACTGCCATCCTCAACTCTTCCATCACCACAAGAACCCTGTCCATCCTGGCTCACCTCACCATCCAAATCATGCTGCTCGTCGGTGCAAACAGTACAATCTGATATCTCCTGACCCTCCTCCGGACTCCCCAGGACATTGTGCTTGCCCTCCTCGCCTTCAGTCTGCAATCTATCAAAACAGTACAAGTACATCATGTCAGATGACCAATGCACGTCTACAGATAAATAATTATATTTCAGCAATGTTCCATGCCTGGACCTCATCAGCTCCTTCCTCTTGATCTTCCGGCACGACTGCCCCGGCTGGTACTTGGGCGATGAATCCGCGGCCAGCAGGTAAAAGTAGCTCCTCCCATTGCTAAGGCTATGCCTCAGCCTGAGCTGTCTGCCCTTCTGCTGCGGTTGCCGCCTCTCCGAGTCATAGCCCGCAGCGCGGCCCTTCCACGACAGCCCCCCGGCAAGCTCCAACCCCGACAGCGCATCCTCCGCCTCCCCGCGGGCTTTGCTGCCGCCAGTGTCGTCGTCGTCGTCGGAACCGGAATCTACGGCGTCGGAGAATCGACTAAAGCCCTGGGACTCGAGGATGGCGAGCACCTCCGCGGCTGCCCGCTCCGCCTTGCGCCGATGGGTCGTCACCGTCCAGAGTTGCTCCTCCAGCTCCGCAACCTAAAGCAACAGGCTCCGCCGTGAGTCAGACAGCAACGTGAAGCTAAGAAACAACCAAACATGCGCGCGGGAGAGGAGAGCGGTGGGAGGTAGCGCACCCGCATGGCGAGCTGGTCGGCGCGGGAGATGGTGCGCTCGGGAAGAGGCGGCGCGGAGCGGGAGCGAGGATCCCGCAGCCTCAGGGCAAGCTCTAGGTTATCCTCCTCTAGCCCGGCATTTGCCATCTGCAGCGCCGTAGCCTCCTCCTCCAGCGCTCTCGCCCTCACCTCACCGTTCTTTTCCAGCTTCATCACCTTCTCCCGGAGCGCCGCCGCCTCACGACACACCTCCTCCTGCTCACTCTGCACCCGCGCATCTGGTGCAGGCAGAGCACGAGGCATGGCTGCTGCTACAGACATATCGACAAAAAAAAGGAATCAAAACCACCATCACATCAACGAACAAAAAATGGAAGTCGAACTGCACACCAGAAGCTGAAGGACGAGTCCGGCAAGGAGGAGGAGGCCCTGGCGGCGACGGTTCTGGCGCGACGTGCGGCGGGAGAGACGGGGGCGAGGCAGGGAAGGCGGCGACCACAGGAGGCCAAGGGTAGCCACGGAAAGGTGGCAGAGGAAGATCGGGGGAGGATCTCGTCCGCGCGCCGGGGGGTTGGGGGCTGGGGAAGATCGGGAGAAGATCGCAGGAGAGGATTGCGTCCTCGGGGGTGGGGGCGGAGGATTGCGGCGCGGAGCCTGGATCGCACGCGGGGCGGCGCGAGGAACGCGCGGAGAGGAGTGCTAGGTCTAGATTTCGCGTGGAGGGGAGCAGGGTTGGGGCTAGGGAGTGGGGCTCGCGGAAGTCGTACCGCTGCCACCAACTGCCGATTATAAGAGAGATGAATATATCCTACAAGATATCAACTATAAAAGTTATGAAAAATTTTGAAAAATGTAGATGATTATAAATTACTCTACCTATGTATGAAGCAAAATCAAATTCATTATATATCAAGAGTACTTTTTGTAACTCTCGATATATAATGAATTTGAATCTACAATTTATACATATGTAGAGTAATCTATGAAGTATATCTATAATTTTTTCAGAATTTTTCATGACTTTTATTAGTTAGTGTGCACATGTACAATTTAAAAACCCAGGTATATAGGATATGTTGCATATATATATATATATATATATATATATATATATATATATATATATATATATGGCATATTTGGTGCAAACCACTTTTATTGTGAAAACCACCCGTAAAGGTTTTGAAAAATCTCAAAAATTACCATATGTAGGGGAGGTGAGCCTCTACAATCGTACAAAATTTGAAGATGAAACTCAATATTGTTCTCGATATGGTAGCTATTATTTAAGAATGTGCCAAAGAGGATGGACAAATAAAAGGAATAATACCCAATTTGGTTGATAATGGGTTGTCTATCTTTCAGTGTGCCAATGACACCATTATTTTTATGGATCATGATATTCAATAATTCAAAAATATGAAGCTTCTGCTCAGTGCTTTTGAACAAATTTCAAGCCTTAAAATAAATTTTCATAAAAGTAAAATTTTTTGCTTTGGTGCTGCTAAGGAATTCGAACTCCAATACACTCGTCTTTTTGGATGTGAGTTAGGTAGTTTACACTTTCGATGTCTTGGCATACCAATTCATTATCGCAAATCGAGAAATAGTGAATGGAAGGGGGTAGAAGAACGTTTTAAAAAGAAGTTGAGTAGTTGAAAAGGAAAACATCTGTCATTTGGAGGCAGATTTGTCCTTATAAATTTGTGCTTAGCAATCTACCCATGTTTATGTTATCTTTTCGGATACCACATGGGATTCTTAAGATATTAGATTATTTCAGATCTAGATTTTTCTGGCAGAATGACAATCATAAGAAAAAAAATATAAGCTTGCTAAGTGGAATATTTTATGTCAACCTAAGAATCATAGTGGTTTTGGTATCCATGACTTTAATATAAAAAACATTTGTTTGCTTTGCAAATGGCTCTTCAAACTTTTAAATGAGGAGGGTGTTTGGCAATGTATCCTTAGTAGGAAGTATTTGGAAAGTAAGACCCTTACTCAAGTAGAAAGGAGGCCCGGAGATTCTCATTTTTGGTCGGGTCTAATGAATATCAAACATCACTAGTTTAGATTTGGATCTCTTCGGCTTCATGATGGGTCTCAAATACAGTTTTGGAATGATATATGATTTGGGAACAATCCACTTAGTGCATAATATCCCGATTATTTAATATTATTTGAAAAAAACATACTACGGTGGCTAAAGTAATGAGTTCTGGATCTTTTAATATGTCTTTTCATAGGACTATTATAGGACTTGATTTACAAGTAATGCAAGAGTTTATTACAAGGATTGCTGGTATACATTTGTCATTCGAAAGGGATACTTTTCGATGAAATCTTCATCAAAATAGATAGTTTCCTGTTCACTCGATGTATGCAGTTTTATTGCATCAAAATATTGCAGTTACAAATAGGCAATTGTGGCATATTAAAGCACCTTTAAAAATTAAAATCTTTCTATAGTATTTACATCGAGGGGTGATCTTAACGAAAGATAATCTAAGTAAAGAAATTGGACTGATAGCAACAAATGCTATTTTTGTCATGATGAGAAACTATCCAACATCTTTTTTTGACCTGGTCGCTTTGTTTCGTTTCATATGGCGTGTTATACAAGTGGCTTCTAATCTGACACTTCCTAGTAGTATAGCCCATATGTTTAGGACTTGGCTATTAGGGTTGGGAAACTAGATAAAGGCTCAATTAAATCGAAACGATGTTGTCTTTGATAAAAAAAACAATTGTCTAATCTATTGCAGGTTATTTATATGTGCATCAACTAGTTGTGCTTATGGTCTGTGCTACAACATCAGGAGGCTTGGGAGATGATGTCAGTGGCATGCAGTTGTTTGCATGCCGTGGTTAGGGACTTCTTCATCGGACATGGATGGAGATTTCAAACAGGACTATGTGCGACTTGAATGTTTTTGATTAATCTTTTCATTGCATGTTGCAATTTTTTTCTTGCTTAAGCTCATATTTATAAATTTCTTCATAACAACATTTTTTGTTGTAATTTTGTAATAAATGTTTGCCTCTGTGCATCTTACGATGCAGAGGCCAGAAGGTTAATATATTCTTCCATTATCTAAAAATATATAAATATGATTATGTCAAGGATATATCATGAAATGTGAATTGTAATGTTTAATGATACCCTGGTAAGAAAGATATTTGTTTCTTGAGAGGTGGAAAGCAAGTAACTGTTGAGATAAATTTTTTCTATTTTATGTCGTGGATTCCATGCTCTCCGGGCGGGAAGAACAGCAATGCTCAATAGACCCTCCCATCTCCTAATTATTGTTGTTGTTAATTTCTTTTAATTCTAGCTATGAAATTTGGAATGTTACGGTAACAGGTCACCACTTGCTATTCAAGGGTAATAAAGACTTTTGACTGCATATTATATAAGGAAATAAATATTAATTTGCCATGACCTTTGAACGTTTAACCTGCAATAGGCAAACTATATCTGTGTCTCATGCTACATACTATTTTTCTGAACAGAAGATAATTAGTAAGGATAAAATTTATCAAAATTCAAATTATTAAGCATGAACAGTATTTAAGAAAACTAAAAGTATAAGAACGCAAATTTGGAAGTTCAAATATCACAAAATAATTTATGAACTATTTAAAAAGACAGATACCAAAAAAATTAAATTTGAAACATTAAAATAATATATAGTAATGTTTTTTTAGAAGAAAATATTTAGTAACGTTGGGATAGTGTATTACATGCTTTTTCTATATCCTCAGTATGCATTTAAATTCATAATCAATAAATCTTAAATCCCTCCAACAACATATTTCATATTCAAATACTTAATCTTGAATACTAGTAGTGTTTTGTCCTTCTATGGATGCATGCGTAGCATAACTCCTTCAGCAGCATTATGAAATCATTTATGGTGCTGCTTTTTTAAGCTTTGACGCGCTAACCAGCTATAATGGGTTAACAAAACTTTTCCTAATTAAACTACCCTTAGACAATGGAAGGCTAGGATTCACCCAAACTCTTACATCTTGAGGGCGCAATAGAACTGAAATTGATACAGCCCATTAAGTCTGGTACAATTAATTTGTATCGGATGCCTCACTCAGTCCCACATGGATAGACGACCCATGTGAACCATTCATGTTAACCTTATCTAGTCCAATCCACATGCCAATCAATCTATATCCTCCTTGCATTCTTTATACTTGCAAGACACACCAAAAGAGAATGGCAGAGATAGCTAGCTTGCTCACACCTACATGCTAGGTGCCACACTCCAACAAGCTGTAAGCCCTGTTCCTTCACATATCACAAGTCCCCCTTCTCCATACCTCCACGAACTAGAAGCGCTACTTATCCCCTCAACTCCACCACAGGGATGTGATGAGACGATGGGGACGGGGGACTACTACACCACCGACCTCGTTGACGAGATTCTATCTACGATGTTTAGGGCCTGTTTGGTACAGCTCTAGATCCCAGCTTCACCTGAGATGTGAAACATTTAGATTAAAATAAAGTGAATTAAGTTTATATTTTTGGTCTAAAATGTAAACAATATGATCCATCTAAACACACTTAATGTATTCACAGCTCCAACTTTACGGATTTGTGGAGCTAGAAATACCCACCTCCACTAGATCCATGGATCTGGTGGAGGTGGAGCCCTACCAAACACACCCTTAGTCTCATTGTCTCTGAGCCATTGGGTCTCATCCGATCCACCTCTCTGCTATCTCACAACTTGAAACTGGTAAGTCGAGTTTTTGTAACGGATGTCTCCAAATATTGTAGTACAAGATATTAAATGTTTCAGATGTTTCAATGGTTTCTTTGTTACTGCAACAATGTTTAATTTTTATTACAATAGGTTCGTGTATTTGTTGTCCTAGTAGCTCAAATTTGTTACACATTTTTGTTTGTTGATTCATGTTTGTTGTATTTAGAGCAAAGATTGGTTGCAAGCTTAGCAACTAGTTGTTGCATTTCTGTGATTTTTTTTTGTTGTGCCGAATCAAATTAGTTGCTTCATTCTCAACCATTCATCTACCAAACATACGCCTTGAAATCTCCATTCTCACAACCAAATCCTCACCCTTGTTGGCTTGCCGCCACCACCATAGCAGCCATGCTCCTCTATCTCTATCTCTCTCTCTCTCTAGCTTCCTTTTTCTCTATAGAATGCAAGGGTATGGTGTCACAACGGTCGATGGCCAGAGGAGACGGGTAGTGCTCCATAGCCTCCGCCTCCTCCTTGTGTTGCCCACATCAAAGGATGAGTTGGAGGAGCGGAATTTGATGGCGGAGGAGATAGGATTCCATGTGGAATCGGACGATAGGAGAAGCATATAATGGGAATGTTTCCATCATATGTACAGGATCTAGTTGCCTCCTAAAAGAACCCTTAGTTCCTATAATCCTGTAAAAATAAAATGGTAAATGGCCAGGTCCTGCTTATCCCTATAGAAGAAGACTACATGGCCATCTTTGTGTATGCTCCCAATTGCAAATAGTTTTAGTCTTTAAGGTTTTTTTGCAATATTTTGTACCTAGCTGTAAATAAAATAAATCATTTGAATTCTATGCACAAATATTTGGGTCTCTAATTTACTAGGATATTACACTATGTCACCGGTGACATCCCTGCTCCAACACCAATGATCTCGCGGATAGTTGACATAGAGACGGTGCAGAATCCTATGTACCTTCAGTGTAGAAGTTCGAATGGCATTGGGTGTCTTGAAGCATCCATTGAAAAAACTAGAAACATGGTAAATACATATCTTAAAGCAACTAAATCTTTTTCTCTCTCCTCAATATATGCCATGTGTTTTTATTCCAAGAGAGATGCTATAGATGCAACAAGCTACCCGGTGCTATAGAATATTTTGCTATATATGCTTCTTGTAGAAAAACTTCTATGACATCGGATGCCTTGTTGCATTGTAGCATCCCTCTTAAAATAAAGATACATGTTATATATTGAGGAGAAAGAAGACACTTTAGTTGCTTTAAGATCTATTTTTGTCATGTGTCTAGTTTTTGCAAGAGATGCTACATGACACCTGGTGCTGTAGAAACTTTTTCACCATCTAGGAATCCATCCAAACTTGATGAAACTTTAACCACGACTAGAAATTACCTTAGAACTATGATTCCAAAAGGAATTTCAAAAATAAGTCCAAAGTCTTAATCTTTCATGCAAAAGGTTCAAGTTGTACCAAAAGCAAAGTTGATGTTATCTCAAAAACTCTATATTGCAAGCATAACTTGAGAAAAAATAAGTTCTAATGGATCTTGTTGGATTGGGACATATTCTAAATAAATTCCTTAACCTCTTACAGGTCATAGATTTAATAGGAACACAATAAGTAGAAGAAGGGGAAGCAAAACTCAAGTTGCGTGAAAGAATCGTAAAAATGCAAGAAATAAAATAAATTTCAAAATATAGATAAACTTGAATATTCAATTGCTTAGAGAGTTACAAGAGAACATATCCAGTACTACCATGATTTTGGTGCAACCATCATTAACCCTACATTAAAGTTTCAAAAATTCTGAAAAATGATGAATGTACATCTCAACTTACCCCATTTACATATAAAATTTCATGATCAAATTCATCCTATGCTAGAAGTTACAAAAAGACAAATTTGGGGTGCATTTGAACTATTCAAGTTTGTTAGAAATTTGTCTTTTTATTACTCTTAACATAGGACGAATTTGATCATGAAATTTTATATGTAGATGGGGTAAGTTGAGATGTACATCCATGATTTTTTTCAGAATTTTTTGAAACTTTTTTTAGTAGGGTTGCACGGTGGTTGCACCGAAATCATGGTTACATTGGATATGTTCTCTAGTTACAAAGCCTCATTTCAAGGTGGGAAAAACTCAAAGTAGCATAAGGAAACCAAAAACCTTATCTAAGAATTGGCATGAAGACATCCCTCAACCCCTCTATTTATAGGAGCAATTTTCACCCTTAGATGACCTTCTTGGCTCTTAAGAAACATCATCAAAAGTTGAGATTCACTCCCTCACTTATATATGGTAGAAGCAATCTCCACCCTTAAATAACCTTCTTGGCCCTCAGGAAACCTCATCTAGTGTTGAAATTCACTCCCTCGCTTATACATGGGCTAACCCGCAATTCGACAACATAACAGGTTTAAACTATTTAACACTAACTTAAACCACTACACTGTGAACTTTTAATCCAATGATCCTCCTTTGCTTGATTATAGCTTAAGTTAGCATTTTATCTATCCACTTGTCATCCTAGCTTGCAACAAATCCTTAGCTTAGTCATCTTCCGACGTCACCTTGACTGTCTGAACCTCAACTTTCCTAGCCTAGTTTTGGTCTCCTCCGCCTCACCATAACCTATTTCTGAAATCCTACAACCATCACAAACAAGCAAAACATTACATAGCAATGCTCAACATGATATGCAACATGTAATTAACAACACATCGATAGCAGCCCAAATTGCAAATTTAGATTTTCAAGCCCAAAACAAACTCACACAAATTAACAATAGCCTAACAAATGTCAAATACTTATCACACATCCATGAGTTAACCTCCACATGGTCTCACATATTGTTATGGTTTCTTTGGAACCCGGCTACTCAGCAAAGGCACACTCAACAATGCAACATTATACATGTGTCAAAGAAGTATACCGATGTCAAAACTACCGAGCCATATCGGCTACCAATATGAGAATTGGCATAAGGCAATGGATATAGAATAAGATGCTCTCTAGAAGAATACAAACATGGCACTTAGTACCATGGCGTAAAGGGCAAAATATTATAGATTGTAAATGGGTTTCAAATTGAAGAGGAAAGTTGATGGCTCAACCGAGATACAAAGCTCAACTTGTGGCGTAAAGTGTTTAAACAGATATATGGCATTGACTATGAGCACACCTCTAATCTCGTAGTTAAACCTACTACTATTTGGATCATTCTTGCTTTGGACGTGTCAAAAGGATGAAGTTTGAGGCACTTGGATGTTCGAATGCATTTTCGCATGGGGTGCTTGAAGAGGATATATACATAAATCAACCACTTGCCTAATGTGAATCAATCTTTCCACCAGTATGTTTGCAAACATGACAAGGTGCTCTATGGGCTCAAGCCAAAGATCTAGAGACAGTATGCATGGTTGAGCACTAAGCTTCAAGAACTTGGGTTCAAACCATCTCAAGCTGACAAGTCTCTCTTCATTTACAATAACCGTTGTATTATCATCTTTATGCTTATATATGTTGAGGATAGTATCATCACTAGCTCCTCTGCTCAAGCCATAGATCGTCTTCTCCGGCTTTTGCATGAGGACTTCATCATCAAGGATCCCGGTGCATTACACTACTTTCTTGGTATAGAAGTGGTGTAGCGAAAAAGGAATAATGTTGACACATTGCAAATACATCGGGATATCTGCAGCGTGCAAACATGGGTAATTGCATACCGTGCTTGCTCCCATGGCATTGACAGGACGGTTGTCCAAGACTAATGGAACAAGATTATCTAATAGTGCTAGCACACACACTGAAGCATCATTGGGGCGACACAAGACTGACTATAACTTGGCCTCGATATCTTTTTTAGTTAAGCAAGTATGTCAGTACCTCACATTCACCAACCGATGTACATTGGTCACCGTGAAGCATGTTCTTCATTATCTAAAGCATACTATTGATCTTGGACTAGATTTTAGCAAGTCAAGTTCCCTTCTGATCAGTGCTTTGTCAAACTTGGATTGGGCTGGTTGCTCTTAGATGATTGCAGGTCCACAAATGGGTTTGTTGTTTGTTTCGACAGTAACCTTGTCTCCCGGAGTTCACGAAGCAAACCTATCGTCTCTTGTCAGTAGTACACAAGGCTATGGAAAATGCAACAGTCGAAATGATCTGGATTCAATCATTACTAAAAGAGTTCAGATAATTTTAGTCAAGATCACCATCTCTGTGCTGTTACAATCTTGGGACGACCTATCTCTCCACAAATCCCATCTTCCACGCTCACACAAAACATATCGAGGTAACTAAATTTCCACTTCCACAGGGAAAATAGTCACTAGGAAGATGTTGGATGCTCGATTTATTTCCTTAGATGATTAAGTCCCAGATATATTTACCAAGCCTCCGCCGATTCGCAGTTTTGGAGTTTTCAAACACAATCTCAATGTGCATACGCATAGTTGAGATTGAGTGAGGATGTTAAAAGGACACGCAAAGTGTGTTTTATATGTTTTTTCTCTTAATACAAGTTGCACAGGTCTTAAAACAAATGAAGGAGTACGTAATTACCATCTACCTTTTATTCATATTTATTTAAAAAATAAAAGCATAGAAGCACTACTCAAACAGGATAACTATTACCATAGAAACTTATCCATATCGTACTAGTTGATATCATGTAACTTAATTCTAATCTGTAACAGAAGATATCTTATAAACTAACACTAACGGAAGTTAACTTGTAACTAGGGGTGGAAATCAAGCCAAGTTTTTTAGACAATTTTTTGAAATTGACATAGTTTGATTTAATATTATTTTATTTAGAGTTTGAAAGTATTTTTAGAATCGAGCTAACTAGCCGAGCCAGAGCAAGATCCAATTTCATTCAAAATTGACTTATTTCAATATTTAATTAATGAACAAGTGTAATTGGAGCAATTTTGAACCGAGCCAACCAGTTTTTTTCTGCCCTACTTGTAACATTGTGGCGACGTTTTGTAGTATAGTACTATTCATCGTCTAGCAGTATAAACGAATATCGATCCCTCCCAGTCTCTGCACGGGATTAACAGCCAATGTCATTTCTTCACTGAATTTTCATGTACTTCTTCTACTACTGATCTATGCTGCGACGCGGCCATTCTCACGCCCACCTGACCTGCCATCAAGCTAAGGGCCCCAAATCATTAAACGCATTGAGTGTGCATGCAGATCTCCTTGATGAATGTTATATCAATGTTTCTCGTCGTAATACTGATGAAACAGATCTAAAACGTTATCGATAGTTAGTGTGTGTGTGTGTGTGTGTGTGATATGGACCTGTTGAATAAGCTGCCGCTTCCTCTAGTGGAAAGAATTAGCGGTTGTTATTGTATTCGTGAGGACATTGTCAAATCAGTTGTACACGCCCATTATATCTTTCTCAAAAGAAAATAGATCGAGTTGTAGTATTCTTAGGCCTATAGATCGTTTCCACTCCAGCATTGTCTGTGCCGCACCTGGTAGGAGCCTAGGAGGTATACATGTACGGAATTACTGAAACAGGCTGAGAGGTTTTTTATCCATTTGCAATTTGACAATGTGTATATTCTGTACAATGGGAGCCATCAGATGTGGCAAAATGCGATGCAAGCTATGCGTATCTTTTTATGGTTCGATGTATTTTTGAGAACTTTTGAACTGTATCGTATGGCTGAATCGTAACATTTCGTATGCAGCAACCATTCTAATATAGTTTACACTAGATATGTCTGAATAACCATAGTGGTAGCACTGTAGCATGTTCGTTCATTAGGACAGAGCAAGCCAGCTTGAGTTCTTCTATGAAAAGTAGCCAGAGTCAATCAGAAGCATACTATTAGGACCTAAATATGTAAATTCGGACTCTCTATGTATACTGCATTAGTATAGGATCACGCTAGTGCACACGGACTCAACATTGGTAAATATCACATATCATACATAACGATAATAATAATAATAAGACTCCATTTATGATTATAACTAAGATCAACTTACATTATTAAGCCACATAGGGTTGGACTTGAAATAAAGATTAAAGCAAATGCACTAGAAAGTAGAAGACATAGATGACCCCTCAGTTTACCACAGCAACTCACAAGACTCGGACCCTAATTATTCATGTCTTCCTAAATCTCCTCTTCCAACAAAGGCATAGACTTCTCAGCTGTTGATTGGTTGGTGTTAGCAAGAGTGAGTACACAAAGCACTCAACAAATTGTGCATAGAATGCAATCCTAACATAGCTATATGCAAGGTTTATTCTAAAGGAAAGGCTAACGTGGCTATTTTGCAGTAGAGCAACATTTGTAAAAGAGTACAATAAATAGATTGAAAGACAGTAAAACAAATAACAGAAATAGATAGATTCAACATTTCTCACGCAAATCAAGTTTCCAACCTCCCATGGCAATCCTGCCATCCATCCCAAGTTTTTTTGTTTTGTAAAAGTCTAACCCTTGACTGTAATTCCCAAACAATGCTCAATACCGCGAGTACGGCTATCCGAATAGATTTTATACTATGCAGAGGTTATGCACTTTACCCATATGATACAACCATACACCATACAGGCGAGTGATTATAACAAAGTTTTTACAATGCCATGTCTTAAACCAGTACTACCCACTAAGGTTTCAACACTGGTGGGACTGGTTACCACATCTAGGGACCTCTTTTGCGCCATGCATTACTACAGAATTGGCCTTTGATACGCCCATCAAGACGGGTTGTACTCGAATCGATCGATAGCCACAAATTCCTGCTCAACGGCCATTAGTAGGGAGGTTTTTTAATACGGTTCAAGGCACCAACCGTCATCGATGATGTTACATCGCATCGATTTGTGTAAAGAACCTGACTAAAGAGCCACAAGAGGTCAACAAGCAGTGGTCTTATTAGTACTAGTTAGAGCACCAACCTGTTCTCGATGTTAGAGCATCGAACCTGCTGGTGCTCTATTCTACTAATTCCCAATTTAAACTTCTTTCTCCCTCCCAATTTGAAACCGCCATAAATAATAAAAAAATTAAATTTTAAATATTGCTAATTACCACTCGTACCTTCTAATTTGAAAGAATTGAAATTAAATAATATTACATTTGAAATAATTGGAACTAATATTCCATTTACAATAATTGAAAACTTCGGAGGCCGTTTTGAGGCCCTCAACGACCTTTATTTGGAATTCCGTCATCACAAGCACGACCGGCAAAAACCATCAGGATCTAACCATCTGATTTTCACACACTTATGAAATTCGGATGCTACTTTTCGTTATCTTTCAAATGAGCCAAAGAACGCCCCGATCGGAGTTACGAGTCAAAAGTTATGGCCATTTTAACAAAAGTGCTCGGATTTTATATTTGCAAACTAGAATTGGTGCCCAAAAGAATATAATCGGAGAGCTCATCGTGTGATGATTCCAGAAAGCATAAGAACACTAAAATCGAAGGTGCGAATCAAAAAGTTATGGTGTTTTTACAAGTTTCGTTAATAGTAATGGCACATATATTGCAAGCATAATTGAAAGACCATGTGGAGGTCTATCCTTGTGTGTGATGAGTAATTGACAAGAGTTGAGCTTGGTTTGATTTGAAATTGAGTTTGATTTGAATTGGATTTTCTATGTGAAGCAATTTGAGTGTTAGGGTGCTCTTCAATACCCCGGCACAGCAAGAGCACCCCACCATTGAGCTTAATTAAGATCGATTAATGATTTTGGGATAATCATTGAATATCATGTTGGGCAATGCTATGTGATGTGTTTCCTTGTCTTTGATGGTTGCAGGCGACTTGCATAGGGTCATGGTGAGGCGGAGGATGACCGGACTAGCGAGAGCGTCGGAGGTCCAGCACTTGGCCGGGAGATCGCCGAAGATGACCGGAGACGAGTCCGGCAAGCCAAGAAGATAAGGAAAGGAGATGATGCTAGCTAGATGTCACAGAGATCAATGAGGGCCGCTTGATTATGGTCTAGTTGATAGGTTAGCGGGTCTAGGTAGTATGCTTTGAAAACTGCAAGAAAACCCGGTATGTGTGTGGGTTTTGGGTTAGCCCTTGCATGGCTGTGTGAGTGGGTTAATCCTAGCCCTTAGATGAGTGTCCTAGGGTTGAGGGACTCATCCAAGGGTGGTAGGTGACCCAAGAGT